>VSDK01005084.1:33605-48052 GCA_009767595.1 Symbiodinium kawagutii | reverse complement strand
CATCATCATCATCATCATCATCATCATCATCATCAGCAGCAGCAGCAGCAGCAGCAGCAAACCTTCGAGTCTTTCACCATCCATGGTCATCCTTATTAAATGCAAACTGTATCCGTTATCGGTTTCTACCATCCACCATTGATGTGCCCCTCTCACCACCCATTCAAATCGCCGTGCGTGTCAACATCATCCATCCATTTCAATCATCCGTGATTGATCCCGCTTACCATGAGCCTTGGGGCCTGGCACCCAGCCTGCCCCATCAGCTTTCTGGCGTTGTCGATACCGACGTTCACAGCGTTTTGTATTTTGTCCTCGGCAAACGCGGCGTTTTCTGCGGCACTTGGTACCAGCTACAGATCACGAAACGGCTGGATTTTTGCTTGTCAATCTGGCTCATAACATGGTTCTATAGCAAGCTAACAATGGTCACTGAATGACAAAGTTCTGACATATACATATGACTTTTTAAAGTGTTATGCGGTATATGACCGATTCGGAAGACTTCCGACTTTGACTGTTGACCCACAGGCATTCGCAAACCACCACGATGCTGAAAGACCATCCGGAGAAAAAAGAAACAGACACAAAAGGTCAAAATGCAAGTGACCAATCGCAGTGTCGAGTCAAGCAACGGTGTCAACATTTGCAATGCTTGCACTGGTCAAAGGAAGGTGTGCCCATGAAACTATGACAATGACAGTGTCATTGAAAACAGGTAGGTTATGACAAGCAAAGCATGATGCCTAGAATTAGGGAGAACCCGAAGAGAAGCATGGGGACGCTGCAAAATAAGTGGGATATTGCACCGAGTCAAAATGAATCATACTGGTCCACCCAGTGTGTGACCCCTCTAACCACGCAAAAACAAATTGATTTCCTCAACCGCATGTATTACTCAAATATATACCTTTGTGTAATGGTAAGCCCCCTCTAGTGGTCCTACTCTCCCTTCGTGATACTTATTTGCCTTCATTTGGTTTGCTTAGACTCCATTTGTGGTGAAAAAATCACTTCGCAGCCTCTGTTTTCTACGGCTAGAGTGTGAGTCTGTTGGATGTTTGAGAACAATTACGCGATTGGAAAAAACACATTGCACAACTTGCACACTTTTCGTGGCTTGTGAGAATGGCAGCACGCTGTTTCAAATAATGCTGTGCATGCTTGGAAATGACACCCACCCAACGCTAGTCATTCGTACAACACGCGAGTCTTAGTGGCCGCGCTGCCAAACCCGCTGGCATGATAATTCTGGATGCGAGCCACTGAACTTTTCTTGCCAAGCTGCCAAACCTGCTTCAAAGAAAAAATAGACTGGATCCAAAGCGGCGTCGCAGGCATCGAGAAAGGATAAAACTTTCCTCCTCAGTTTTCCATGAGCCACACTTGTTGATGATTGGTTCTACAGTTCTACATCAGTGATGCCATTCCCAAAGAGGCATCTTTTTAAAAATAGTGATGTTTAAAAAAGCTTTGTTTTACATTTTACAGTACATCATTTTACATTGAATCTGTGTGTGTTGGAATTCGCTCCCTAGAATTGTTGCTTCTGCATGGTAGACATCTAAGCTCCGAGCACTCCCCAGCTCACACGCTTAAACGGCCTGAAGTCGCTCACTACTCAACTCCAATATGACTCGCAGGTTGACAGTTCTTCCCATGTCCCCATACAGAATTCTCACAGAAGAATCAATCAACATCAATCAACTATAACTACAGTTGATCTTGGAAACTGAACAGGGACTGAAACAAATCTTGGAAACTGCACTCCCCATGAAATTTGCCCAGGATGATCTCAGGGGAACAAGCAGAAATGAACCTTGGTGCACCGGCATATCCTACAGTGGTTGGGTCCCGCAAGCCCATAAAATGACCCGCTGTAAACCAAAAAAACCAGCTCGCGCCAGGAGGCTTCGCCCAACCAATGGAGAAATCTACCCCATTTTGGATGGGACGCAATCATATACTTGGTCCGCTGATGATAGCGGTTGGATGGCGACATCCCAGAGATGTGTCAACCCGTGGGCGTAACTGAAACTCATAGGTGAAAACACCAATCTGGATACTTGGCATACTTGGTCTTTAAGAGGCATTTCCTCAATCAGTTGTTGTGACCCCTTCCTAAACAAAGTGTGCACTTCAATATCCGACCACAATTCATGAGCAACTGCCAAAGGAGGCCCGTTTTTCCTTGGATACTCATGTGGATCATCAGTAATGACGTCCCGGGCAAATATCAGGTCAACATGTCTGCTTCCCTCGTTTGCACAGGCACTGCCGCTTTCCTTTTTCCAAGGAGCAGTTTGGGTGCTTGAATGCTATCCAATGGACCAGAGGCAGCTGTCCAAATCTACAGCCTGCCCATCTAAGATCCAAGGAAGCAACGTGAATGCTCCACAAAAACTTCACCACTTGCAACAATTCGATCGGAAAATGAATGGTGGGAGTGGCCGGGATTTCAAGTAAAACTTGAACCCAAAACTGAAGGTTCAACTCGATGCAGCAACATGTTACCTTGTACACTGCTGTACACTCCAACATGTCTGCTTCCCTCGTTTGCACAGGCACTGCCGCTTTCCTTTTTCCAAGGAGCAGTTTGGGTGCTTGAATGCTATCCAATGGACCAGAGGCAGCTGTCCAAATCTACAGCCACCCAAGGCAGCTGCTCATTCCCCACTGTGCCTGGGGAAAGAGAGGGAAGCTGAAAATTTCAAAGCATCGTTGACTGCATCGTTCACTGCATAATTGAGGTCATCTGCAACTCGAAGCAAGATCTGAAAGAATGGTTCCAAGTCAACTGCGATGTAGTTCCAGTTGTGCTGGCGTGCAGTGCTAAAGTCACCCCGAGACACGCTATCAGAGATGTTGAGCTCGGACGGGACAAAGGCAAAGTGTGGAAACGCACCCACACGAGACACTAAGGCCCATACGAAAGCGATGAGCTTGTTGATCTCAGGGTCCCTGCCATAGCCCTTGGATAAAGCAAACCTTCCAGGCATGTTGTCGATGAAGGACAACCAAAAAGGAAGGAGATGTTGTTGAAACAACACCACAGCTAATACCTGAGCAAAGATTTCAAGGAAATAAATGTAAGCTCTACGCCCACAATACTTCTGCAGCAAAAGTGCTGGTACTCTGCCGTGAAGGTAGAAAGTGCCACCTGCTAAGCGACACACGATGCCCCAGCCATTCTGCATATGTGGAGCCCTCTTCTTGGACCAGTTCGTTGGGATGTCGGGGTCAGACACAGACCACACCTTGTGTCCCAATTGAAAGCACGCATCGGCATAAACAACCGGTGTGACTGATGGCCGGTGAAGAGGAACGCAGTGAGGTTTGCTGTGCAACAAAATCGCTCGAAGACACTTCAAAGCCGCTTGTAAGGCATCTGTGAGAGTGTTTCCGCGATGTAAGCCTGGATCTAAGTTGGCAGCTCGAGCATAAATGGGTTGAAGAGCTGCTTTACCACTCTGGCCAAAGATCGACGTGTTCAGGAAGTTGACTTTGCCTGCAAGTTTGTGAGCTAGCGAAGGCGAAAGAGATCCATCCTGAAGCACCTTGTCGATGAGGGCAACAACACGTTGAACTCGATCAGGACAAGGCATAACGTGAATGTTGGGGGGCTCAAAGGAAATGATCACACCCAACAACTTCTGCTTGGAGTTCGGTGGTTGTGCCTTGCAGGATTTGGTCTCGATTCCAAGAGTCCTGAAAAAGTCAGCAAATGTTTCAAATCCAGATTGTGCTGCATCCGATGGTTCGAATGCCGCAAAGTCATCAACGAAGTGGAGAGTGGGTGTCCATAGCAGTTTTCGGGCCAAAAACTGCACGGCATCCGCATAGCGGTTGAAGTTCCAAACCGAAGCCGTGGCCCCAAAAGACATGCTATTGTGCCTCCACAAAGAAGGGCCTGAAGGCAGTGCCAAGACCACATAGCAGAACTGTGGATCACGAACAGGGAGCTGCCTGTAAGCAGCGTCAACATCATGTCCCCAAGCCTCGCAGTCATGACCATGAACATGCCACCACTTCATGCACTGAACAAAGTTGCCCACAGTGTGATGCGTTGGAACATCAGTGGCAGCAATGGTTGCGTTGTGAAAGCTGGCACTCCAGTCCTCAATTCGACGAATTTTGTTGGGTTGTTCCACCGCAAAGGATAGGGCCGCGAAGACCTCGTCATCAGGCACCGGAATGGAGTCATGACCTGTGATGTTGGCAGATTTCACTTGCCAATCTGCCGGGAACCAATAAGGGCCCGTGAGTCTGCCTTTTGATTTCTCATCCAGGAGTTCGTTCAGCATGACATGCCAGTGTGGATCTGGTCGTAGGCTGCGAAGTCGCTGTTGCACATGGGCGCGATTCAAAGATTTGAATGTAGCGATTGGAATCGGCTTGCTGTACTTGTCATCAAGCCGAGGAAGCCAACCAGGACCATGCCGCATTTGGCCTAAGACAGGAAAACCATGAGTCATGTCCTCCTCCAGCTCATCAAGGATCGGATACCCACATAGTCGCAAGAGTTGCAAAAAAACAGGTGCTTGAACCACCCCGGCCTTGCTGGAGTGGTAGACCTGAGCCACATGTGTGGGTACTTGCTGAAACCAGTCGTTGGTTGCGTCGCTCTGCTCGTCAGTGAGGTCCTTGATGTCCATGACTAACTGTTGCCTCAACCGTGGAAGATCACCCAGATGGAGGACCATTTTTGAAAGCACCTGTTGAAGGCCTGGTTCCACAGTTGGTGGGGCAAAGGCAGGATGCACTGCGTTAAGCGAAGCTTCCCAATGATCCTCAGCACTGATGGCAGGCCGCATGATAGCATCGTCCACCTGCCAAGGCAAAGGCCCCATGTTGTGTGGCTCCATAGCAGCCCACGAAATGCACATCTGCAACGTAGACCTGTGGACCTGTTGTGGTAAGGCCTGAGAAGGGGTAAGTCCTGCAAAGATGACCAAAAGCAAGATCTTGACCACTCCAATGTGCCAAGAATTGGCCAACATGCGATGCCGAGACCGCTGGGAAACATGTTCGACGTCGGTGTAGTTGACCGCAAAGCCATGCAGTTGCTCTTTGACCTGTATAGGCATATTGATGGCACCATGGACATCATGGTGCAACATGGCAGTGTCTTGATACTGCCAAGGGGCATATTGTCTGGAATCGGCCAACCATCTTTGCTTGATGGTGGCCTCCATCTTGCCTTTGAGTTTCTTGGGAGGTGGTCGTCCAGCTCCGTCAGGCGAAGGCGTGGTTAAACATGGAACCCGCTTTGCATGAGAAGCCACTGATTCATGCAAATGCCAACCATCAGGCAAGTCCAGCTGGTCCTCCTCAGTGAACGGCACATCCACAAAGATACGAGGAAAGCGATGAAACTTAGTCCAATGCAGAGGGCTGGAATGCAGCGGGTTGAACTGGACATCAGACCACTTGACCCTGGTCCAATACAGGCGTGGTCTGTTGATGAGGCCAAAGTCAGCAGCATCCACTACCACTGGAACAGCTTCCAACTTGTTGGAGAAAAACTCAGCCTCACCAGTGTTCGCGAAAACCACGTTCTCACAGAGGTGCTGAAGTTGGCGAGGACGAACTCGTTGTTCCAAGGCCACTGCATGATCACTGAAGGTTGCAAACTTTCGACCTTCGGGCCCTGACCTGCCAACAAGGACCAATGCTTGTTGATCTGGGTCAGCCCTGTTGATGTCCGTCATCAAATTGTCCAAGTTGAAGGAGTCCACATCGCCATAGCGCAAAGCTGCTGGGAACCACCGTTTGATGACCCTGACACAATCCTCATCGGTTTCCCAGCTGACATAAAGGCAAGGTTCAATGCCCAGTTCGCGGAGACATAGTGCAGCTGACCCCACACCATCGAAGAAGGACAAGAGAATCACCTTGCCAGAAAACTGGATGTTGGGGAAGAGGAACGGTGTCTGGTCGGGTACCAGACCATCAGGTCTGGCCCCGTGCTGTCCCTATTTGGCAGGCTCAGCTGGTTCCAGGATCTTTCCACGAAGGCCTTGTCCAAGATGAAGACGGTGAACCACCAGCACCGCGGCCTTTGCCAGATTGGTTGTACGGTGCATATCGTTGGTTGGGTCGATATCTGCCAGGATAACCTCCATGTTTGGACTGGCCCTTGTGGTTGTTGTTGGCCTTGCCATAGCCAGTGGGGGCAGACTTACGTGTATCTTCCTTCGACATGTACTCCGCAAACTTGTCCCAATCGTGGATAACATCGTGGGTTGCCTCCTCAAAGGTGCGGCCAGACCGCATTGCCATAGCCAGTCTCCAGGCTGAGGCGGTGTAGTATGCATTGAGCTGCTCCAACTTGCTGGGCCTTGACCTGAAGCGCTGAACCATGAAGGTGTGGAAGGCAATGATGTCAATTTCATCGCCCAGTTGCAGTAAAATCTGGGCCCATTTCACACTTTCCAAGCCGTCCAACAAAGAAAGTAAGCTTCTAGGCTCCCATACGGCGTCAGGGGCTTGTACCACCTCCCCATTTTCCACTTGAAGAGAGGAAGACTTCTTGGGGGATTTGGCCAAGGGATTGGTTTCTCCACTTGCAGCGAAGGACCTTTGCTGGATCAGTTCACCCAGCAAGATCGGTGTGTACAATTTGGATTGCCTGTGTTCATGTAGAGCACGAGCCAAAACTTTCTCAGCTCCAAGAAGCTGTTCAACGGGGAAGCTGCGGGTTCGGCCGTTGATGGTCACACTGTTGTAGGCGCTCACCAGCTTGTTCCATTCACCGGCTGGTAGCGCGGTAGGAACCTTATCAGACTTATCTCCAGCGGATGTACTTGTTGAAGGCGAAGTTGAGCTCGGCACTGGTGCTGGCGCAACCTGCATGTGCTCCTGCCACGCCTTGGATGACAAGGACCACATATGTTGAATGATAGCCTCTGCAATGGGTTTCTCGGCTGCTCGAAGTTCGACAGGCGGTGTAGCATCGGTCCGCCCAGCCAGAAGTGGTTCAATCAGTTTGCGATGCAACTCCTCTGTAGTAGAAGCTAGCAAAGCGAGAGCGCCAACTGTTCGAATGCCCCTCGCCTGCAGATACCTCTTCACATCGGGGCCCGCCGCAGCCTCATCAGCGATATCGGCAAGCGAAGGCAACGTGTGCATCGCTACCAAAAACGAGCGAGTGATGCTGAACCAAACCGCAGGTGAAAATGAAGTGACCTGTGTGTGAACTCCATGGGTGAACACGCCGCATCAAAGCAAAGTCACGCAAGTGGAATGGACCTGAAATGAACCTAAGCCTCGAACTGGACATCAAACAAGAGACGAAGTGAAACCAAAGAAATAAAGAAAAGAAAACACTCAATATATAAGATATTAAAATCAATCGCACTTGGCTCCCTCAGGCAATGGCTTGTTTTGCTTGGAAAGTTCAAGGTATCTGGCATGGCATGGTTAGCCGCAAAATGAGGGCCCACAGCCTCATTCAACCTTCATCCTCTTCTGAACCAAAAGATGCATCTGAAGACACACTCTGGTGTTCAGACGGTTGGGAGTGGTCCGACTCACTGGAACCATCCGTGGGAAAACACTTCCTACAAGGCCTATAAGGTTGAGCTATGGAGCCCACTCTAATGAAACGTGACAAGCCATATTGCCATCCACACTTTGTGCGCCATTCGGCTGGATTGTTGCGAAGTTCTTCAGCAGTGCCCTCATGCACCACTCTTGAGCGACAACGTGCCACCAAAACTTGATGAACTGGGGGGATTGCGTCCTTCAAAGCATCAAAGTCCACCGGCAGCTTGTGAACCAACTCTGTCAAAGAGGAATGTGCTGATTGCAATGCCGCCACTTGTTTCGCTTCAGTTGTTGAGGTGGAAGATCTCTTGGAAGGCGTAGCGGCGGAAGGTGGTCCTGATTGAGGGCGAGGGGTGCCTGGGACCCGCACCGCTGCATGCATTTCATCGCCAATGGAACCCGATGGAGGCACCAACACCTGCTTAGCAATGAAGGGTGTTACTTGCAGAGCTGAGTTTTGGAGGTAACGCTCTATGGCGCTACTGCTCCACCTGCCAAGGAGTTGAATGAGGCCCTTTTCGACCCCCATAGATCCCAGAAACTGACAACCAGAAACGCGAAGCACATGTCCGCCGAAGCGATGTTGATGTGTTCCATCACTGTCTTGCCTCATTGTGTGAACACCTGCTGCTTCCAGTGTGCCCCTAATGGCAATGATCATGTCATTCTTGGAGGGCGGCTTGCCATTGGACGCCGGGCACAAAGGACATGCCAAAGCCGAAACAAAGTCAGATCTGGCATTGAGTCTCACCAGATGTCGTTCTGCAGCATGCCAGGGGCATAGCGATAAATCTTTGGCACCACAAGCACAAAGGAGTGAACGATATTCCAGTGCACCTTGAACATCAGTTTTGTGCACTGGGATTGTCAACACCACCTCACGGCCGCTAAGATGTAAATACTGAGCCCTAGAGGAGGAGATCTCAATCTCCCTCAACATGAAAAAGCATCCAATCACCATAACGTCTCTGAAGTGGCGGGGATTCCACATGTTGAAAGGTTCATCACACTGGCCAGGAGGGATCGTTTCCAATGCAGGTACTGGGAAAGCATCCTTCAGAGCTGATGGGCCTAAGCCCCGTGTGATAGATCTCACAACATCACGAACTGCATGATGTATGATTTCTTCAACTGGTTCGCCCAACTCCCTCTGCTGATACTGGATGGCAGTGGAAAAATAAAGAGCTGCTGAACGATATCCACCAGCTTTGAGGCTAGCACCGATACACCGGATCGTGTCAACCCGTAAAGGCCATGGAGGGATTTCCCATACCGAAGCCAAAGCACGCCATGTGCGGAGACGTGAAAGATTGGCTGGGTTGGTAGACCTGGCCAAAATGTCCTCATCAAGGACCTCAAGTGAACGCTTCCGATTGTTCGGATGACCAGCCTGCAAAGCATGAATCAAAGAGGCCTTAGCTGGGCCCTGCGCTAACTTGGGGAAATCTGCCCGCTGAGATTCCTTGACAGGCTCCGCACGCCTGTTGAGATGCGCCAACAGGCACTCAAGCTGATGCTGCGAAAGGGTTGACCCCACGAGCTGATCACCCTGGAGAATCAAGGAGCTGGTGGAGCGAACACCTGCCTGCAGCAACGCTGGCGCAAGACATTCTAGGCTGCAATCCCTAAGCAGTTGCCACACAGCGGCCAACTCAGAGGCCATTGCCCACTTGGGCCTATAAAAGTGACCATGAAAGGCCAAAGTCAGCATGGTGCTCGTCGATATGAATGCAACATGAAATGAAAACACTCAGAGGCTGAAAGGATTAGAGAGCGGAAAGGGGGAGACACCGGCACAACCATAAAGAAGAAACCAAAGGCCAAGAGAGACATCACTGAAATCACATCACTGCAAGATGGGCAAAGAATCAATGCAACAACCCCCAAAGAAAACCCCCTTAAAGCCATAAAAACGACTTGCGAAGTCGAGATTGAAACAGGGGGGTGACACCACAAAGCAAAGTGCACTATTTTGACATCGTCATGATGCCGAGCCAGAGTCGATTGCTCTGGAGAAAAACCAGGGGCCAAAGAGCCCAGACAAGTCCGTAGACTCGAAGTGCGGCTGCACAGTGACGACAGGTTCCGCTCAATCCTCCAAAGGTGTCGGCAAGGCATTGTGGATCATCGTATGCGCAGCTGGCACAAGATCTTCAAACTGGAGACGGAGCCATCTGATTGTCCTGTCATCAATGGACGAGTCGATGGCGCATTCATAGTTGGTGGTGATGCACGCTAAGACCCTGAACACCTCGTTCTGGAGTCCCTCGTTCTGAACCGAGAGCCAGTTGCAGACATCCCTGCAAAAGGAAGTAATCTCCGTCACCAATGGCAAGTTTTGGGCTTGGAAGCTCTGGATGTCCAACTCCGTCAATCTCGACGAGGTGACATAACTGTGTTCCCTCACCAGAATCGCTCCCTGCAAATTCATGAGCTCAGTGAGGACGTGAGAAACGTAGTCGCGAAACAAAGGCCTCTGTGGAACGCCCATGTATGTCACCAGGTCGATGAGGTGCAAGATGCACGTCAAGGCGATGTGCAGCTGGCCAATTTCCGTGGGAACACAGTCGTGACTGAGTGTCCCAGGTTCAGATTCCAGCCACAGCCTCAAGGTTTCCGCCGTCATCGCCCCAACATGCGACATGGCACCAAGGACGGAGCTGTCAAGATTTCAAGTAAAACTTGAACCCAAAACTGAAGGTTCAACTCGATGCAGCAACATGTTACCTTGTACACTGCTGTACACTCCGACAATAATATACAAACTTTCTCCCACTTTCTCCCACTTTCTCCGAGTCTGCTAGCCTCATGTTGGAAGCTAGCAGAACAACTCAATTATCAATCAACAGCTTCCTTCGGACACCTGCTGAAAAATTGTTAGCAGGCAACTCCATTGAAACTGTTTAAGCTTGATTCTGTACTTGCATCCAGCCAGCATCTGCTGCTCACCCATGGAGCAATCAATTAACCAAACAGCCCGCAAGCCGGACAGCCTCACCTTCCGATGTTGGTTAAACACCGCTGCAGCAGCTTCTGAGACCCATACTTCCATTCTCCTAGCCGTGTACAAACCACCTGGCCAAACATGCTGAGAAGCATGCTAGCAACGCTGTGGTAACAAAGCTAAAGATTTAATTCAGATCCTATACAGTACAATAACCAATGATGACACCAGCAACAACAAGGACCACCACAGCAACAAAAATAGTAACAGCAACAGCTACCAGCAGCAGGCCAAGTCATTTCCGCTGCCATCCATTCTTTTTTGACATGTCCACAGTTATGTCTGCGTGTAAGCCATACACAGCATGTGTATGTGTGTATGTGTCTATGTGTGCATGCGTGTATTTAGGTAGGTAGGTAGGGAGGGATGCATCAGCCCTTGCCCACCCCTCGCCTACCCGAATGGACTGACAATACAACTGCTCTTTGGCTTCAGTTCTGATCAGGATAACATGACTTGATCCATCGATTTCAAACCCCAGTGAAATTAGTGGAATTGCTGATAGCCAGTCAAATTGGCACGTGCTCGTCTGTTTCACTTACCTTTTTTCCAACCCCTCAATCTTATCTATCCTTGCAAAAGCCACCTTATATTGCATACATGTGTTTATATACATATATATATATACTGTCTATATGTAAGTAAATATATATATATATATAAAGAGAGAGAGAGAGAGAAAGATATAGATATGACACACTCTGTGACTATATATGTAGATACAATACATCCTTCAAGGCCCTCTGACAAACACTTCAGCATTCACGCTCACGCATCTGAAGCGCTGCACCTGTATAGCTTCTTCCAAGTAAAGAGCGCAGTTCTCGGACCACGTCCTGACCCAGAAAACTGCTTGGATGACAAGGTACCCCAGAGTCAAAGGAGTCAAACACACAAAGCAAAACTCAAAAGTCATCAGGAATCACGAGGTACCCAGACAGGCACGGACACGAATGCAAATACCAAACAACTTGCCATGTGTAAGGGACTCGACCAATTTCTGACAGTACTGCTGTAGTCAACAAGAAAGAGAAAACGGCGGGTTTAAAAGATTGATTGTTTAGAGATATAAATTGTAAATGTTGTTTAAAAACTTACAGTTGTGACATAACAAGTGTAAAAATCGAAAATTTATCCGACCAAACTGCGCAATTTCCCCAAAACGCGGTGCCTCGCTTGGGAGCCACGCTTTTTGCGCTTGGCAGGTGCTGGATCACCCACCTCGGAGAATCTCTCAGGTCTCGTAGTGATGGTGTTCAGCCACCGCTTCATATGTCAAGATGTACAAATTCACATGCCTCAGATCTGATGCAAAAGTCATTGGCTTAGTTGTTGATCCGCAACGAAACGATAGTCCGACCAGCCACCACTACCAGCGAGTAGATACTGTTCGTCTACACATTAGGGCGTCCGAAAAATTGATAAGAAAACACTTGTGAATAAGGCTTCCCGGAATGAGTAGTCATAGAGAAACATATGTGTTCATACGTGCATAGATAGTATAAATACATGCATGCATGATCACATACGTACATATATATCCATACATGCATTGTCCCAGACAGCCAGTGGAGCCATTGCACATACAATACTTGGTTGATGTCAAGAAGTGCCTAATGATGCTCGTGTCCTGCCAAAACGTTTGTAAGTAGAAATTGAGATTCACAGCAACCTCTCAAGCTCATCAACCACCTCGCCCTGTGAAGTCCTGGGCTCCAGGCAATGGATCCCCGGATGGCGCAGCCAACCACCGCTACAAGAGCAATGCACAGCAAAAACCTCGGCGAACGACCATGACTGGTGGAGCAGGCAGCAATAATTGTGGTTACGAATGGGTGACAAACAACAGGAACATACAGGAACATACAGGAACATACAGGAACATACAGGAACCACTAAATAAAATGATCTGGAAACACAAGGTATATCAAGTTATGCATGGTTGCCATGTCAAACTACCCAAAGGACACGTATCTGCCAGATGCCGTGGCCGGCCAAAAGCATCTGAAATCAAGACAGGGCTGTGAACATTCCAACCCCTTTGACATCCCTTGACATCCCTTGACATAGTGGTTTCTTAGAATAGGGGTACCCTCCAAAATGGTTGGCTTCTTAGTAGAAATAACTACCAGTGGATGATTTTGGGGGTACAATCACATCCCTTTTGTCTTTCAGTTCGGATGTTCACAGCAATCGAAATCAACTCCCAGTCGATTCACCAGTACACACCACCAGACTGCTCCTGTTTTCCACCAAGGTCGTCACGTAGCGGCAGCGGACAGGATGGTCAGAATTGATGAGGTCAATCCTGCGTTGCAACTCCGTTCGCAACTGACGCTTCAAAACCCATCACTTCGCGCGGCCTGTGGACCATTCCTGCCCTTCGGGTTGACAACCTCAGGGTTGGCTGAGTGACCACTTCCCTGCGGCACAAGTGCTGAGCTCGGGGCTGAAGCAGCTCTCATTGCTCTGTGCAGCCTACAGGGAATGCCCACAGTGGGACGAATACGCTTGAGGCTTTCTGATCTTGCCATCTTTTGCCTCTTTTGTGATACGATAAAATATGCCAAGTTGTCACCAATTTTGATTTAATTCAGCTTTGGGAACAGCTTGAGGTTCACCTTGGAACTTGGGCATAAATTACAGAGAAAGCACAAATCTCCTCTTCCAAACTCCTACTACTCCGAAAGATCACCGGGTGCTTAGAATATCTTAGAATCATTTCTCAAAAGAATCAACAGCTCCATTTTGACCCCTTCAAAGATCTTCAAAGGAGGTTGCTAGAGTGGGGGACAACACTACAAGCTGGAAACCACTGTGAAATTGGCAGCAAATCCAATCAGCGCAGCAGTCCAACAGCACGCGTTTTCAATGCGTCTCGAGCCGGAAGGCTCTCAAAGGGCGCCCTGGAGCCAAATGGCCACAGATCGAGTACATGGCTATACCAACCACAGGGAGAATTCACACTCAACCTGTTCTCATGACTCGATCGTTGGCTCACGGGGCACCTTGCGTTGTGCAAGGGTCTGTACTTTGTAAAAATTGGTCTTCAAGACCTTCAAGATGAAATCAGGTCGCATGCTCTTTGTGAGCGCGTCAGACAACATGGTGGCTGTGCTGATCCACCGTACGTCATCTCCTCCTGGATAGGTCCAAGTCTTGGTACCCTGCTCGTCCACGAGTGATTCACGGATCGAGGCAAGTTCGACGGCCAATCGCTTGTCAGCTGTCTTGCCAGGAACCTCGCTGAGCAAGTGGTCCACTAGGGAACGGCAATCAGACAATGCCAAGTGGGCAATGTGTTGCCTTGCCTGGGCTTCCCATTGACGATAGTCGGATATTTTTCCTCCGAGCTCAGCAATCACTCCTCGAATTCGATCGCCTGCTTCGAGGCCTGCCTGTAGCGAGTACGATTCCGCTTGAAGCGTTGTGAGCGGCAGACTCTACGAATTGTGGTAGAGCTGAAGGCCACCGGATACACCGGATACTCTACACACTTCCGGTCTTTGACCTTCCTCACGTCGGTCAACAGGTGGAACCGACCTTGTTGACTTTTGAGGTCAGTTTCTCCGCAGAACGATGCGTCTGTAACAGTGAGTACGCAAACGTGTTCCCATGGAATGAGGTCCTTTGGGTACCTCAGTTTTACCTCACTGTTTTGCTTTCGAGCAAGTTCGACCACTTTGTTGGCCTCAACCAAAGTGGATACCCGTGCATCCTTCACCGAGGATTGCAACCGTGACACCCTGTATGCCAGGTCTAGACGGGTCTGCCTGACCACCCAAGACAATGATCCAATGACGGATCGAAGGCTGGTGACCTCCTCCTTTGTCAACGGATCGCTATGGGGGCGTCCTTGCTCAATCCGAATGCTTCGGATCTTTCGGGTGTTGTC
>VSDK01005084.1:0-10000 GCA_009767595.1 Symbiodinium kawagutii | reverse complement strand
CTGACATCTGTCCCTGGGAATCCCAGGACATTATCACCTCTCTGCCTGCGATTCTGCAACAAGCAGCCGACCTCGCCATCGCGAATGCTTCAGCACTCTTGGCAAGTTTTTTCTCTCAAGTTCCCGAGCATCATGGGCTAATGCAGGCTCACAATCACCAATGGCTCCCTTTCCGATCCGAGGCTTACTGGCAACAATGCTTGCTAAGTGAAAACCATTAGAGGCTTTCAAGACCTTACACAGCGCTTGAATGGGGCTCACGACGGGGTGGACAAGGACACGGACTGTTTCGCCTCCATTAAAACCCCCGGGGCTACAATGGATAAACTACGGGTCAGTACTCTCCCATGGAGTAAGTTGCATGTGTATTTTCCGGTAGGATTCATGCAACTTCTTACTACTAGCCTGTCTAAAACACAAGCCTCACTCAGCTTACAGCAGCGGATTGTCACCACGACCAGTGATGCTAACTCCGTAGGCCATACCCTCGAAGTAGCAACAGGGGTAATCCCTGCTGATCTGGCTCGGCCTGAACCTCTGGCGGGCTTCGATGAAATGTTCGTTGAAGGCTTTCTCCATGTACACATGGCTGCGAAACTCGTGCCTTCACCTGACTCGGTACGTTTCTCAATCCAGGCCAGAGTTCCGCCACAGGCCCTGCCGGCAGACGGCAAGATCCGTCCAGAACATTGCCAGACCCCGGCCCCCTTTCATTTGGTTGCCGATCCAGAACACCCTCCATCACAGACAACGCGCCTTCAGCCTTCTGGATAGCCAACTCCTCCAAAGCATTCGGCAGTACCTCTCCCATCCCAAGATAGCCCCTACCACATCTCGGGGCTTTTTTGGACCTATTTTTGCTTCGGACTTCGAAGTGCCCACTATCCCGAAAGCACAATTGCAAAAGTGGGCTCAAGGAGGGCAGAAATGCCCACTGCAAGGGGGATCGCAGCCATCCCACGAGTCAATATACCCAAAGAGAAACGCCACGATTTTGTTAACCTCTTCATGCAGCTCAAAGGCGAGCATTTTTCACAGGTCGATTTTCCTGCAGATCAAGACCTATACAAGGTCGATAATTATGTTACCCAGCACAGCCGTCGTCGAATGGATGCAAGAAAGCGACGCTGACACCACTGCTGAGGCATAGTGGCACTCACCGATGCTCCTTGCCCCTCCCTCCCCTTTCTCTCCCTTTCCTCTTCTCTTCCTTGTCCCTTTTCCTACTTCCCACTCTCCTACTCCCCTCCCGCAGCTGTTTTGACTGCAGCCATTTACCCCAGCCCTGCGGGCTCGACCGCGCATGGTACTCGCCTGTGTCCCTACTGGCAGCCCGATGGTAGCCGAGCGGGTCCTTGGCAAAGTCATTGAGAGGACGGAGGACAAGAGCTCTGGATCTATGCACCTGCGGGGAGAGACGAAGAGCTTTTCGCCTCTGTTCTTTCTGACTTTTCCAGGCACTCCAGGGCAACAGCAATAGTCCTAAAGTTTCAAACCTTTGGGAGACTGCAGTCCACATGTCGACGCTCTACTTGTCCTAATAAGACGTGTGGCGCTTTGCACCTACTCAGGTGATTGGCTGCTACCGCCTCACCAATTACCAAACATACCATTTGGCATCTACTGGCAAAGAGGAAACTTGCTCAATCTGCAAGTTCCATTCGCTCAAGCACACGTGAAACGGATCTGCCTGGTCACCACTCGAGAACTCTCATGCACAGCCTGGGGTCTATGTACTTGCTTTTGGGTGTCCGGCTTCACCCACTCGCGCAAATTCACTTGGTTCGAATCGACAGTTGCAAGGGCATGGCCACAGCCCCATGTACCTTCCATAACATGAAGGACGGGACTCTCTCTGAGGCTGTGCTTCTGGCCGTAGGAAATGAGGGCTTGGCCACACCCCCAGGCCCCTTCCATAACATGAAGGACGGAACTCTCTCTGAGGCTGTGCTTCTGGCCGTAGGAAACGATCTTCTGCAATTTGTTATCGAGATCTTTCAGGCATGTCCGATGCACTTTGTGCCCTTCAATTTGGGAGGCACAGGCCAGGGGATACCCTTTTTCGAGATTCAACCTGACCTTGCAAATACCGCTGCTGCGCAATGTACCTATCACAGTCAAGAGCAGGATAAAAAGACGGTACGATGACCAAATGCAGCATGATAACAATCAGGGCAGAGATACCTTGACAAGGCGACGAACCTGCCAGGTTTCACACTCTGGCCTCACCAGTAGGTAGTAACTTCTGTGAAACCGACCGTCTGGCCCTTGTGTGAAAACGGAGAGGTTCGCTCCTTGACGGTGTCTCCCCTAACTTGGGCCTTGGTGCCCATCCCTCAATGGCCCCTTGGAGGCCTTCAAGATCCACTGGCTTACCAGTGGATAACTTCTCGATCATCAACATGGTTACGCAGATATTCTGGCTCACTTATCACTATGTTTGTCTACATGACGCCACAACTCGCTGCCCTGTTTGCTTAACCTGCGAAATCACTGATCGTCTACATATGGAATATCACTGTCAAAGATGTTCTACGAGGACTATGCTTACAATTACCGCCTCTTGTGAGTGACAGTGATATGCCTTCTTTTTTTGATGGCTTTGTGAGCCATCACAGTACAACTCTGCTTTGATACGATGATGAATCTACACTTGGATACGCAGAGGATCGTGAGGCGGGGAATTCATTGCATGTACATATTTTTCGCAGACCACTGCCTTCGCTTCGTTTGCTTCCAATCTTCACTGCTTCGAAGCTTCGTCGGTTTCACTTGTTTCATTTGGTTTCACTTGTTTCACCTGCTTCTTATCGACCTTAGCTTAGTGCTACCGAGGCGATGTATGCGAGCAAAAAAACTGACATCTGTCCCTGGGAGTTTGCCCATGTAATCTGCTAGTTCCGGGATCATTTTGATGGGGAGGTAAACATTAAAGAATCCCATGGTAACCCGAGCCGGCGGTTAGCTTCTTTGGTGCGATCAATGTTTTTAGACACAGAACGATTATGAGAATATGCGTAAAGTTGGACACCGCCGGGAAGGCGAGGTCAGTGCCAGCTTCTTGGCGGCGTTTCACATGGTTGAACGAAGCAAGCGTGGCGACCAGGAGTGATTTCTCCCAGAATGTCTGGTCGCCCGTCGACGACTTCTTCCCCCTGCCACTCCTGGGTACCCATGTCACTTGGCTTTTGAATGGCGGTCACACTTTCGAGATCGCACTCTGACTTCGTTTGCCGACTTTGTGCAGTTTCCTTAGTCTCACGGTAGGCTAGTTAATGCGCTCTCATTGTTGGGATCTTTGAGTTTTTGTAGTTGTTACATGACCGCTGCCACCAGTGCACAAGCGGCCCCCTCGCTTCGTCTTGGTACGTTTCGTCTTGGTATGTCTGCTCTTGGTACGTTCGGTCTTGGTGCGTTTCGTCTTGGTGCATTTCGTCTTGGTACGTTTGTTCTTGGAACGTTCGGTCTTGCGTTTGCTCTTGGTACGTTTGGTCTTGGTACGTTGCAGGACTTCTGGGAGAAATCACTCCTGGTCGCCACGCTTGCTTCGTTCAACCACGTGAAACGCCGCCAAAAAGCTGGCGCTGACCTCGCCTTCCCGGCGGTGTCCAACTTTACGCATATTCTCATAATCGTTCTGTGTGTAAAAACATTGATCGCACCAAAGAAGCTAACCGCCGGCTCGGGTTACCATGGGATTCTTTAATGGTTTACCTCCCTATCAGAATGATCCCGGAACTGGCAGATTACATGGGCAAACTCCCAGGGACTGATGTCAGGGACTTCCAACAGGTTATTTCGCTTCCTCAGCAAGATGGCGACCCGGTACTTAAAGTTGCAGAAGGCAGGTTGGCCCTGCCAACTCCGGTTCTTCCACGCACACCGGCAACTGACCAAGCCTGTTCTACGGGGCTCATCATATTTCCTTACTTGCATGCGCTAAGTATCGCAAAAACTATCGTCAATGCCAAGATCGAAATGAAGTTGCCTCGATCTCGCCCACCTTTGGCGAATGCCTCTTCAGATGTCACTGTTCGACACCAGCCTCCCAGACCCTTTCCCCAGTGCCAAGCTGAATCTGTCTTGGGACAAGCCCATGCTGCCAATTTCGAAGCGGCGTCTGCGGAGGCCCTGCGCAATGACTTTTTTGCGATCTCTCCTTGCCCAAATGAAGATGTAATCAATCACACTTTCCCGGAGGCGGTGTGGCATCCCAAAGGCTCAGTACCCTCCCTACCCCCAGCTTCGTTAGCTGCTTACTATAATGGCGAAGCTCGAGCAGTGGGAGGCATTAGCAGTGTCGCACACAGCACTAATGAATGGCTTCAACGATATGCCAGGGTTTCGCGTCAGTGGTGGCCCACTGTTCAATTCCAGAGCCCCCATCAGGTTGATCTATCAGGCCTGCAACAGTTAGTACAAAGGCAACAACTAAATCACACTCCATCGACAGGGAGCAGCCATGTCTCTCGCCCACGCAGCCGAACGCCTGCAGACCATTCGTCTCAGCAATCGTCATCGTCTCGACGTGTCACTTCGGGGAGGAAGGTTTCACGTCCCTTCCCCCACCAGTGATTTGAGTGATGTGGCAAGGATTAGGAGGCGGTTGCTTCATGACTGAACCGGACATTCTCCCCCCTTTACCGTCTACTCCCTCTCCCCTTTCCTTACTTGCTTTCTCCGCTTTCTCAAATGCTTCCTTCTGGCACCAGCTTTCGGCTTGTGCTCAGTTGGTCGCCTCCTTCCTCTTGCCTTCGTTCTTCCCTTCTCCTCTTTCTCCCCTTTCCTTTATCCCCTCTGCTTCCTTCGTCCAACAGCCTTCGGCTTTTGTGCGTTTGGTTGCGAGGCTCTCTTCTCATTCTCTTCTACCCTCCGCAGCCATTTCTGTTGCCATTTACTTAGCCCTTCGGGCTACGGGCGCACATGGCGTTGCGGTGCTGTTTGCCTTGCGTTGTGACCCCATAGCTGGATTAAGAGGTGTAGCGATGCTGTTGAATTCTTCCAACTGGCGAGTTCTTCCCATTCTGCTGCAAGCGATACAAAGGTGCTTACTGCCCCTCTCAACAGGATCTATTCAGAGGACATTGGTAAGAGCTTGGGTTCTATGTACTTTCGGGGAGAGACGAGAAGCTCTTCACCTTTTTCCTCTCTAGCTTCTCTCTGGCCGTAGCGACTTAAATTTGGCGATCCGAAGTCCTGTGGCTTATTTAAGATGCCAGCAGTCCATTTCAAGTGTACTCGGGCCGACTACAATCGGGGGTCACACGATCCCATAATTCACTGGCTGGGTATAAGCTTGTCACTGACGCAATCGAACATGTCATGGCTTGGATTTCAAGGCAATTCAGATTCAGTCTCGTTACTTCCTTGCTGCCAACATAACACTTGCATCACGTGGCTTCAGCTTCGGGCCGTGCCATCTTTGTGACTCAGAGTATTCACACCCTAGCAGTGCCCATCTATTCAGCTGGACAGTCGCGCGCACCTACCAGCCATGCCATCGTCGCAACTGACAGGCGGTATATTCCCTTGCGATCATAAGTTTCAGTCTGCCTTGGCAACACAGCTTTCTTCTCCATCTTGGGTGGCTGCTCGACGAGCTCGGTGCCATGAAGGACGTTTGGCTTTCGCATTGCGTTTGCCACTCGTCCTTCTGGCACGGGGCTTGACGCTGCTTCCCGACACTTGGCTTTCTCACCAGCATGGTCAGTGCTTTGGCTCTTACACTAACGAAGTTTTGCGTCTGATCCTGGCTGTCCTTCTTGGCTTTCTATGTCGAGATGTGGCTGTCACGTCGCAAAACTTACACCGTTTCAAGAGCAGAGTTCTTTGGCGAACGACTCCTTTGAGTTGCATTACCTGGAACGGGTCCTCTCTGGCTTGCTTGCTGCCATATCGCATTCGAAGTAATGTTTTCTTGGCTTCAGGTGACGGCAATGCGACCTTTTCATTTTGGCTCTTCGTTTACGGATTCTTGCTGGTGTCACAATGGAATACAATGGAGATCGCACTCTAACTTCGTTTGCCGACTTTGTACAGTTTTTCGTAGTCTCACGGTAGGCTAGTTAATGTACTCTCATTGATTGGGATCTTTGAGTTTTTTTCGTGTTGTCACCTTTGACCGCTGCCACCAGTGCACATGCGGCATCCTCGCAGAAAAAAAAAGTTTGGTCTTGGTACGTTGTATCTTGGTACGTTTTGTCTTGGTCAGTTGTGTCTTGGTACGTTTCGTCTTGGTGCGTTTCTTGTTGCTACGTTTCGTCTTGGTACGTACGTTTCGTCTGGCAACGTTTTGGTTGGTTATTGTGTCTTCGTGCGTTTTGTCTTGGTACGTTTGGTCTCGGTACGTTTGGTCTTACTGAATTGGATTGGTTGATATTGAATCGTGATTTCCATTCGAATCGGTCATCAATATCCTATGGGTTTGTCACATCAAAAGTGTAATTGTTTGATGAATTGTGCATGAGCTTTACAATCACGTTGCCAGCTCAGGGAGCTGATGGTGCAAGACTGGGAAAGGAAATCGACATCGTATACTGGATGTGTTCCCGGGTGTGGAAGGATGGAGAATTCCATCTCATCTCTCACGGGCTCACAACTGAACGCTGTTGTGGAATCGGATGAATGATCGTCGCAATCATCGTAGTCGTCATTATCGTCATGATCATCATGAGCATGATCACCATATTCACGGTTATCGCCATCATCGCCTTCTTCTTCGGTGTGTTACTTTTGTTTGGGTAGTTGTTCAGGTGGACGATGGAGCTGCGCAAGGTAGCGATGTGATCCTGTCATCATGCCAGCGTTTTTTTTTTTTCTGGGGATGAGCGTTTTGGCTCCAGCGTCTTCTGGGAATGAGACGGCTTGTTGATTTCCCGGATATGTTCGAGACCCGGGCAGTGTTGGTGTAGGAGATGATGTTTCCCGCGCCGGCATTGGCTGGGCCTCGGAGGGACCTGGGCATCTGAGACCTATTTTGTAACAGTTGCGCGACAACAAGTTGCCACGATAGACTGTGGAGGGACGTGTTTTTGCCGCCATCTATACACGTTTTGTGTATTGCATTGGCTGCGTAACAAGGCGTGCTAGGGGATTGGCTTGTTTTTGGAAATCTGGATGTGTGATGTAAGACGGTTGCTCGAGACATGGTCATCTCTGCTGGTCGTATTTTGCTTTTAGAGATGGGTCATTGTGTAGATCGAGCACTTTGGAAAAATGTTGCAAGTCGGGTGGATTTCCCCGCGCCGGTTCGTGCTTGCATATCAAGAGGTCGCTGGACTCCAGTGACTTCTTGGTGTGCCTGATACGAGCAACTCCCGACTTCAGTGCTGATTCTGAGCTATGCGTTTTATTTGAGCATATTGAATTAATCAATTAATCATCAAACTGTGAGTGGAATGCTATTTGGATTGACTGTGTGACCGCTGGAGCAGCGCCTGTATCTCCCAAGCTGGACCGGGTGCTGGGGAATATGTGTAACATCTTCCTGAGCACCTGGTCCAGCGAGGGTAGATTTGGGCATTCAACAAATCACAGCTCTGACAGCAATCGTAATTGGCGATGAAGCTTGATGCGGAGGCAAAAGTGTTTTGACATTGAACAACCTGAGCTGGAGGGCAATGCCCTGGACCAGCAACGAAATGCGGGTGTGATGACTTTCCTTGCGGGGATGCTACCATCTTCGGAGAAAATAAACGATGGTGCCAGGGTGTTGCCACTGTCCAGCTAGCATTCAGTTACAGATCCGAATCAGAGGGAACTAATTGTGGATTCATCGCCGAACTGATACATATCTCATGTTCGATGTGTTTGTTGAACCCGGGTCACCTTCGTATACATGAAATGGATAAGTACGGGAGGGATAATGGCCTTCCAAAAAAATGATAATGATTAGTTTCTGACTAATCACGGGCAAGTGGCATTGGGCTCGGAGAACGGAGATGGGAGTGATGCGCATGGTAGTGCGAGGTCATTCGATGGGCGGAGCATCTGTCAGTGGAAATGGCGTGGTGGTGGCCCCATTGTTTGTCCGCGACATAAGAGTGACGGATTTGGTTTATTCTAATTTATCTTGTCTGTACCCAGTTTCATCTCCATCGCAACCACCCGTGAACTTGATTGTGTTGGATATGTTTGGTGATTGGTGTGTTGATTCGGACTAGTCTATCATTGGTACCGATGCGTTGATGAGATCACCAAGCCGGCTCACTCATCTCATGGTAGGTGGAATGGCTGCGTGTATACAACAAACATTTTGCTGCGGGGAGCGATGGAGTATGGATTCCAGAGATTGGGTCGAGCTCGGGAGTCCAGGTGCCTATCTTGGATTCGGATATGAATTCGTATCTAGTGAATGGGTTATAATATGAATTCGTATCTAGTGAATGGTTTATAATATAAATGTGTGAGGAGACATGTTAGTGGCGTTCAGTGGTGCAAATGACCCGTTAAGGTTTGGGATGCTACTTGCCTAGACTGAATGGAGTTCACTGGATTCGACATCATCATCATCATCATCATCATCATCATCAACATCATCCTTTTTTGGTCATGTTCGATGTGTTCGTTGAACTCGGGTCACTTTCGTATACGTGAAATGGACAAGTACGGAAGGAATAATGGCTTTCAAAAAATAATGATAATGATTAGTTTTGACTAATCTCGGGCAAGTGGCATTGGGCTCGGAGAACGGAGATGCGCATGGTAGCGTGAGGTCATTCAATGGGCGGAGCATCTGTCAGTGGAAAAAACGATTATACATATACATTGTTTATGATCAATGTCATGCTTGGGTGATTTCATGGGTCAAAAATGTTATTTGACTGCGCGGTTAATGTGCCCTATGGATCCTATGCAGGTGATGTTTGAGAAGATAGTGACCATGCAATCCGAATGCCGATGGCGACCATGTAATCCGAATGCTGAGTCTTTCGAATTTCGGATGTTGGGTTGTTGACTGGAACATTCGGTTCTTGTTTCGTATATTGTGTTTTGGGGCGCAGCCGCTAATCCATTTTGATTTTGTTCAAGTGCGTAACACCTCTGGTGTGTAGCCTCAGGGCTTCCTTCCTCTCGCCTGTGTTTTCTATATTGGCTTTGTATATGTGTGGGCACCTCTGTGCTTGAACGGCTTTGTTTGAAAAAGCTGTTGACTTTTGGATCTGATTTTCCTGGCCTTTTTGAGTTGACGTTTCCTTTAAAAGAAAAATATGCTCAAGCTTTGCTGAGCAGTGAAGTGAGTTACAAAGTAACAGTTGCCTAGACAGTGAGTCTTGTGGAATTTGAAGCGTCGCTGTCAGTGGACATGTCCATGAAAATCAGATGAATACGCGTTGTGCCATTATGGATTAAGTTGACTGGGGGGATCTTGATTTGTCATTCGGGTGCGCATGGTGATTGCTGGCTATCGCCGTGACTCTGCTGCTACAAAGGGTTTGGCGGCTTGTGCGCCCGTGGTCCAGTATCCTTCACCATCCTCTTTGCCGTGTTGCTGCTGCCTTTATTTGTTTGGTGTTTTGAGTGGAGTGATCGTGATACTGGTGATTTTGCATTTTCTTTGATGCATTCTGGACCGCCTGTGCATTTTACACCCCCAGTTGATTCCGATTGGTCACCTTCGTCCAACGAGACCCTCTTTCAACAGGGACAAGCTTTGACCGCTGACATTTGGAACCTGCGCCAATCAGTTTTGCAACTGCAACAACACATTGTGCAGCTGCGCGGCCTGGTTTTGGCCTTGGGTTTTGTATTTGCATTGTGGCATTTGTGGTTGTCCCTCCGTGTTCTTTGAAGTTGGGATGGTGGATGAGGGTATAACACTTCGACCGCATGAGTTTGACAACTTGATACAGAACAGCAGAGCTTCAGTGTGGCAATCAATTTATAGGCCGATTTTTGTCACCAATCCACCTTTGAGACCTGCATTCTCTTTCAGGCCCGTTGCAACTCCATCAGTCCCTAACATAAAGAGGGGGTCATGCCAGGGGGGGTTAAGCCAGGA
>VSDK01005076.1:162675-186647 GCA_009767595.1 Symbiodinium kawagutii | reverse complement strand
ATCCACCCATCCATCCATCCATCCATCCATCCATCCATCCATGCATTTGTCTATCCATCTATCTATTTGTCCATCCATTCCAATCAGATCATCTATCTATTTGTCTGTCTGTTTGTCTATCTATCTTTCTATCTTTGTGTCTATCTCTCTCTCTCTCTCTCTAAAACGAATCTCTTGTGCCACACTCCCTTCAATAAACTTCGAAGTTATCAAAACCAGGCTCTAGTAAAACACTTCCTTCAAACGTGTCGTCTATTGGCATGTTGACCTGTTGCTGTCACTTCCACTACGTTTTAGTGATGTTGAAGCTCAAGTGTCTGAAATACCGTGCCACGATATCGTGGACCTGAGGCATAGGACAACGCGAAGCGCTCAAAGATCAAGATGCCTGGAACATAAGTAGTTGCTGATTTGAAACATGTTTCATGCTGTTTTTACCGTTTTATCTTTCCCAACCAACCAAATAAAAATGACAGCTCTTCCACAAATTGCGCGTTGAGCTTCTGACATCATCGTCGAAGATGCCAAAATGCTTGGCGTGCCAAAAGTGTTTCGGTTTGGCAGTTTTAACACTTTTGACTTCCAAAAGTGCTTCCTGCCACATCTGCGTTCCATTTTGGCGCGGCGCTTTTGCCAGAGACCTCCGAAAACTCGCTGTAGCCTACTTTCAACCATCCCAGAGCACCAAACTAACTACTGAGAAACACTGTATTTTGCATTTTCGTCACCTGTCACCCAGGTGTCTCTCTTGACCTCTCTCTCAACCATGTTTTCTTTTCTCTTTGCTTTGCCGACGACCTTCTAAGTCGGACGTTCGACGTCAAAATTTCCTCTGATCATGTAGCAAATGCAACTAGTCATCATGGTTATCAACCAGCACTCCTAACCACAATTATACTGTAACATTCTGTTTTTAAGCATCTTTATAAGCCGTTTCTTGTGGACTACTAGCGGATACTACTTAATCATTCTTACGAACCTTTGTTGTCAACCATCACTCTTCAGCGTTGTTATCAACCATTATCGGTGACCATTACTGATTGATACCAATCGTTTTCAAGCATTATCAAAAGTATATATCACTACCAACCATGATTATGAGTCGTTATCAGAGCCCGCGTGATTATCCATTATTGTCAACCATGTTTATTTTATTTTTTTTTTTAGCCGTCGAATTAGCGATGATTGCTTGGAGATTGTTCGTCACCCGTTCGGATCAACCTCTAGTAGGATGAGCCAAACTTGTTACCCATCAGTATCGACCATGACTATCTATCAATATTAACATTATCTGTCACAAACCATTCTCACTCAATTTTTCTCAACCATTGAGACGATTATCTACCAATATCTCGCCACTTGCCACCATTCTCTACCTCTCTTATCACCATCTTGTCACTGATATGAATTTCTCAGCCGCACATTCTGAGGCAAGTGGCAAGAGCTCAAGATGCTCCTTCTGACGCAAAGCGTTGCAGCCGCCCAGCTGAGTGGATGGGGCTGTTGGGGTTGCGTTAGGAGCAGAACCAGAAGGCAAATCAGGATGTACAATTGGAATGTGCTAATATGTGATAAATAGACTCATGTACAAGATTATCAGCAGCATGCCGCACAATGCAGCAACATCTTCATGCGAATTTCACAAGATCGTCAAAATGCCTGGCTTGAGCTTGTCAGTACAGTACAGGAGTACAGGGGGTTCAAGCTGTTGATTCTTACCTTCCAGGAAGCCCTGCTCAGATGGCAACTTCGCTGGGTAATCGTCTCACTTGAGGGACAGCTGGGGCCCAGATTGACCACCTGGAAGCTCTGCCTAAGGCTCGTTGGTTCATCATTGGGATATCCATTTCATGGGCTGGCTCAAGTCTTTCTACCAGAAAACGTGACCAGTACCAAGCTTCATCAACCATTACTAGTCATATCTATTCACTCACCATTGACCCTTAGCCAACTTAAATGGCACAACTCACAATGTGTGGCCTTCCCAAGAATCGCGGACATAATTTGGCCTAGTTGAGGTCTATTGGTTGAGTGTATCCCCAGTCCATGACCAGGTGATGGGGATACACTCAACTAGGTTGGGGATATGGTGGAAAAAACCGTTGAGGCAGATTAGGTGATGACTCCGGTCAACCTGGCAGCCGGAGAATCAGCCGTGAACGACCAGTATGTGGCGATGGGTCAATAATTCGTACGATCCCAAAGCCATGGGCAGACCACGGCCATGTGAGCCATCAGTATGTGAGGGTGGATCTTCCAATGCCAGCTTGCTTCACCAGATCTCGACAGGTCGCTTTTGGTGATTGTTGGATATCCCCAGTACTGATTGGTGTTGCGAATTGCTAGCGATGGTCAACATGGGAATTGTATGGAATTGTTAAAAACCCATCAATATTGCATGATCATGTAAATTAATTCAAGTGGGAATAGTTGGATCATTTCACAACGACTTTTCATGAATCCCATCCAGGAAAGGCATTATAACCATTATATATCTACACATTCTTGTTGCTTCATATTCTTTTTCGCTAATCATTCTTTCCAAATTCAATATCCACGGCTCGAATGGCTTCTATGGCTTTTTTGGTGATCCCAAGTTGAGAATGGTATTCAGAGGTGGTTTTCACAAAATCGCCCAAGTTGTCACATCACTCACAATGTTTGATTGTTTTGTGTGTGGCTTTGGGTCATTTTGCTTGATGGTTCATGCTGGTCAGGGGACAGTGCACCCTGGCTATAAGTGGAATTGCCCAAGTGTTACAGGAGGAAGTACCAGTGTTACATTGTCCACCTGGGAGAAAGGAAATCTGGATCGTTGGGTAAGTGGGTATGCTGACATGCCCCATATGCATCCAAAAAACAACGGATTTTGGCTGACCCTTGGACGTACCATCAGGGTCCTTGTCAGCGTTCAGACTAAGTAGCGGAACCGACACTCGGTTCTTGCTGGTCAAGAAATAGCGACCTGTTAGCCACAAGTTTGTTTGACCCTTTGTTGGCGAAACTCATCTAGTTACCGCTTCTCACCTACGAAGCTCAGCCGAGGATGTGCCGAACTTGCAAAGTACCAAGCAAACCATCATTGAGGAGCTGGCCATGCGCGCACCTGATTGGGTGCTGTTTCTATACCCAGTTTGCCCGGCAGATTCGCAGATTCAGATTGAGTCAGAGAAGTTAGAGTAGTGTGGTTGGATGGGGGTTATTCATACGTTAGCCATTCATTATTAGTATGTCATTCATTCATTATGTCATTCATTAATTAAGTTGATTATCAATGATATAGTTTGACGTAGGATGTTGCTTGGGATTGTCCATTCTCATACGTTTTTGGTCATATTTGATTACCCCACCCGTTCTCGCTATTTACCGTTATCAGGGTCATAAGGGGATTTGTTTCACACGAAAACCTTGTTGTACGCACTTTATTCCGCTGAAATAAATGCTAGGCCACGAAAGGTCGCCAAAGCTAATACGCTTTGCCAAATGTGCGAAAACCCGAAAATCATGCAGATACCATGCCACGGCTGGTTGCAAAGCTCTTTCGCTTCCCAAATCGCAACCCACCTAAAAACCCTCCTGTTCATGCTTAGTAAGAGTCGAGCGATATCAATACACGGCGCAGCAAAGTTCCCAGTTGCTTACGTAAGCACTTTGTTTGTTTTTGTTGTGCGTAAATCTTGCTTCCATTCTGATTGTTATCGATCAGAATGGCAGGATAACCAAATTTCATTGCTTTTGCGAAGCCAGCCCCCGAGTGCAAAGAGCTAGGATACTTTTAGGATAGCGCAGCGCTGAAGATGGGGGTTGTACTTGTTGCCCTGTGCATGCAGGAAATGATTGTCCTGCAAACGTTGTTTGCTATTCCCGATCAACCACTTGCAGAAACTTTCCCATGGATGTTTGCTTCTTGGCAGCGATATGCGCCTCAAGTGTTCTTGGCGTCCTTCACTAGCTTTGTTTTAGCAAACATCGCTGGCTGACAATTGCAGTAGCCATCATCAACATCATGAAAATGGCTAATAATAGCTGGTACATTTGCGTCGTGATGAACTATGATGTTAAGCATGCATGGCACTTATCGTTCAATATTTGTGATTGGACACGAATTGTTACTCGTGGACTAAGAATCTTCAATCAATAGCTCGTGTGCTTGGGAAATAACTTGATTAATGGCAAATGATGATTGTTATCATTGTATAGATGCTTGGAAATTGTCCTTATAGATGAGTTATGGTTCATATGTGCATTAGATTACATGAATATATGTATATATATATATAATATATATATATATATATATATATTTAGATTGATGTATTGAAATTTCGTAAGATTTTATCATCTCTGTATGGGTAGATGACACTTCCGCGCCAGCCTGGCGTCCGAGGTGGCCTATGGTGCCATGGGCCTTTTCTTAGTGTCTTGCGCCTGCGGCGCCGTCTACATCCACTTTGTGTCACGCAGAAAGACGCCACTTGGACCAAGTCCGTTACGCAGACGCCAAGGATTCGACCACCGTTGTGCCCACTTCCAAAAAGATCATGTTACTGTCGTGGTGTACCTACATGACCTCTCCCGCGTTGACGGATGCGCGTCCAGATCATGTAAGCATACAGTGATTTCTGAAAATAGGGGACCCCAAAAATGGTTGGTTTACTACTATTAATGATTTACAATGGATAATTTTGGGGTACCCCTATTTTGAGAAACACTCATATGGAAGCCATGGAGTGTAAGCTTGCAGCTGTTGGTTGGTGGCCTAGGACATGAGGAGACGGACTATAGCTACGCTAGTTGGGGCTTAGCTGCTACAGCATCAATGACGGTTCCGAAGTGTTCCAATGCTCTAGGTAATGATGTCCTGTCAATAATCATCAGTAGCTAGGAATAGCAGTCATTCACCATCAGTGATTGAGCATCATTGGCAATGATTGGCTGTTCTTGCCCAGTAGTCAGCAATATCAATATCAAACATCTATTTAGCTCCTGTCAGCCATCATTTAGTTTGCCATCATACAGTATCATTCGCCACTAGCCAAACTCAACCATTTGGGAAACCGTTCGGGAACCAAAAATCATGGGGGGCGTAATGCGTGGTCAGGTTTGATGCACCATCTGAGCGACAAAGGGATGACTGCCTGGATATGATTTGTCCATCAACGGTGGCACCACATGGCGGGTGGTTGTTTGCCTGTTGGACCTATGGTGGTTTCTCAAGCCACAGGGGACCCCAAGAATCATGGATTTATTACTTTACATGACCAGTTAGCTGGATGATTTGGGAGGTCCCTTACTTTAAGAACCACCCTATTGAAAATACTCTCACTCATTGATATTTTGTGGTGATGGCTGAGCTGGATGCACCTTCGCTGGAACTGAGAATCCAATCCATATAATTGACTGCTTATAGAAAAATAATTGAGACATCGAGCATGTTTTTTTTGTTGGATCGGGATCATGTATCCATGTTGGGATGGCTCATCCCAGTCACAACTTTGGCCATTGGCCTAACTCCATGGTGGAAGTAGGGATTGTATCCCCCTTACAACGGTCGTAAACGTCGTAAACCACATACTGGGATGAACCGTTGGGTCGGATGTGGTGATCAACTGCTAGGTCGCATGTCCGGTTTGCCTAAGATGACTGTGACTCCCCCCGGTGCACAGGGAAAGCCCCCTGCGCCAAGGACCCAACAAAACCAGAATGGCTGGAACCAGGCCTAATGGGTCTGACCCTTCAGCAGATCAGAAAAAAGTCAGATGTACAGCTGCGCTGGGAATTGCTGTGACTTCGAAAGAAAGAACTGGCTGGCAGTTTTTGAAAATTTTGATATCTTCCTGTCTTTTGCATATGAACCATACTTGCAAACAGGGATACGGATGTTTTGGTCTTTTCGCTTGTTCGCTTGTTTTCCAAAAATGGGATCATACGGAATCGGACTATCAGCCAGGAAAGCTAGTACTTTTTGATGCTTGTGAGAGGTTCCTGCCCAAAGTTTTGATCATATGACCTGATGGTGATAATGGATTTGCTCCAAAGTTTGTGCAAATCCATGGTAGGAACAAAAACCACCTGACTTTCTAAGAATGGCGGTACTTTTCCTGTTCAGGTTCTGGCCGCTGCCATTTTCGCTAATCCTGGCCATGTGTGTGGTGGCTTTGGATAGATTATCTATGATTATTTGATCATCCACATTTATCTACTGTGAAAATCCGTACCTGCCCTGACTCGGATTGCCTGGTGTGATTACCAGATGGTTCTATAACTTGGAATCAACCAAGCTCTGCAGGTGGTGACCAATTGCGGGCACCGGTGCAGCACTTTTCGGTGGTGCTAGTTGCTTGGGGCGCCAAATGATCGGAATCGCAACAAAGCAGTTGACCCAATTCCCCTGGTTGATGCTGGTTGACAATTCTTGTGCGTGTGTTGTTCACCAATTTCAAATTCCCACAGCTTCTTCATTACCGAGCGTTTTTAGGGATTCTTGAAAATGTAATTACCGACCTTTTCTTCAGTTTTTCTGACCAGTATTCAGAACGATAATGACGGATTTTTCAGCATGATTCACCACCACTTGCAAATTACGAAAGGAATTGTCTCAATGAGCCTCAGACTTTCAAGGGGAACATGTCGAGAAAACACTGCCCAGAGTCGGGGAATTAAAGCGTGCAGGCATTTTGCAAACGGATACTACATATTGGCATTCATGAAAGCTCATGCTGTTTGTGATTATATAAAGTTAATCAATGGATGCATGCATGATTTCGCTATACATACATGACGTGCATGTGTTTTGACATGGCTTTGTATGAGCAGGATAACCCATCCAGAACAGCCCCGTGCAAACAGAAAACGTCAACGGATGGATTCTTGATTCAGACATTTGCGCCCACAAGACATCACTGTGATTCCGCGCTTGCAGCTTTCTGTTCAACGCCCGGCGGGTTTGGGGCGGCGGGAAGCCCGTTGACAGGCCCTGATCTTCCGAGCGCCGCTGGCAGTTGAGTGGGCTCCAATCAGCAGGGCATCCAGCTGTCACCAGTCTGACACTCTCAGTTGGAAGGTTTTGGAGACGATATTAGTAGTGGAACCGACACCGGCAGCAGCAGTAGTGACAGTAGAAGAAATAAGAGCACCTGGAGTTACAGCAAGAGGGGTAGTGCTGGTGGTAGCAAGCACGAAAGGTGGCCTTAGCTAGCTGCAGAGACATGAGCTACCAAAAAGCACAAATTATTGAATGAGTCAATTTTAGGGGTGCCTTTGGTAATTTTGCAGCAGTCAGCCATGTAGAGAGAGGGCTCACAGGTACACCTGGTTGCGGGGTCCTTGGTTCTAGCTGCGACAGGGACATGGCACGACGTTTCGCGTTCTCGACCAGCACCGCAGGACGGGGTGGCGGGTCCATACAGGTGAACTGTCATCACAACCACTGGCTTTGGCTTTGGATTTATTAGAAGTATGGTGCTGTCGCCAGTTGTGCGGTTGGTGAATGGTTGGTGAATGGTTGGTGGCTATGACTGACTTCTCGAAATGTGCGGCGGTTTCGGACAGTCTTAACCTCTGCCGGCCAAAACTTCCACGCATCATGGGCGTATCAAGCAGCGAAAAAACGATACCAAGTTATTTATGCTTTTGATATCTTGCGAATTCTTTTGACACAGTGGAATATAATCATTGTTTCTTTCGCACAGCATCCCTTAGAAACAGTCAATAATGGCTCGTCCAGAGGTCCAGCATCTTGATACCCCAAACAGATGTGCAGGTCTTCGAATACGCGATATGCTGCCAAAAATGGATGGTGACCCTACCAAGAGTTGTAAGTCCAGCATGGTTCACCATTGAGGATTATTTAGGACATGGTTTCACACCTGAAACATATTTGCTTCCAATTGTCTCTGAGAGAGTCTCTGATCTTGGCTGAAGAACCCAGCTGCTGCATGCTGTGGCATTTATATAGAGAGGCGTGCTTCCTGGTGGTATGGTAGGCTATTCACATCTGGTCCTGCATTTTTTCCGCTCTATTGATATCCCTTAGATTTTATTACATGTTTCTACTAATGTTTAAATCTAGAGGTGGATTCTATTGGATTCTATTTCCATTTATAGTAGATGATTACGATAGAATGTTTGCACTGATTACAGTAAATGCTGAACAGCAACACCGAACTGCCGGTGAGGGTGTGTTCATTTCCCCTACCTGGGAATTTGACTATGTTTTTGTTTTGAAGTTGTGGTTCAACCGGTGACCCCATGGAGCAATGCAGGTGACGCATCATTATGCTGTCAATGTTCAAACGACTCACATCTATGGTCACCAACAGTTCAACTTGTCATCGTTCACCACCCACTTCCGTAACCATCCTGCCAAGCCCTACCAATCAACGGGGCAACCACCCTACGAACCAAGCGGACGCGGAGATGTCTCGATCAGCGATGGGTTTCAGGTGCAGTGCTTCTGTCAGAATCTCAGTGTTGATGCCTTTTCTGATAGGGTCCTTCATACTGGTTGATGACTTGAAATGACGGGTTCAACATGATTCATAATGCAGTATGTTTCATGCGTTCAGATATATCATGGCAATTACGGCTAAATTTGTTGAAAATGATTTCTATATTGATTGATCATGCTTGATTCTTACTGTAATGATTTGTTATCATGTTTCAAATTGATGGTTGAGAACGATTGATGAACGCAATATCTCCGCGAATGTTGCTGATAGATACAGATTGTCCCAAACATAAACCATCAACCATAAGTGTACCGGAAAAGACTATGACTCTGACTTCATTGAGGGTAGGCGATGTTGAGAAAGGCAAGCGGTCCAAGAATGATCATTTGTAATTGCAAAACCCCGTACTTGGATGTATTCGGGCTTCGCTGAAACGGAGAACACTCATGCTTGCATGACATTCTGCTCCAAGCCCTCCGTGGAATATCGGGTCCCAAAAATTGTTCCCCAAGATCACGAAGGCGCAACAATGAAGCTGTATGAGTTGGACGATTTTGTACGTTTCGAAAGTTGATGAAAGTTGGTTTCGACTATCGAAAATGGTGCTGCTGTTGACTGGGGCCAAGTTGCAACTCCAACTGATGACAGTGGGTTTGCTGGGGGGTATGTAGCTGTCCTGCATCTTCATTTTTTTTCAATCACGTTTCAAACATCATCATTTTAAGATTCGTATGTTTCAAGAAATCGTGTCGAGATCATCTACTGAATTCAAGGACAAACTTCATTTTTTAAACAGACAAATTGTGGTGGAGGTCCTCTCTGTCACACCTGGAGAGGTCCAAGTATATTTTTGCCAAGGCGGGCTGAACCACAGGAGATATGTCCTCGCCATTTTTTCATTGACCGTAAAGGGAAAACAAATCAAGACGTATGGAATCCAGACACGAGACGCTTCCTGAATTAGGCGGGCCAGTTTTGCTTAACCTTTCTGAACGAATGTGTTTGTTGTGGTTCCAAAGTCCACGATAGAGCTTTTTATCTAGGGAAACCAGAAGAGGTTCTTCAACCATTCCTAACTTAAACATTGGTGGCCAGGTTTCATCCCTACCACTACAAAGCTTGTTTGATTAAGCACTATGAGACACTATAAACCACTATTCACCAGCAAATTAAGCATCATTGATCATCAACCCCCATTAACCCCAATCAGCTACCATTAACCACCAGGTTGTTTCGACATTTGAGTACCTAGGCTCATGGTACCCTTGGCGTTTGTGCTTCCCTACCGACCTGGAGGTCAGAGAGGGGATGGGGGAAGCGCTAAGAGACAGCGGGCCCGTTCTGGTGGTGTCAAGGTGCAGCCAATAGCAACATGGTTGGACAAAGAATCTTATTGGTTGGATCTATATGGTACTATGGTGGTAATACTCTATGGCATGAGCAGGCTGCATATATAACCTTGTTGCTTGATGCTGCTTGTGGGTACTAGTTTAGATTTCGTTAATATCTATTTGGGTAAGCTGTGAGCCATTACAAACTTGCCAGCCCACCCAACCAATGGTTGGCAAGTGGAGCCACACGAGATATCCAGATGTGTGGTCGTTGGTGATTGGTATTTGTATGCTTAACCTTTAACCCTTGCCCTGCATATTGGTGTTCCCTTTCCATACAAGAGAACCATTCCGTCTTTTTGTTGGTATTTTCTCCTATCATGCTCTGCGATAATTGCTGAATTGTGAGACCTCATGATTCACGAAATACCATCATTTGATTGTAGCTTGTTAATCCCATATCATTCCGTCGTCTTAGCCACTAGTATCCTTCATGAGCGACGGCATGTTGATTTTTTCATCTCTCGCAAGCCGGTACAGAGGATTGTTGTCTTCTATCAAGGCATTTCTTTCCGCCTGACATTTTCCTTTGTAAAGTATCCCCTGTCATCAACAACAGTATTTCTATCATTGAGCATTCGTAAAACCATTAACGATTCGCACATGTTTTTCATTACTTACAGCCACAATTATCATTTAAAGATCACGAAACATGAATCATGAAGCATCTATTAAACACCATTCACCTTTGTCAACGGACCAGTGCAACAATCAGGTGAATGGTTTTACTCTGTTTCAGTATAATCATTTAAAGATCACTATCATGAAACAAGACCATCCGTTTACCTTTCCAGGTTCACCAGTTGCAGCTCCAGCGGTTCACAGCCAGATCCTAAGGGGGGATGCCTATGGCATGATGTGGAATGGTTGATGGATAAAGAGTGGTTGATGGATAGGAGTGGTTCATGGTTGGCAGTGGCAAAGGATTGCCAATAGTGGTTGACAATGGTTCATACATGATGGTTGGTCAGTGGTTGATAACTGACAATGGTTAATCAATAGCGGACAGTGGTTGCTATTGTTTCATGCCGATCAATTATCGATGGCGAATTCATGATTGATTGATGCTTAATTCGATGATTTCTGATGGTTGATGATCACTCGTTGGGTCAGGATGGTTCCACTTGATGATGGAACATATGGCAGGCATAATCAGGGGGAACCCTCCAGCACTAGCGACCGACTGGTAGTATTATGTAGATTGGTGCTGCCGAATTGTGGTTCATAATTTTGAGTGATGGTCAAAATGAGTGGTTGATAATGGTAGGCATTTGTTATGCCTATCCGTTCATTGGAGCAGCAAAGAGACATGGGCTGAAGGCTTGCACATGGTCTTACACAAAGGCTCGGGTTGGCTGCTCAAAGTATTAATTTTTTGTATTACCACTGGCAACCATCATAGATGAGCATGAGTCAATTGCAGTCGATCTTTGTTTGACATGATTATTGACCAACATTAATCACCCTTGGAATCATGGTTATCCGTCCATTATCAGCAATCTAATCGTATTGTAAATACCCAATTTCAACGATTGAGGTCCATAGTCGTGTGAATCACCTGATGAGACTCCACAGTGGGTAGATGCAGAATGGATGGAGTAACAGATCCTAGCAGATCTTGTACTATACTTCGTTGCATGTACTCGGTATTTGTAGCTTGGCGGTTTCAAGACGTGATTATTTTTGACCACCCTGTCGTTGATTCCAGATGAAGCTAAGTTGTGTGGACACTTTGAACAGTTTTCAACCCTGTTAAGGACTGGTTCTACTAGCCAGTTGAGATGTGTTCCCACACTTGATGATGAGCATCCCCAATCAACCAGCTTCTGAACTCCTATTCCGACGAATAGTCATCGATCGGAGGTTTTGGCCACGCAATGGGCGATACTACATCTATTAATTGAGAGATTGAGTGGCCAATAGTCATCAACAGTCATCAATGAATAGTCCACTCAATCAATCTACAGTCATCAATGGTCGTCAATTTACAGTAGTCATCAATATTCATCAATAGTTGAACCCGAACATCCACTTGGATTGAGACTATTGATGACTATGGATGGCTATTGATAACTGACTATCAATGGTCATCAGAGAATCCTTTGCTCTCAAACGGATGGCGCAGGTTGCAGGTGGGAGCACCAAATGCCATCCCCAGCCATGAATTGGTGTAGCTTGGTGTAGGTGTAACTTAGTAAACCTAGGCAAACCTCGGCAAACCGTTGTGCAGCTTGGTAATGCGCGGTGTAATTTGGTAAAGCTTGGTAAACCTTGATAAAGCTTGGTAAACCTTGGTGAAGCTGGGTAAGCTTTGGTAAACCTTGGTGAAGCTGGGTAAACCGTGGCGCACCTGTAAACCTTAGTAAAGCTTGGTAAAGCTTGGCGAAGCTTGGTGCAACCTTGGTGCAGCTCTGAGTAGCTTTGTGCCTGGTAAAGCTTCGTGAATCATGGTACCAGCTCGGTATTTTCTTCAGCTGCTGCATGAAGGTGGTGCCCGCATGGACCAAGGCAGTACTGCCGGTGTCACCATGGAGGCTGCGGCCGTCCCCCTGGCACTGGCGGCTGTGAGCTTCGTGGGCGCGGCAGCTCGACGGCGCTGATCGTTGCTTTGCTGGCGTCAGCCATGGCGGTTGAGTAGTTGGTCGGTTGCTTGGTTACTTGGAGTTGCTTATGCTTGATTATGTTTGGGTTAGTTAATAGCCACCAACGATCAAGTTTGTTCTTAGTAGGATATGAAGAACCAGAGTGTGCACCAAGTGCCGTTGGATGTTTGGGTGGACATTCTTGACTGTTGTCGTCATGAGGTGATAATCCCTGTTTTGCATTGTGTGAATTTTGGACGCGTGGCAGTTGTAACAACCTGCATACAATTCGAGCAGAACCATTTCCTGTCACGGATATAGATATATACCTACAGTGTATTGTTCATAGTTTATTTGGTGAGAAACTCATATTTTGTTTGTTGGGAGTTTGGGAGGGAGGGAGTGATTTGGAGCCAGGGTCCAGGGTTCCAGTGTTTTCCCTTTCATACCGGGGAGCGAAGACTGGAGTCTACCCTTCCAAGAAAACTCCCAGCTTCGAAAACATTGGTGCAAAGGAGGACTGCGCTTTAACGGAGGACTCTCTCTGAGGGTCATGGGGTGGCCATGCTGCAATTGGGTTACCAAGGACCACCCTGCGAAGCCTATTGCCTGATTTTGGATTCTTGAGGCATACTTGGATGATCATCCCGTTCAATAAGTGGTAATCATGTCTGATTCACCTCCGTATCAATGGTACAACTCGGTACAACCCACTTTGGGTGGTTACTCACCATGGTCGCTGAACATTTACAACGGGTGAAATGTTTAAAGTATTCTAGAGTGAGATCATCAAAGTACTTATGGGTTTTCACGGCTCCGATTTGCAGATGCTGCAGGTGCTTCGAAGGAGGCGTGGCACTGACTGCGATCAGGATACGACTATGAGGGTTCAGGAAAGTTCTCCGCAAGACTCGTCGGTTTTAGGAGGGATTCAACAGTTAAGTGGTTTTATTAGATTAGATGTTATGTTGAGATTAACTTAAATGCCAAATTCTTTGGAAGATTTAGGGGATTCGCCTATCAGCGAACCGCTTCTGACATTCAAGGCCTTCAACAACTTCAAGGTCAAACTCTTAGGAAGGTAGTCATTGCTTCTAGTTTATGCTAGTTTGGGCCGCCGTGTACGGATGCCATCATATGGTTTCCCGCACTGGCAATTGTGAATCTCGTGTTATCGGCAAGATCCAATTGCACATGTTTCCCCAGATCAGGACCTTGCAACGGGGTTTTCAGGTACTATCATACTTTTTCCATTTGCATTTAGTGCTGCTTGGTATCTTCTGAGTTCTTCATGGTCTACATCTCCTTCAAAAGGTGCATTTGTCGAAGGTGCATTTGCTAAAACTGGATGGACGGATCCAAATTGTCCGGCGTGTAGTGGAGAGTTTTGCATAGCTTTGTGGGCGTTAAACTGTGGTTCCCGCATAGTTCCCACAGTTCCATTTCCCCATCATTTGAGGGAGGGTATACTCTGCATATCTTTGCATCAGTCTGCAAGGCTTTTTGAGCTTGTCAGCCCGAACAGGGGGCACCCTTGGACAATCCATCGCTTGGCTAACTGGTTGATAGCTTCAGAATGTTTTGAGCATGTTTTCTTGAAATGAGGATTGGCTGGTTGATTGACACACATGTTTCAATGCGGTTGTAACCACCAACCAGTTTAGTGTGGTCGACAGTCTCAAATACTGAATAGAGGTACTAATGGTGGTGGAGGATCATTGCTTGTGGAAAATACTGGTTAAGAATGTTTCATAGGAGATCCATCCGACAATCATCCCCACGCACAGCACAGTTGATAGCTGTTGACACATGCTGATTACGCCAGTCACAACCACCATGGAGATGGCAAAACTTCTGGTGTTTGATGGGTGGATCTACCATGAGGACCCACCGAGAATCCCTGCATGAAACGACGGGGGGCGCGTGACTACACCTGTGATACAAACAATAGAGTTCCCTGTCTAGCTAAATTACATCATGGGTGCTCTTGTTTACATTTCTTCCATTTTGTTCCTCGGATGTTTGGTGCTGGCTGATCCCACTTGCATCAAACACCTAGTTGGTATCATTTGTTGTTTCTGGGATACAGTTCCCAATTTGTTCCTGGTATTTGCTGGTACTATCCTACTTTTTCTTCCTGGTATCACCTCAGTTTAAAACTTCTTCACCATTTGCATCGAGAATTACGCTGTTTGGGCTCAGAGATGATTTTAAGTCAAGCCCAACGTTGCAACAGGACATGATGCCATGGAACCTCTCAGAATAGGACAAAGTATACCGCTCCAGCCAGACTACAGCAAGACTACGACATCTTCAACATGACTCATGAAGGTTCCAGGATGGATGGCAGCCATGCATTCACACATATTGGTATGCATTGGCACATTTGATGTACTTGCATTTCTGAACATGAAAGTATCAGCTGCATCTTCAGTCAGCCCCCATATATTGGCACATTTGATTCACTTGCATTTCTGAACATGAAAGTATCAGTAGCAGCTGCATCTCCAGTCAGCCCATGACTCCTGACCAAAGTGCAACCCTGGATCCTGTCTTATATTGTTAGTTGAGTATGTTCCAGAAAGTCCAAAAAATGTCCAGAACAAGTTTTCTTTTCCGGTGCACCGCAGAGTGCGGTCGTTGCCGTGCGCTTTTTCGGACCATGGTCACCATGGACCCAGCGAGCGACGCAGCATGGGTTTGATGCGAAAGCAATGGACCCCGACCCCGCGACCCTCCATTCGAGGAGGTAGCTGAGGGATCTGATGGGGATGACATGGTGGCGACAGGTTGGTGCCTTGTATTTTTCCCTCAAGATTTGGGGATGGTTGATTGATTAAGAATTTCTGGGATGGCTGATCACCATCAACCAGTACAATCAGGACATACCACGAACATGGTTGACAATGCACCAACAGCTTAGTCCCTTTCCCATCCTTTCCCTGGTATCAAAACATTTTTCGGCAATTTATGTATCTCGACTTTAGCCTTACCTGGCGTTCCAGCCTAGGCTATCGGCCGACACAAAGATGACATAGGTCTGCATTCAGAAGACCTACGCAAAATATTCGTTGATAATGGTTGATATTGGTTGGACTTACGATATTTTGTGATCCATAAATATCAATTTGTCCTTTTTGCTTCCGATGTCCACGACAAGCCGTGCTGGAGTGTGTGTGTGTGTGTGTCAAACCCCGTCTCTAGGGGCCGTTATGCAATTTGAAAAAAGTCGCAGGGGGATGGAGCGTGCTTCAGATGTCTCCATCCAACGAAGACGCATCTGTTGCACAGTGATATGGATTGAGGACGCTCAATCCACGTACCTGCCGAATCTGTTTGAACTAACTTGCGATATCAAGCTGTTACAATGCTGTGTTTCCATCAGCCGCCTTTCGCTTTCAGCTGACAGCCGCCACCGCATACCTTGTGTTGAGAGTTCACTCGTCAAAGATTGCACCCAGGGACCCTGCAACACAGAAAATCATATCATCTCATTTCATCCTATGCCTTGGCATTTACTCAGTGTGTGAAACTGACCTCGTGGCCTATCCTTCTAGGTTGCCCGAGTGTACTGTCTTTTCGAGGATGGGGAACCTGAACGCAGAATTCACCAATTGCTGCAGCTTTCGCGGTTTCACCGCCACCTCAATGTGTAGCAACACATTTCTGAGCCTTGACACAGGTTTCGATCTTTGAAGATTCGAATGTTTGCCCAGGTTCAACCACGCAGTACAATCAACCCATTTTTGCCCAGATTCGCACCAGTCACCATGACCACAGTATTTATGTGCTCTCATGGTTGCTATGACCACAGTATTTATGTGCTCTCATGGTTGCTATGACCACAGTATTTATGTGCTCTCATAGCGAGAAACTTCAGACTTGAGTCATGAAGCCCAGATTCAACCTGGTTCATTGTATGGTTTATGTGTTCTGTCAACGTCAGCAATATCTGACTCCTCCTTCCTATGTCGTGGCCATTCGGATTCCCATCGGCTTTCGGCTGCTATCCATGCACTTCTCCGACGGCAACACCTCCGAATGTGACGATGAACCCGTCGGCAATTTCATCAGTGCCCACGATGATGCCGTCACCGATGATGCCAACGATGACACGCACTGTACCAGGCCTTCTACCTCAGATCCTTCCACCTCAACAGCAGATGATGTCCTCGTCTCAACCCATGATGCCCGGACTTCAGTTTCCGCCTCAGTTTACTTCCATGTTTCCTCCGGGTGGAGTTCAACACTCCATGGTCGGACCGTCCACACAGCCCTCTCCGGGCCATTTCAGTTCATCTCCTGCTGGTTTGGCCTCGACGACCACTCCTGATCTACAACCACAGCCAACTATGTCCACATCTACGCCATCAACAACACCACATCCCGTTCCGCCAGCTGTTCCACATCAATCACCACCGAATACCACCACTCCCACATCGACATCACCTCAACTACCACTTGACCACTCCACTGTGACTACTTCTCCACCAACATCGACACCAGCTACCACAGCACCAGCCACAGCTCCTACAGCACCGACCACTTCCCTTTCATCCACTCTTGCTACTGCACCACCCTCGACGTCAACTACTCAGCCTCGCCCTCGATCTCCTTCTCATAAGCCATCCTCGCGACGCCGCCGTCGCCGTCCATCCAGCTCCAGATCCAGACGCAGATCAAAATCCAGATCCAGACGCAGATCAAAATCAAGATCTAGACATAGATCTCGGCGTGCCACACCACCACGCACTTCAGCATCGAAACCCGCTGCTGCGTCAACCGCCACACCTGCTCTACCACTACGAAGCTCCAAACGATCTCGCAGTCGTCAAACACCTCCTTCAACTGCACTTCCTGTGAAAGCTTCCTCTGCTGCCCCACCACGGGCACGTCCAGCTCCACCTGCACGTCCAGTCCTCAAACCTCGACGGGACACTCCTCGACCTACATCACCTGCCGTGTCATCAGCTACTTCACACTCAACATCAAGACCAACGTTGCAACGACCCTCACCACATACCATATCAGGCGGTACTGCAGTTCGGTTGACACCGGCTCCACACACTATTCCACCACTCACCCTGTTTTCCACTCCTCCACCTTCTACAATGACACCGACTCCATCGCAACAAAGCCGTGCTGTGAATCATCGCACTCAACGACCTGCACATCCAAAGAACTCTCCACCTCGACCTCGTGATCATCAACCACCACCTCGACCTCATCGACATCCCAATGACTCTTCCGAGGACGATGATACCCATCGAGCACCTAACAACGTTCAACGAGGCAATCGGGTGGACAGCCTGCCTTGGGACAGTTGGGGACCTCAGTGGCCACAACCCGCTCCATTTCCACCTGATCCACCTACTATCCGACCAACACCTCCACCACCTCCACCTCCACCCAACGATCCACCACCGCAATCTCCACCGGCTCCTTCCGGTCCACAACCCGATTACCTGCGCAATGCAGTCAGAGATCTCAGTCAGACCTCTCCTCCCGATTCGGCACCATCTCCTTCAGATCTCAGACCAATGGACCGGTTCAGCAGCTTTGTGTACAACGATCTACGGGACGAACTCAACACCCTCCGTGCCCGAGCACAACGAGTTCTACCATTGACAAGGACATTCAACAGGCTGACCGCGGCCATACCGGAGGTCAAAACCGCAGTGGAACGGTTCGAAAACAGCATGGGTCGCCTTCAGGAAATTCCTCCACAGGAACTCCTTATCTCTTTCGTCAAGCTGCTCTTGGCCTCCAAGTTCAACTACCAGAACTGCATTTCGGAATTCTCCTACTTCAATCACCAAGGCCACCACATTTGGGCATTCCAATTACATCGAATGCCCATGAATCCGGATCGCCCCGCAGGGGCAGCTGCACAAACCCACTACCGCTACTACCATGCTACAAGCACTGAAGGATTGTTGGGGATCCTCAACACAGGCTTTGTGTTACCCACGTGTGTGGACACGATCTTCTATCCACAACAGTTGCCTGGCGACTTCCCAGTGAACGGATTCTTCGCTGCAGGGCATGTCATTGCCGATTACGTTCAACATCGGGATGAACAACACTTGAAGAAGATCGTGGACAGGGCCCAAAGCGGGAAGAATCAACATGGCGTCATTGTGTCCGGCACCCAATGGGCAACACACCGTCGAGTTGATCAAGGTGGAGTATGGCAAGAGCAACGGGACTGCAATCGTCATGGGGTGACTCACAATCCGAAAGAACGACGATGGTGCTTCCATGCGGCTTGTTCCACATTGGACTACTTCCATGTCCAACGTGCTGGTGACCTCATCAATGATTTCTATGTGGAACTCCAAAGTGCCATCTTTCCACCTTCGCCTCATGATGTACCACCATCATCCCTCGTTGCGGAGGGTTCCAATGCTCACCGACCCTTCATTATTGTTCCTGATGAACCTGAAGAACCAGATGCGCCAACCGAGCCAACAGACCCAGTGGACCCACCTACTACTCCACCTCAACGCATCCCGCCGACTGACCCACCTCGGCGAACCAAACGACCTCGAGTACCACCAGAATCAGGCACTGACTCCGAGGCAGAATGGACTGATGACCAGATCACACTTCTTACCGATCTCAAGTCCGACACCACGGCCAGACCTTCTTGGAAAGCTGTGGCTCAACGCCTCCAACACTCAGTCAAGTCTTGCCAAAAACAATGGCATCACATCAAAACCTCCTTGCAGCCCTCCGACAAGGAGACAGCTCCCCGGACGGCAAAACATTGGAATGCCAAGAGTACATCAGCTACACCGAAGACCAACCCCTTGCGCCAGACGAAGTGCTCGATGCCGAAGATCAGTGGGACGATTGGCAGCTTGCCTCACCGACCCTCAGCTCCGTCAGGAAAACGCTGACCAGGACGTTAGACGCGTGCCATGGATGTGATCATTGCATCGCTGTGAAAAAGCTTGTCCAGCCATCATGATCCATCGTCACCTTTTAGGCAAACTACGTCATGTTCTTGATGCACCTTCCTCATTCATCCTTCATAACATGCTTCATGCTTTGAGATGTATGTAATGTTCAATCCTTTGGACCTTGCACTCTTTGTTCTGATGCCGTCATTACATTTCACCATTTATTTTCATTTTCCTTTCTGCCTTCTCATCAGCTAGCTTGCTCAGTTTTGATCCTCCAGTCATCCTTCCGCCATGTCGAATCACTCGTGGCGATCACAGAGTGCCAACCGTGATCAATGGCAGTACCAGCACTCCCGAGATGATCAACCCCAACGTGGATGGCGTCACTGGCCTTCCAGTCAAGAGTCTCAAGCCTATTCGTCGAACTGGTCCAATGCCTCTGCGGCTCCGAGCACTCCTCCGCCACCACCCCCTCGCCATCGCGAACCAAGCAGCCCGCATGGCACTCGCCATCATACTGTGGATATTTCCCAAGTCGTTCATTTCGAGCGATACTCATTTTGACACCCATCAACAGTTCGGATTGCAGTTTCCTCGAAAAGTCATTCCTACTACTTGGTCTCAGAAGATTGGCATTGCTGGCAGGGATGTCACTGATCTTCGCCTTCACGAGTTGGCCTACCTTGGCTGGCAGAACTGGCACTTGCGGTCCTTAGCCAATGGGACATCCCCATCTTCACCACGACTCGGTGATCTCCGTTGACCTCAAACAACAGGACACACAACGACGCCTCTTTCGGGGAAAACCTCGACATGCCAGCCGCCAACAAGCACAAATTCGCTTGGGAGACATTCTTCTCTGCAAACTTTCTCTTGAAGCTTCCATCTTCACACAGATGGGTCAATGTTTCCAACAAGTTCGCGGCAGTGCCATTGGCAACCAAATTTCCCCCGTCTTGGCCAACATCACAGTCAGTCAAACGGAACACCAATGGCAGCAGACCCATTCCTCCACCTTGCCGGACACCTCCTTCACCTGCCGCTATGTCGACAATCGCCTCACCCTGATCCATGACACGAACACCTTCAACTCCTTGGTACGTCAGTTCCTGGAGCCCACTTTCTACCATGACCCAGTTCTTCTGGAAGACGAACCTGACAACTCTTTCCTCGGCTGTGTCATCAATCCTGCTACTCATACTTTGACATACACCCATCCCACTGACCGATGGCAATTTCATTCTTGGGCTTCAGCTACGGCATCCCAATACAAACTCAGTGCTGCATATGCCCGTATTGATTTGGCTGCCCACCATACCTTTCCACCTTCTCAAGCCCAAGCCGATGTCAATACTCTCCCTTTGACCTATGAGGACCTTGGTTACCCATCAAAACCCGTTCGAGCCTTTGCGCGTCGCAGTTTGGCCAATCGCGTCAAATAATCGATAAGGTTCCAGTATGCGCTATAACGTTTCAGTCCTTCCAACATTATCATTGTTGCTTCTATCCAGGAACCTATCCGATATACCTGATGTCAGTTCTTTCGCTGCAAAAAATCTGCCATCGAATGTTGGCCATCTCACCTGCCTTTCCATTATTGAACCCATGCCATCTTGAACACTCTCGACTGTTCCTCACCACATCGCCTGAATCAGTTTTCGTACCTCAGCTTTTCAGCCATTTGTGTTTCATGCTCGGCTTCATTCACTGCACCTCCGCCATGGCTATGTCCTCTACGGATCTTCACTCATTGGTGGACCCCAACGCCCTTGATGGCGTTACTGAAGTCACTCAAGCTCAGTTGGATTCTGTTCTCCATGGCCAAGCGGTACCAGTTCCTGATGGCGGCGATGACTTGGACCTTGACATGCCAGGTGACCCTCATGCTGATGATCACCATCTTTCCTACGATGCGGCCACGACCACCATGAATGAATGGGACGCTTGGAAGAAACCTAAGTGGAAGAGCGCCTGGACCCATACATACAGGAACTGGACCACCAATCGACAGTATCAGGAAACCTGGTCGATCGAATTGCAGCAGTTTCTGAAGCCAGAAGCTGCATTTGCAGCGGAGTATACCTCGATGGCTCCTGTTGTGGACGGACTCCGCAAGTACTACGAGTGGGAGAAGATCTACTGGCAGGGTGATGAATACTGGAGCTTGAGAGTTTGGAGTTGCCCGGGCAAGTGCATGATTCTCACACCTGCTGAGACAACGTACTATGAAGAGCGCCAAGCAATGCCCCCGGTTCCGCAAGCTCCACAAAGCGCCTTGACGCAGCTCTACAACAACTTCAGAGCTCAGTACGTGATTGACAACACTGCTCGCTTACCCCCGGACACACCGCCACTGCATGAGGTCCTGCGAAGGGTCACAGGTGAACCGGACAGCCGGAGTATTTCTCTTCGGGAAGATAGAAGCCGCAGCCCCACAAGGTCGATTGGCGCATCCTATGAAGATCAACGACCAATTGCTCCATCATCTCGACATGGTGCTGCTTCAGATGGATCTCGCCCTCGCACTCCGCTTCAAGATGCAGACTCCGAATTGTAAAACCCTGGCTGCCATCCTACATTTGCCATCAATTACTGAACTCCGCAGTCTTCATGGACCTCTTTTGAGCTTCAAACCTTCGTTGATCGGCCGACCGCTTGCAGCTTCTCTTCCAAAAAACCGATGCATTCACTTTGCTCCTTCCGACATATTGCACCATCACCATCCCATTTCACCTCATTTGACCAGCTACCTGTACCACCTCACTTCAATTTAGCTTTTTCTTCTACAGTTCATTTGGATTTGTGTTGACCGCAGCCGTCTCTTCATCCTAGGGTACTTATAAGCTGGATTGCTCATTGCCCATGGCTCGGCGCCCCCCGACTCAGTATCGTTACTTCGGCAACGATCCTACTCGCCTTTGTTGGCAACCGGATTTGCCTATCATTGCGGATGTTCCTAGGGAACTCTATGACGTCACCAGATGCTGCATCGTCATCAACCTCAAGCCGTTTCTTGAAGTACTTCTACCCCATGATTGGTTTGGCCTCGATGCACAGCTTATGTGCTTCACTGTCAATGACTTCTATGCTAGAGAGGTCACCTTACAAAACTTCATCCAGGTCATCCGGGACAGCATCGCTGACCAACTCCGTACTCGCACCCATGAAGCGGATCTTCACCTTCATTTGGTCAGCAACCAAGCCTACCAACCCAACACTACGACCGTGGACGATCTATGGCGCCCGTGAACCCACCAACTATGCCCCTTCTGGCCTCTTCACCATCGAGTACACACCTCCTCGTGAACCACCAGACGAGCCCAACATGGAGGTCTTCAAGATGCCTCCTTTCATCCGAGCTTGTTGGCTTGAGCTTCGCCATCCACGACCGTATTTTTCACATCGACATTGGAAACACAGTCGAAACTGATCAAAGATCGGTACCTTGCCCAGACTTGGGCTTCCTGTGTGTGTCAAACCCCGTCTCTAGGGGCCGTTATGCAATTTGAAAAAAGTCGCAGGGGGATGGAGTGTGCTTCAGATGTCTCCATCCAACGAAGACGCATCTGTTGCACAGTGATATGGATTGAGGACGCTCAATCCACGTACCTGCCGAATCTGTTTGAACTAACTTGTTATATCAAGCTGTTACAATGCTGTGTTTCCATCAGCCGCCTTTCGCTTTCAGCTGACAGCCGCCGCCGCATACCTTGTGTTGAGAGTTCACTCGTCAAAGATTGCGCCCAGGGACCCTGCAACACAGAAAATCATATCATCTCATTTCATCCTATGCCTTGGCATTTACTCAGTGTGTGTGTGTGTGCGTGTGAGGGGTCAAGACCTTGTATTCAACCATAGATCACTCCAGGAAGTGGGAGGCTAGAAGAGGGGTGTGTAGCTCACAAGTTGGGGTCCCACTTTTCCAAAACTTTGATTGAGCAATACGCTGCAAAGCGTGCTGCCTTCAAAGGGTGCTACTTATACGGAACATAAAAATACGAAATGAATAACTGAAGTGTTTATTATAACTCACTGAACATGAACTCTGTCTGATCCAGTCTTACCTTGCACCCGATGGAACCCAAAGTCTCAAAAATTAGGCAATTCTGGCAATTTTGACCCAGGTAACGGTCCAGGTGATGTAGGGTTCACCAAAATTAGATAATTGAGCAGCTATTCGATGGATCGTTGTTTTGAGCGTTGACCATGTTGCTGTGATTAGCTTATTGGACGTGATTTGTGAATCAGCTCTCATGGCAGCACTTTGGAATGTTGAAAACAACAAAGTTAAGGCCCGTTGCTAGTACTTGTTACTAGGACATACTACTAGGCCACATTTGTATTGGTTAGTTCATATACAATGTTTCCCTCAACACGCAGTATGCAACAATTATATACACTTATCAATATGTTCCCATATCCGTTAACACTGTTTTCAATGCTTTGGGTTTTTTTTTACAGACGTGGCCCAGTTTCGTTTTTGTGACATGAGCTGAGAGTGCACAACCAAGTTCAACCAAGTAGTCAACGATCTATAATGTTGTAATGAATCTTGGATTTTGATAGGGGGGTCCAAATCACAGCACCGCCAGCAACAAGAACAACAGCAGCAACAACAACGACAACAACAACAACAACAAC
>VSDK01005076.1:128537-162480 GCA_009767595.1 Symbiodinium kawagutii | reverse complement strand
CATCACCATCACCATCACCATCACCATCACCATCACCATCACCATCACCATCGGCACCATCATCATCATCATCATCATCGTCGTCGTCGTCGTCATCATCATCGTCGTCATCATCATCATCGTCGTCATCATCATCATCATCATCATCGTCATTTGCATCGGAGTCGTCACAGCGATCAATGATCATTGTCGAAAAGATCTGCATTTTTTGAAAGAAACTTTCAGCCTCCCTTGACCTTCCTTTCAGGTTACGCTCCTGCCCAAGCTGCTCCTGCTGCTCCTGCTTGGTCGGCAACCAGCAGCTACAATCCGGGCATCGGACGTGGTCGCGGCACCATCCCCGCGCGTGCCTCTGCAAGGCCAATCACGACAACACGGTACGCAGTGCCGCGTGCACAGCGACCGCCGCCGGCTCCCGTCGCAGCACGGCCACGCACCGTGCGACCCCCCAGCAGAACCCCCAGCGTCATTGGCGTTAGAGCCAGGGCGAAGACTGCTGCGAGACCTGCCAGTGCCTGGCAGAAGGCTGTGCCACCGCAGGAATCCGTGGTGGTAGAGGAAGACTGGGCGTGGGAAGAGCCATGGGAGGAGCAGGAACAGCAGTGGGGACAGGGATGGGAGCCACAAAATTGGGAGGGATGGGAAGGCGAAGGATGCGAAGGATGCGAAGGCAAAGGTGAGGAAGCTGAGGACTGGGCGGAAACTGGTGAGGATTGGGCCGGAAACGGTGAAGATGATTGGGCCGATTGGGCTGGAACAACCGAGGGAGATTGGGCGAACGAAGCCACTGAAGAGAACGAAGGCCAGGCAGATGAGTGGCACCGATGGAGCCGGAGGAGAAAAAGAAACCAGATTTCGTGCCTCTTGGCCTTGAGAATTGAGCCAATTGGTCTTAGAAGTGGCTCATGTTGGATTACAATCACCTTAAACATGATATATCATGATATGTATATATATATATATATATATATATATATTGTGTATATCTTTTTGTGTTTGTATGTATGTTTTTGTGTGGGTGCCTGGATGTTGACTAAAAGAACCGGCTTTGTTCATCCAACTGGTTCCTGGGGAATCTAACGAATAGCTTCCATTCCAATAGTCACAACAGCATGGCTTGGCTCAGCCGGAACACGAGTTGAAGGAAGATCCGTCGTGGCGATGATCCCCACATATCTTCGTAATGATGGTTGGCAAAAATGCTTAGTGGCCAGTACTGGTTAAGGACTGTTCATCATTAATGGTTATATTTGATGCTTAGCAGTTCTTGAATATATAGGGATCCGAATCGAAGCTAAGGAAAGTAGGGAAATCCTGGACAAAGCTAGATAACGATATAAAGCTGATAAAATCACAGAATGCTAAGCAAAGTCAAATCCTGGCGTTCTCTCCCTGGAAATCAGTGCTACGACTGTCCACACTTTTCTCCACTGAGCCATTCAGTAGGATCCGAGATTCCCCCCTGATTGGCAAAGGACTTTCCAAGTGTTTTGTTTTCTCTTATACAACTGCTATTAGCTTTTCTTAGCCTGTTACCTGTTCCTACCCAAAGCAAAACGTTTCTGAGATTAGGCTATGTGTTTCCAAGATTCCCGCTTTGTCTGCTTTAGCATGTCTATCCCATTTACAACACTTGGTTAATGATTAGTGACTTGAAGCTAAAATGGGATAAGTTGAATTAATCCCAACTCAAGGAAATCCTTGAAGGATTTGGGATGGATTTTCTGTGGGATTTCCGTGGGATTCTATTTTCAATGCTCAAAGAAGCCCCCGATCAAAGAGACCCAGTTGAGAAAAACTCAAGATAGTACAGACCTTCTATAGGAAGATGGCAATAGTTGTAGCAATAGGTGTTGCCATCCTCCGGTGAATAGTGGGAGTATCACAAAAGAATGTGAGAACCCTGGGGTCGTGAGTATCAACCAGTTGTATCCCCGGCGATGTTCTTCCCAGCCTTCACATCTACCTAAGTCAGACATGAAGTTGTGAGTATAGTGATTTGTCTTGAAAGGGTAACATGCAATGCCGTTGTTGCTTAGTGTAAACATGATGAGTGACCACAACGAGACGCAGTATTCACTATCAAAAAGTTTCATAATTCACAAAACCGAACCCTTACAGGATCTCGATCTCGATATGGTGCTTGGGTTGAAAGTATAGTTGATGGCCGTTGGTTTGCGGTTTGAGTGTAAAACAAACATGTTGCGCACTCTGACTGGTTTCTGAATTGAAAACCACCTTGTGGCTTAACGAGCTTGGAACCGATGCTGAATGGACAACCATCGCACAGGGGCTTTCTATGAAAGTCGCCTGGGTACTGGAAGTACTATGGAGGACTGGAATTTTATTTGTTGCACTATGAATTGTTGTACAATATGTTTTGAAATACTTTCAGTAGTTTTAACAATAGTGAATATTCAAATATTTGTTACATTACTTTTCCTTTTTCAGCGGATTGTTGGGGTGCGCTGGGGCTATCAAGCCCGCCGTATGCGCCTGCAGTGGTCGTCCAGGTTTTACGTTGACGAGCTGGTGACTTGCGGTCGCTGGGTAGCATCCAGGGCCCTTTTGAGCAGCCCAAAAATACAACACGGTAACGATTTGATGTTTGACGTGGTTGAGTAATGTTTTTTATACGGTTGAAACCACCAACCAAATGTTCAATATATCAGTATCTTGGCAGCCATCTCAGGTTCCTGGAAAAGTGCAATAAACTGTGAGCTCTCTCTTGAGCCAATAAAAGTATGGAAATAAAGAGATGTTGTATCCAGTTAAGTCCATGCACATGATGCAACCCGTCTTCGGGCCGTACTTGGAGTTACCCTGGCTGCCCAAGCAGCCAACCAACCCTGTGCCAACCAACCCGTGCCAACCAGCATTCAGATTGGATTCCGTTCTTGCTGCGCAGACTAGATCTTGGCGCATCGCCTTAAGATCGATTTGGTGCCATACATGGGTAGAAGTGTTTTGTTTCCCACGCGGAGCCGTTGTTACTTTTTCCCTCACGGATTTGTGGTTGGCTCTGAACTCAAGCTCTCCCCAAAGTCCACAGCTGGTTCCCACGGCCCCTTTAAAGGTTGGTTGCTTGTCACCACTAAGCTAAGTGATTCCTTGTTGCTTGTGATTCATTGATGTTTGTGAATTAAGCATTATTAACCAGTACTAGCAATGATCAACCATCATGATATTCCTTACTGGCAATCGATATTGACCATTACTATTATCAACCATCGGGCGTATGAGCCATGAGATTTTATAACTGCTTAGAATGATCAGGAACCATTGCTCAGCGGCAACAACCATCCGTGACGACCATTTACCCTGCACTGTGCCAGGGTAGACATATTTTTTTCGACGAGAGGCAGTGACATGGCATAATCCGACTCCTTGACGGTACCAACATGCGATCTATTTGTTTGCTTCAACGGGTCAAACATGAATGTAGCTAATGACAATGACTAGTGACTAGTCACACTGGTCTATCTTGAATAGTCACGGTGTATTTGGTGATACCCATCATTATCAATATGTGTATATAGATTGAGCTGTGTTGCAATCAACATTTGCCTTGGTTGTTGTTTGAATCCAGGAGATTGGGTGATGTGATTGGGAAGCCTTCCATGAAACCTTGTCGTTTCCTCCCTATGCCCAGATGCGAACATTCCAAATGCCGACGTCGCCAAGAGCCAGCAGTTGTGGCTTACGAACGTGCCTCCCACTGAAGAACTGGAGGCGAGACCGGTCAGGAGGCGCTGTGACTTATGGTCCAAGGTAATGGTTTAGAGATGTTTAGGGTTTGAGAAGGTCTGTAGGTTATAACCCTTGGGCCGTGTGGGAGTTGAGGAGTTGGTTCTCTACTGCTTGATTACCTGGTTCATGCAGCTGTTTTGTTGGAAACCTGGTGGAAGTGATGGAAGTGCCAGTTCCCATTTGTTGGCTCATCATTTTGTCGCTAGTCCACATCGACAACGTTAAAAGCAACAGGCGACAACAGGCGATGGCTGCAACTCGTTGCACTTTTTCAGGCAAGCGACTGGCAGCTGTGGCTCGAGGACATGAAGATCCAGGACTTTGAATCTTGAGCAGAAGGCAGGGAGCTCTGAGAGGCAGTTGGGTAGGTCCCTGGGTCGGTCCCTGTTGCATGGGTTGACAAAAGTTGTTTCAGGTAGCAGTCTTTTGGATCAACAAAACATGAAAATTATACTTTGAGGGCCCATGGGGCAGCGATTTGATCCAAGCGGTGGTTCTCTGCAAGCTCTCGTTGCTTTCCAGGAACCTTGATGGCTTGCCATCAGGTTAAAAGGCCCTTCAGCTGATGAACTCATCCATGCGAAACCCTTTCCGGTTGGGATGTAGGAATGAGAACATGGCCGGTCGTTTCACCAGAAATTGACCCGGGATGTCCATCAAAAGAAACTGCAATACTGGTTGATGGTTGCATGTCATCCTAAAGTCCACAGCGAGTATCGCGAAGAAATCCGTATGATTTGTTGATGGTAATGGTGCTTGACAATTAGTAGTGCCTCAAGTTTTCTTGGTATCGTAGGGGGGGCTAATTGGTTTCCTTTGTGGCAACAGTATTATCTTGGCGGGCCTATTTCACAATTTCAGGGAATCACCTGCTAGTAATTCAATAACGCAACGGAGCATCTGTGTATGTCCCCATGGCCAAATAAATCATGATTGGTAACAGCAGGATGCTTTTGGGTTTCAATCTGTAGAAGCAGGGGGTGGCACCACCATTTTCCGAGACAATTCTCGGCGGACATGGGTTTCGGGAACCTTGGAACCGTGGTTCCCAAAGTTGCCGAGCACGGTTCCCAAGGAACCTTGGTGAGGCTCCCAACTTCCCAAGCAAGGTTCCCAGGCAAGGTTCGCAAGTGAAGTTCCCAAGTGAGGTTTCCGGAGCCGTGGAACCTTGTTTCCGAAGTTTATTTAACAAGGTTGCGCAATGAGGTTCCCAAGTGAGTTTGCCAAGCAAGGTTCCCAAGTAAGGTTCCCAAGTGAGGTTCCCAAGCATGGTTCGCATGTGAGCTTCCCAACAAAGGTTTCCGAATGAGGTTCCCAAGTGAGGTTCCAAGTGAAGTTCCGAGTGAGGTTTCCAAGCAAGATTTGCAAGTGAGGTTCTCAAGTGAGGATTCCAAGAGAGATTTCCAAAGGAGGTTTCCAAAGCAGGATTCTCAAGAAAGGTTCCCAAGTGAGTTTCCCAACGAAGGTTCCCAAGGAAGGCTGTCAACTGAGGTTGCCAAGGGAGGATTTCGAACAAGTTTTCGATTTTGTTTGGTTATTTTTTCTCGAAGGATGAAGACACACAGCTGTAAAACTCTGCACAGTTGCGGAACGCAGGACAAATCGACAGACATATAATCTAGGACAGTATTTTAGAAGATATTCCTGAATTAATTTTGAAGGCATCTTCTATAAAAGTGTCCCGGGGTCAAGCCCCCGAGAGCCCCGAAAGGACCATGCAAAAAGTCGACGAACTTTTGCAACATATCCACCGGAGGGACCAGGGACTGAACCTACCCCGAGCACATAATATCTTCTATTTGATTTGTTTGGGGACACCTCCAATGAGAGACCCTCTAAACAGCTGGGGTTTTGTCAGACTGTCGTGGCTGAACAGGGCTAGTTTCCAAGTATATAGTCCCAGGTTCCCAAGGTTCCCAAGTGGGGTTCCCGAGTACATAGGTATAGAGTCTGCTAGTGGATACAAATAGAAGATATTAATACAGTTATCTTCTATCCTGTGTGTTTTGGGCCCCTGTCATTAGAATTCCTGAGGAATCTGTGGTGTTTTCAGCCCAAGGGATGTCAATTAGTTCCCAAGAATGATTTAAGATTGACAGCAGTCTGCACAGTTCAGAGCGATTTTGGATTGAATCTGGGTTTTTCACGCCTTCGGCCTTCGCCAACCACGCTGATCCCCTCAAGAATATCTTCTATTTGAAATGGTTTCATTTACCACCGTCCAAGAATATCTTCTATGTTTTTTTTTTCCGGGGTGTCAGGAAAGTGTGGTTTTTTCCACATAATTGCAAATATTTCACCTGCACCGGGCCCCGGTAGGAAGTCTGCAATTTCTCGAGGTACTTTTTGCACGTCACTACCCCGAGATCATTTTAGAAGATATTCAAACAATTATTTGCCAAAAAATGATTTTGCCACAAATATGCAGGAATTCAGCCTATCTTCTATTTGACCGGGCTTCAGATAATATAGAAGATATTATCTTTCTATTTGTCCGAATTTGGGGAAATTGTGGAATATCTTCTATATTATCTGAATTTGGGCAAATCTCCAAAACCTGAATCTTCTATATTATAAATTCAGCTAATATCTTCTATAATAGTGTCCCGGACTATAAAATCAAACTAATGACAACCAATCCCGATGCAACCAAAGATGTCATTGCTGCTGTTGGGTGGCAAAGCTGGGTTAATGTTATCCTGGCTATGTAGATCTTCGGGTGGTTGGGGAATCCCACCGTTGAGGGAGACCACGGTTGGAATTAGATTCTTAGTTGAACAGTGAATAGTGTTTTTGTTGGGATAAGATATGATTGGAATGTCACCGTCCGAAATATATGTTTATAGATCATTTGTTGGACAAGGCTTTGGAACTGAGGATGATGCTGCTGCTGCTGCTGCTGCTGATGATGATGATGATGATGATGATGATGAATAGTTCTGTTGAAGACATTGAATGACATTGCAAGTGTTTATCGTATTAACGAATTAGAATTGTCATTTGTTCATTGTTCGTTTCACCTGGTCATATACTCATGGAATTTGGGCAATCTCACATGTTTCAAATCTCCAAGTTGACTTTCAAGCCTTGGTTCATTAGGTACTGTACCACATGGCCGAGTAGATTGAAGATCTCAGGATTATTCCAGGAATAATCCTGAGATATTATGGGGTTATTATGGCAATTGACAGGTCAAAGTCCCAAGCCCAAAGCAAGTGGCGCCCGCAACTCTCAGGAACGGCTCCCGGATGATCGAGGCACCAAGGCAAGTAGAGGGTGATCCAACCCACCTGGCTAGGTATGACGATCAACATTTATCAACCATCAGAATGGTAACATTTTTAGATACATGTATATATACATGTATAGATGATGAACATGTATATATACATATCTTAGGAATGAACATGTATATATACATGTATATAGATATGTCTTCATTAATGCTGCATACATGAATATATGATATATACATGTACTGTATATGTATGCATGTGTATCAATATGTGCATAAACATATATTGGTCCTTTTTATCATGGTTGCGACATATGTGCATACACATATTGGGCGATCAACTGATACATTGGAAGACCAGTATTGGAATCAATGATCAATTGCGCAGATTCAATAGCCACTGGAGTGGTTGCTCATTACTAGCATGTCTACACCTGCCTGGCTTTTGATTTTAAACCAAGACACCTCACCTGAGCTTTTAGCCAGAATGGTGAGCAATGCTGATGGTTAATAAGCAGCTTAGCAGTCGTATTAGGGGTACATTCCTGTGATAGACATCAACAACACTTCCTTTCACTCTTATTCAACAATGTTTCTGGTGTACGAACCCCTTTTATAAGCATTTGATGGCAGCTCCCTACCAAAACCCACGCTTCCGGAGCAGACGTATCTGTTTGATCAACTCTTAGCAATGTTGGACTCTGGGGCCGCCCCTTGTGGGTTGATCTTTGATGCTCCTACATTTGTAGGTCACAACCCAGGATCCATTTACAGGCCCTGATAAACGTCCGAGCCAGGACTAGTTTCAGAAAAGGTAGGTCCAGTTAAAATGGGAGATGAACTGTGTCAGGATCCCTGGTTTGGGTAACAATGGGATAATCCTACTTTGTTCATAAGTCACAACCCGATTAGGAATGCATTTCCATCACGCAGTTTTCACAAAAGCTAGCGTCAGGTAGCTGAACTTGCTCTTGTTTTAGCAAGTAATTGGCAGGGGCAGGACCTCCAAAAGTCACAAATAACTGAATAATTCAATTATTGGGTCCCCCCCCGTCGCCAGGCTCAATCCCCCCAGGGTCGTTGCGTGTTGCGGTTTTCTTCAACAAAAATGAATGCATGTTTTTATCGTTGTTTTTTTTCAGTCAGTTGCAATGCTTTCGTCACCGACCCCTGGCCTCAAGTGTGATGTCAGCAGCACCGACACTCGCATGGAGGCATATGCCACATTCGCCGATCATGAGAAAGCTTTGAACATGCTGGACGTTTTGCCCCTAGGCATTGAACAGGTGTCTGTCCCAATGCAACTGTCTCAGCTGGGACGGGCGCAACTGCGGTGTTACAATACAATCTTAGTATGATCTAGTAGGGTTTACTTCACTGTCAGAGCGTTTATCCAGGTAGATGACGGTGGATGATGATTGTTTGGCAATCAGCACACATTGATCTTAAAGATGCAAACATCTGATCATTGTGATATCAGTGCTGTGCTTGTAAGAGGTTTGGTCGGATTGCGCAACTGTTTGGTCGGATTTCGCAACTAGTCTTGTGCAACTACCGGGATTCGCATCTACTGGATCTGGCGGCCAAGCTAGAAAGGGTGAGGTGGGTAGTGGGTGGTGAAACAGGGTGGGAGAACTTGTTAACGTTCGATTGGCATTGAGTTCCTGGTTGATGCTTGGCTAGAGACATTCTATGCTTGGCTGGTTGGTGTATCATCATATGTCATCACGTCTCAGCATGTTTTGAGAGCTGTTAGCATCACGAGGCACTGTCTCCTCAGAGCCAAGCATTGGAGTCGTAACGAGTTGTGACGAAGAATCCTATGGTAACTGGTGGTTTTTGTCTCGCATCGGTTACGTTGGTGCTTGGGATCCATCGTAAGCTTCGCGACTTCGAGGCAACAGCCCAAAGAAGGTGAGTTCGAAATCGTGGGCAGCTGGTCCGTGTCGGAACAGATGGCGCAAGGAGGGGCCTGGGAGGGGTTCCCAGGAGGTTGTCCCCTTCGCGCCAAGGTTGGCGAAGACATAGATGTTATACCTTTGCAGAATCTATAGAAAGTGATAGAAATGTGATGAAATGTGTATGTATATATCCAAACATATTCACCTATTTCTTCAATAATATTAAAAAATATCGTATTTCTTTTACATTAATACGTTAATGCAATATACATCATATACATGTATCAAGAGATTCATAGAGCGTTTCTACCTTCACTATGGTTTGGGTTTATGACTGGACAATGCAAACTCTGACGGATTGGATATGAATTAGCTTGTGTGTGTGTGTGTCGGTAAAAGCACCATAAGCTGTGAAAAGATCTGTAATATGTTTGTGTTTCACGAATACATCAGCCAAGCTCAACATAAGCGCTGGGGTCAAACAACAAACAAACATGGACACAAGTCCTAGGAAAAACCCAGAGAAAGTGGACATAGTACTGTTAAAATAGACCGCGAAATGGGGGTCGGCTCAAACCATAAAGATAGACCCTGAATGGGTGGTTGCAGACCGAATCTCAACATAGCCGTCATGAAAACTACGGTTTATGATTAGCATAAACTAATTCACCGTAGTTGCCTGAGAAGGTCTATGTGAATAAAGTTTGGGAAAACAACATACAACCCCTGTCAATGTACCCCCGGCGTGTCTACATTCCTGTGAGGGTCTTCGCTGAATCATTTGGAAAACTGTCTGCGGTCCAAAATGCCCATTGAATATAGGTGCCATGTTTATATTTTACCATGTGTCACCATCTGTCGCCCAAGAAAGCTGGGAGAAACTGTATCTGGGGTGCCATTTTGCACCAACCACTGATATCCACTGATTGAGAGATGGGTGTCATGTTAAAATATCACCAGCAATTCCTGGGAGCCACGTTGCATCTGTTTTTTTGCATTTAACATAGAACCTGTTTGGTACGGTTAAAGGATATCATCACTGTTTGATTTCAACAAACTGTCTTGATGAACGTTGAATTTTAGGTTCTGCGGTGCTACGCTTATATTCCAGCTGCTGTCAATGGGAATCCCCAGGAAATCACAAAGGAAGCATGGGAAAACCCGGAAAGTCACACAATTCTACGTTTTGAAGCTCAAACAGACCTCCAGACCAGCAACATATACAGTTTTGCAAAACAATTAAATATGACCTGTTGCTTGACTTTTTTTTGGACGAGTGACGAGTATGTTAAGTTTGTGTAGAGTATATGTTTTAGGCTACCTACATAGTTTGTTGATGTTTATCGATAGATGATAGATGTTGTGGACAACATAACAACTTGCTGTGGCTACAATCTTGACCTCAGTTTTCCGCGGTTCTGGGTTAAACAAGCCTGCCTTTTTGCCGTGACTTCGTACCCCTTTCAGTCTGGACTACCCCAACTGTGGTGCCCGTGGAGAGGGAGCTCTGTTGTGAGATCCAGAAATCGGGACCGCTGGGGACCGCCCGAACCATCAGACAGTATCATTTGTGAAATTGATAAATCAATCCACATCAACTGTGTTGGGTTGACTTGCTTACAAACTCATGTGCCCATCATTTGTGGAGCTTGGGCCAGCAACATGGGGATCTCGCCAATGGTGGTTGTTCATCATCTGGAGACGGTCATTAGCCCGTAGGGGGTCACAATGAATCCCTTGCCTTGGTGGACACAATGAGTGACACAATGAGGTGTGAACATAGCCCAGTAAGGGATCTTGACCCGATGGAGGTGATGTGATTCTGTGTTTCCTCACCTCGTCCAGTCGTTTTTTTCAGCACTTTTTGGAGATTGTTTGATCATGTTGTCAACATGACATGGATCGTACCAACAGCGACCAACTCTTTGCAATTCTTGCGAGGGTTGAGGTATGCGTGAAACATCATCAAACATCACATTGTCACATTGAGTCTACAGATATTGCTGTAATTTTTTGTGCAATCACGAAACGCAGGCAGAGGAACCAGGTTAAACTGCCCACATTCGGCTGTGGATTGCAGTGCGTGGATGTGCATGGTACGTAGTTGGGATTGTCTCAATCCCGGCACATTTTCCCCAAAACAGTCAGCGAGTCAGACATTTTCTATATTATTCTATATCCCTATCATTCTTGGTCAAACGACAAGTCATGATGGTTTTAGAATGGCAAAGTGCTGTTCTGCCTTCTGATTCTTTGGCTCTTGTTGTCGTTACATCCCCAGTTGCCCATAGAGTAATGACACCCGGTTCCTTCCATGCCTTGTCACCCGGTTCGTCCACGGTGACTCGCAGGAAGGGACGGGTCCTTGAAAGGCAACGTCATCGGTGCCTTTCACAACCGCCTGCGTTTCTTGGATGTTCAAGGTACCACCTGACTTCTATATGGGTGTTTCTCAAGCCATAGGGGTACCCCTAAATCATCCATTACTAGTCATTATACAGTAGTAATAAACGAACCACTTTTTGGGGCTCCCTATTTTGAGAAACCACCATATGAGCGTTTCTGAAACCCATGGGAGTGCACAGAAATACTTCTTTTCCATGACAAACTTGCTTTAGGAACACGCACGTAAAATCATATATAGACACATATAGTGTCTGTATATCATTGAATGCACAACATGTCCACATACCTGTTTTTCCCCACCTGCCAGGTGAGGTTGTTAGATTTTATGTCAGTTGCCTCTCCTCTCATCCTCCTCTCATCCTCCATATCCTCCTCTCATCCTCCTCTCATCCTCCTCTCATCCTCCTCTCATCCTCCTCTCCTCGCCTCCTGCTCGCCGGACCTCAACCACGACCATCCACGCCCAGTGTTCGCTGCCGGACCTCAACCACGACCATCCACGCCCAGTGTTCGCTGCTGGACCTCAACCACGACCATCCACGCCCAGTGTTCGCTGCAGAACCTCAACCACGACCATCCACGCCCAGTGTTCGCTCCCGAACCTCAACCACGACCATCCACGCCCAGTGTTCGCTGCCGGACCTCAACTCCCATGCCAAAAGCTATGCCAGATAGAATGTCAGAAGCTATGCCAGATAGAATGTCAGAAGCTATGCCAGATAGAATGTCAGAAGCTATGCCAGATAGAATGTCAGAAGCTATGCCAGATAGAATGTCAGAAGCTATGCCAGATAGAATGTCAGAAGCTATGCCAGATAGAATGTCAGAAGCTATGCCAGATAGAATGTCAGAAGCTATGCCAGATAGAATGTCAGAAGCTATGCCAGATAGAATGTCAGAAGCTATGCCAGATAGAATGTCAGAAGCTATGCCAGATAGAATGTCAGAAGCTATGCCAGATAGAATGTCAGAAGCTATGCCAGATAGAATGCCAGAAGCTATGTCAGATAGAATGCCAAAAGCTATGCCGAATAAAATGCCAAAAGCTATGCCAGATAGAATGCCAAAAACTATGCCAGATAGAATGCCAGAAGCTATGCCAGAAAGAATGTCAAAAGCTATGCCAGATAGACCTGTGTCAGATTTGCATGTGATGGTGGGGATCACACGAAGTAAAGTAGTTATTTTTTGACACAGAACATATGAGTAGTATGCATGTGTGTGACTTGATACGCATTCATGCCTGCTTGGATCTATGCGTACATACATATACACACAAACATGAGCATGCATGAAAGATGAAACTATTTTTCATGGCGCTCTGTCCTTTCTTGGGCCGGAACGAACAGCCCGAACAGCTTCCATAATACCCGCTTGATGGACGCACTCAGACATACTCATTATATGTCTTCAGGTAGTCTGTGGTGAAAATACTGACTATGGATTTCGATGGATTTGAGGAAGCATGAGGCTACGGCCTTGAAAACAAGACGCCCGTCCTCTTACCCCAATTCCCAAACCCACTCAGGAAATCTACGCATGAAGGGTGTCTTGAGTTGGGTAGTCTTTCGCTTGAGTATTCACTAATAGTTGCGTTTGTCGTCTTGACATATCTTGACATATGGCTGTGGGTCAAAACCCCGTACCCTTGGTTCCCCTATCATTAGCCATTGTTTCCCTTATCATTGGTCATTATCCTCCATGAAATTGGTTGATTAATATTGACCCATTGCATCCCATAGCCATATCTTGACCTATCTGGATGTATAAACTCAGCCGCACTTCGCTGCGCCAAGGAAGCCTTCAACAGCAACTTGCACCGACCGAAATTCGCTTGGGCGGCGAAGCCTGGGAGGACGTCCCCGAAGTCCCAGAGCCCAAGAAACCGTGGCTTGGTCCCACCATGTGCTCAAAGCATCTCCAAGGATCTCTAAGGAGTTCTAAGGATCTCTAAGGATCTCTAACGATCTCTAAGGATCTCTAAGGATCTCGAAGGATCTCTAAGGATCTCCAAGGATCTCTAAGGATCTCGAAGGATCTCTAAGGATCTCCAAGGATCTCTAAGGATCTCTAAGGATCTCGAAGGATCTCTAAGGATCTCTAAGCATCTCTAAGCATCTCTAAGCATCTCTAAGGATCTCCAAGGATCTCTAAGGATCTCCAAGGAGCTCTAAGGATCTCTAAGTTTCTGTAAGCATCTCTAAGCATCTCTAAGGATCTCTAACGATCTCTAAGGATCTCTAAGCATCTCGAAGGATCTCTAAGGATCTCTAAGGATCTCTAAGGAATTTTTCAAGGATCTCTAAGGATCTCCAAGGATCTCTAAGGATCTCCAAGGATCTCTAAGGATCTCTAAGGATCTCTAAGCATCTCTAAGCATCTCTAAGCATCTCCAAGGATCTCCAAGGATCTCTAAGGATCTCCAAGGAGCTCTAAGGATCTCTAAGTTTCTGTAAGCATCTCTAAGCATCTCTAAGGATCTCCAAGGATCTCTAAGGATCTCTAACGATCTCTAAGGATCTCTAAGGATCTCTAAGCATCTCTAAGGATCTCTAAGGATCTCTAAGGATCTCTAAGGATCTCCAAGGATCTCTAAGGATCTCTAAGGATCTCTAGGTATCTCTAAGCATCGCTAAGGATCTCTAAGGATCTCTAAGGATCTCTAAGAATCTCTAAGGATCTCCAAGGATCTCTAAGGATCTCTAAGCATCTCTAAGCATCTCTAAGGATCTCTAAGGATCTCTAAGGAATTTTTCAAGGATCTCTAAGGATCTCTAAGGATCTCTAAGCATCTCTAAGCATTTCCTCGTTTCGGGAGGCCTTTTCTTGGAAAACAGCTGCTGAAACACAGTGTGAAGTATCACGTGATCATTTCTGGCTGTCCATTCAGAACCTCTGGTGATGGCTTGACTGGCACGATTGACGAGCTGAAACAAGCTCCACATCCGATATATACAGTAACTATCAAGGAAATACGGTTGATGCACAAAATCCTGCACCACTACACACATACGGCATACAACTCTTCGTGCTTCCTAGTACTTCCATTTTGTACTCTTGACAATCACCCCTCGTGCTTCCTTCTCATCCTTCGTGATCCGCCGAACAGGTGCACGAAGCGGATCATGGCATGATGTCCCTGTTTGCGTTACAGGGTGCATCGGTGCATCCATGTGTTTCTACAAACTTCAACGGACTTTGAGACCCGCAAGTCCCCGAATTCAACCAGTTTTTCCTTTGGTTCCCCTCGTATCGATCTCAGCACATATCAATTTTTATTGATAGTTTCTATTCCTTGAGCAGATTATTTGATCGCTGGGACAAATGAACACAACATAGATGCGATCCTTCGGAATATGACCTGGGAAACATGCAGCAATCCCCTGGGCAAATTAGTGCTACCAGGACTATACAATGATTATCAAAGAGAGTAAACAGACTATGCTAGAAATGCAATCAAATATGTTTATATCAAAGATAATCACGACATTTATACATAATCAGAACATACTTATATACACATAAATAGATATCGCACATATACATATATAGATATATCCCATATATATCATATATCCCCATACGTCATACCTCTCTCACCTGTTTCAAGCGGACGTCCCAGGTTGCATGTGGCAGTCTACAGCACCTTGCCACGCGAAGAGCTGCTGAAAAAGCTCCAAGCGGCACTGCGGGACGCCACTTGGAACGGAGTTGCGTGCGGCTGCAGTCGGGGCTCTTTGGATTGAGTTGTAGCGTGTTGTAGCAAGTATTTATGCAGGATTTACTTGAACCTAGCATTTATAGATTGGTTTATGACTTGAGGGTTGCTAGTTATGACTAGATGGTTTATAGATTTACTACACCGTTCTAGATATTGGGTAATCCTTGAGAATGTGGTGTTTATGATAATTTGTAGTTGATAGTTGACATAAGAATAGTTTATAGTTATAGCTTGTGGTCAAATAGCTGTATAGCTACAAGTGATGTATACAATTTGTTTTAAAATCTGAATATGCAGACAGACTCCATACTGACTGGCGACATGCCAAGGTCCTAAAGAGACACTTGCAAGGGCAAGGTATCTGATATCTTTCGGTTTTTCATTTAACTTGGCCAATATGCCAATACGCTAAATGCGACTGGGTTTGGCTGCAGAAACTCAAAGGTTCACTGCTTTTCAATGCAAGACAAGAAGATTCTGTCGGAGCCGACTTTCCCTGCAGGTGTTTTTGTTTGTGCTCAATGTCCGCTTAGAGGTGACATGCAGGGCTGAGTTTTGATCTCCCATGGTTTCCCCCGCGCTTTCACAAAACCGGAGCTTGAAAACAAAATTGGATGAAACCGGCTAGTGTACCCCCTGGGAACTTAGCCAGGAGTCGAAAATGATCATTTTGGATTCGCCTTTTCTGGATAGGTTTCAGAGGTACATTTGTATTTAGCGGCGACTTTTTGTTGAACAGCCCCAGCCCACATAGGTGTACAGAAATCACATGTTGCGGGGGTTTCACCCACGGCACCGGAGCTGTCTGTAACAGAGCACTAGGTCCAAGCTATTAATGTTGGGATTCTTGGGGAGAAAACTCAAAACCAAACAGATTAGTCGCCAGAGCTGGGCTGCACTAGACAGAATTGACTTGAGATTGAAGACAGAATCGTTGGAATAGTTCAATGACTGGGTCGGTTGATGGGAAAATCGACCTTTGGAAAACTGGTATTTATTTTTAAATATATATATATATATATACATATATAACCACCGCTGGTAGCTGGGTTTCCGCGTCGATATTCCCGGTAAAACGACCACTTCTGAGATTCAAAGACTTGAGACACGGCCTTCGGCTTCAGCGAAGGCTCACTGCCAAGGCTCTCGGAGATCCGGTGATTCCCAAGGCCAAAGCGAAGCCTGATTCCCGGTCGTCACAAGCCCGAGCCCCGTCGCTGGTCGTCGACAGGGCTCTGGAGTGATGGATAGCCGATGCCATCGATGCCAACGATGCCAAGGATGCCAAGGGATGGATAGCCCAGGGATGCCAAGGGAAGATATTGGACTCGTTCTCGTGTGCATGTTCGTATACACATAGTGTATACGCACCCATTTCCACATCACGAGTCTATTCAGAATTTAGTAAGAGCATGTACACATGATACAGAAATATTGATGTATATTTTCTAACATATTCACAATGCTATTTTATAATAACCACCAATTGAGCAAGCCGGATATCAACCAAAAGCCTTGGTTTCCAACCAAAAAATGTTACACGTATTAGACACTCGTCAATGCAATATCCACACAGAAAATAACGTTGAGCAGTTGCCAGTTCGCCCCAAACGGTTGATCAGTGGAACAGCGGCGACATCAAGGGTTGATTTCTGGCCTTGGTACGAATCTTTGCAAATTCATGGTCACGTAGTGATGCTTACATTTACAGGTTTTTGGTAGGAATTAAATCAAATCAGTGATGGTATGTGACGGTTATATTTATGTATATATATACACATGTTATTAGTAGGGACGTATTTGTATTAAACATTTAGTGTTTGTTGTGTATTTGCCTAGATCTACAGTAGATCTACCATTAAAAGCAGACGAACGTATGTCAATGCACTTCTCCGTGGCCGTTGGGGATCCCTTCTCTCCACATACTTCCCCGGCCCCGCAAAATGCAAAAACAATCCTATTGAGAGTATCCTCTAGGAAAGCAGGGAGGTTGACCCCTCTGTAAGGAGTCTGTTTTCTAGAGGATTTTCAGAGATACATTGAGCAAGTGTTGAAATATGTCCGACCTGTCTTTCTATCAAACCTATTTGTCAAGCTTTTGGAAAGTCTCGAACTTGACAGATCCTACTTTTCGTTTTGTGCGGATATTGCGGAATGTTTCCGCGCCACTGCCTATCAGAGATCGCAACATAAGTTTAACTTTCCGTATTTGGGAAACCATCCATAATGAAAGCATCCATCTTTCTAGAGAATTTGTTTTGTAAGTTGAAAGAAATTGTTGACTTGTCAGGCCATGTTTTTTTCTGGAAGGGTTCTTCTCTGGTTGCATCAGATGGCACTTTTCTATGGATCTTAATCTTAAAACCTACATTTCCTACTAGAAAAACAGGTGAGCCAACGGTCCAGGGGTTATTCGTATAGGGATCAAAAACAAACAGTCCCTAGGAAACAGGGAAATTTCTGGGGACGAATTGTTTAGTGGCCAGTGATCGGCTATAATCGCTGATCGGTAATTAGCTGTAGCTGTTGTCAATTGTCATCAGCCACGATTCGATATTAACCATCATCACCAATCACCATTCTTCATTCACTAGTCATTGTCAACCATTCTCTAAATATAGCACATATACAGTATACATATATATATATATGTATATATATATAATTCACTATCATCTATCAAGATGGATTGAAGCCACCAACCAGTATACATCACATTTGCCATTCTTTCATCACTATAATTGACTATAATCACTAGCCGTTATGAACAATCATGAACCATCACTATATAATGTCTACACCCCAGAAATGGCCCCATTTGAGATGGTTGGAGGACCACGGAGAACGGGTAGTTCTGCTCAATCATCACCGAATTAACCAACGATTCAACCAACAAATTGACCAAGCATTTGAGCAATGATTTAACCAACCATTTAACCGACCAACCAACCGATTGCATCAATGCAACTGAGCACAAAGTCCGCCACAGTGGGTCTTAGGTCGCGCGCTGGCGTTCCACCCGTGCCGCCAACCAGTTCAAAAGATGTGGTGAGCACTCCCAGTGCCTGGGCAGATTAGTTGCTGGCTGGTTGATTGATGGATTGAATGATCGGTGAATTGGTTGGTCAAAAGGTTGGCTAACTGGTTGGTTAGATGATTTCTTAAATGCTTCATTATTTACATTCATCCATCATGGTACCCTCCAAATATCCCACGTTTTCATATTGATTTTGGGAATTGGCATGTTCCGGATTTTGGATCCACTTTGTTTGATGAGGATGACAATGATGCTGCTAATCATGAGGACGACGACGATGATGATGATGATGATGATGATGATGATGATGATGATGATGATGATGATGATGATGATGACGATGATGATGATGATGATGATGCTGCTGGTGGTGGTGGTGGTAGTGATGACGATAGTCATAGTGAGTAATGATTTACATGATAGTCATAGTGAGTAATGATTTATAGCCGCTTTTGTTATGATAGTTCATACGGGAAACTCATGGCCTTGAATGGTAAATAGAGGTGTGATAGCTGATTCTCGCCAAGAAACGAGTTGATATTGGACGAGCATGTTAGAGTGTTCAACATGGAGAAACAATGAACAAAACTTTTGGTAGACAGACTTGCTTCATCATCGAACATGACAGTGATAATGAATAGTGGATGAGAATGGATGATAATTCATAGCGACTGCAAGATGCAAGAAAAAGGTTTGCAAGCATCCACAATGACTAAATGATGTTCACTCATGCACGTTAATTAGTAAGGAACAGAAACCGAGTCGAAAACCCCGGAGTCAGAAATACTTTGACCGGACTCAGAATAAAGGGTGTCCGGGCGTTTGTAGTGCTGTGTGCCCAAGACATGTGGGTTACCTAATCGTATGCATTTTTGGAAAGTCAACATGTACTTACCTTGCGGACAGTCCGATTTGGCAGATGCTTCGAACTTATTTCAAAGATCCATGTTTCAACGGCAGCGATGCCAGACCACCAAAGACTCAGTGAGATTCATTGACCAGGTATCGATGCGTATTCTTGATAAACATGTCTAATATATCAGTTTATATGATTTTATATGTATTTGATATATGTGTAAGTGTAGATATATATATATATATATATGTAATTATATGTATGTATCTATATACATATATATATATATATGAATATGAAGTATTGATATGATTTAGTAATTTAGTATGTTTATTTTCCATGGAACTCAACAACCCAAACCAATTGTCAACAAACATTGCGAACATCTCAACAAGTTCTGTGGACTTTTTGGGCACGTTTTGCTGCACATTGCTGGCGCGGCCAAGGTATCCAACCAACTCGTTCCGGTCAGCCGCCAACAGCAACAGCAACCCCACCCACTGCAACATCGCCAGCGCCACCAGCAGCGCCAGCAGAACCAGCACGGGCCAAAGCATCGGCCAAAGCATCAGCCAAGGCATCGGCCAAAGCACCGGCCAAAGCCCCGGCCAAAGCACCGGCTAACGCAATGCCCAATGCAGTGCCCAATGCAGTCCCCAATGCACCAGGTGTCACATCACAAGCGCGGAAGAGTCCTGTGAGGAGTTCTGTAAAGACTTCTCCCGTGATGGTGAAGCAGGAACTGAAGGAGGATCCGCCCGTGGAAGTGAAAGAAGTGAAGGAAGTCGAGCCAAAGGCGGTCCCAGAACCGAAGAAGGAAGCACCTCTCTTGCCCTGTATCCTTCTTGAAGGCAAGAAGGGACACATGCTGCGAAACTAGAGCTCTTACTTTACTTGTTCTTCTTGTCGTTGTTGTTGTTGTTGTTGTTGTTGTTGTTGTTGTTGTTGTTGTTGTTGTTGTTGTTGTTGTTTTCTTTGTTGTTGTCGTTGTTTTCTTTCTCGTTGTCGTTGTTTTCTTTCTTCCTTCCTTCCTAACTTCCTTTCTTCCTTCCTTCCTTTCTTTCTTTCTTTCTTTCTTTCTTTCTTCCTTGCTTTCTTTCTTTCTTCCTTGCTTTCTTTCTTTCTTTCTCTCTTTCTTTCTTTCTTTCTTTCTTTCTTTCTTTCTTTCTTTCTTTCTTTCTTTCTTTCTTTCGTTGCTTGTTTTTTGTTCGTTCACTCGCTCGCTCGCTCGTTGGTTTGTTTGTTGGTTGGGTTGTTTGTTTGTTTGTTTGTTTGTTTGGTTGGTTGGTTGGTTGGTTGGTTGGTTGGTTGGTTGTTTCTTTGTTTGTTTGGTGGGTTTGTTGGTTTGTTTGTTTGATTGGTTGATTGATTGATTGATTGATCGAGTTTGTTGGCCGAGTTCGTTGGTGGATGGATTGGTTGCTGGTGGGTTGGTTGGTTGTTGCTGCCCGTTGCTGTGTGTGTAATTAGCTTTTGTCATGCAGACTCCGAGTAAGGTCGGTAAATCTTGGTAATTAGTTTACAGCAGGGGGACAGAGCTCTCTGGTGCTATTCTGTCCAACGAAGCTACGCATCAGAGAGGGAAGCTTGCTGTTGCTCGATTGTTGTTTGCAGTTTTTGGGGTTCAAGTGCAATCAGCTGCTTCAACCGTTTCGAGTGGAACATACGAGGCAGCCGGATAAGCCTAGAAACCGGTTCGAGGGTACAACCCACCCATACATATTTCATACAGATTTGCGCATGCACCCACACGGGTCCTAATGCTCGATTGATTCTAAGTAGCTTATGTGTTGTTTTGGATGATTATAGCCTATTGTGGATCACTGTGGATCATCGTGGACTATTGGGATCGATTTGGAGGCTTGTTAGGTTTTCAAGTTATGTCCTGGGGAGGTTTCTTGGGTTTTTGAAACATTTGATTTTGCTTGTCCACCTTGTTTGAAGTTTGGTTGGACTTGCGGTCGTGCTCCCACAAGTTTTTGTAACGGAGGTTTCCTCTTTCGGGAAACTTTTGAATTTTTTACCCCAGGTGCACCCTCTACTTCTTGTAGCGGGGGCGCCTCTTTGGGGAGGCTCTTTAGGTGGGAAAGGTTTGATTCTACATGTTCATCAGGTGTTGGAAACTTGGAATTTTCATCACTTTAACTCACGGTATTAGAATGATGTGCTAATCAGCAGGTACATGTTGAGGGATGACGGCAGTCCAGGGGCAGCACCGCCAAGCATGAAACCCGCAATTTTTCTTGGTGTCGTTTGGCCAGCTGGAAAGACTTTGGCGCCCAAGGATTTATTTAAGGAACGTTGAACACCCTACCAACCTGGAGGGATAAGGGATTTGGGAAGGTTTATTCAATTTTTATTTCCCATCATAGTCATTGGCCACCATCACCAGTAGTATTGGGTGCTTATTGGGCGGCAGCCATGGTGAACCATCGATGTTGACAAAATACTTGTAGATACTAGCCTGGGGTTCTAAGTTTCTCGTTGTCCCATGTAGTCCGGATAGTTGGTTGATCGCTTGATTTTCGAGATATTCTGGGACGGCGAAGCTAATCACCAACCACAATAGTTGTTTGGACTTAGCAAACCGGAAGTGTACAGTAAATCATTGGGTTTCAAGTCACCATGTATTCTGAAGGAACGCCGGCTTGGGCTAGTGGCGCCACTCATTGCAATGATAGCAGCAGTTGTCGTTCCCATTTGAGTAGTGGCGCGATGCACACGGGGATTCGCAGCAATCAAACAATGAAGAACCAGCAACAACCCATTTTTTTGGTAGGCAACAAATTGTTGTCCCTACTTTTTGGTAGTAAACATCAGGGAATGTCCAATGCCTTCAATAAATACGACTTTTGGAATGCGGAACTGTTGTCATGTAATTTGAAATCAAATGGCATACAAGGGAACGCGGTTTGAAACAGTTTCATGAATTGTGAATGGCACAAGCAACTTCGTCCCATTACTCAAATAACGAACTGCGTGAATTGTTTAGTATGATCAATCCACAATATGGAATACACATCCAACTGGTCATATAATATGGGTTGCAGACACTTTTCCAATGAACAGTTTGGTGGAAAGTATGACGTTTGATTTCACATAATTACCTGGTATAGCCCCGTCATTCCTATATTTACTCACCAATATGAACAATCAGAAAAAAACACGATCCATGTGATGGGTTGGTGAAGCTATCCTGACATGGTAGTGGATCGTAGGAAATGGCGATTGTAAAAAGAATGATTGAAACGCAATCATGTAGTATCGTTCACTCTTGCCCTTTACCACTCTGCCAGGATGGCCCAGCTCATTATGACTCTTTGTCAAGGACATGCCAGTGAAAGAATCATGAGATGAAGAAGCAACAATTCATAGATATGTTTAAATTTCCTACACATACATTATATGTACAGATATGCATAGATACCCATGTGTATCTTTACAGGTGTTTCGCAAGATGTTTGCAAAACTTGCTGCCTTGATCAACTGCGAGGCCTACCAGACAGTTGGACTGTACAACAACTGCGTCTCATTTTCGCCAGTTATGGTGGCGTTTCGAATTGTCAGTTCGACCAGGCCTTGGATTCTTTGGCACGGCAGCTGCTTTTGTTGGTAGCAACCAATAATAGCAATGTTTGATATTTCATGGTCGCTATTGGTGGTTCATGATCAGTGAAAATGGTATTGGTGAAGGATTATGAGCCATGCAACATTCACGGTCCCATTGTTTGTGAAGTAGGCAATATTGGTCAACCCTTTATTGAATAGTCATTAGCCAAGACAAGATTTTGTGGGCGATCGTCACAGTCCCAAAAATGTTAGCATTATACAGTGGACATGCTGCGTTTAGAGTGACGTTGTTCATTCTTGCTGATGTTTGGTAGTGAGAATCATACTTATGAGCTTTTGGATTGTAATGATTCACAAGGATTCGCCAGGGAGTTTTAGTCGTCTCAAAGTTGTAGCCTTGGCGTACTCTGGATCATGATGGATCATGAACGAACACAAATTATACAAATTGTAACAGTGGTACCTGGAATCATGATGAATCATGGGTATCTCCAGCCACCATTCTGTGTGTTTCTTGATGCTGCGAAACCACTAAACCTCATGATCATGGTCATGGTCCGCAATTCATGTCGTTTTTCAGCACCCTGACTTTGTGGATTACAATAATGGACGGATGGATGCGAAAAATGAATGGTAGCCATCCAATGGTTCTTCACCCATGTCCTTCAACACCTAGGCGTATGAAACATCATTCTGTTGATCATTGTTTACAATGACTACGTACAACTTATTAAGCAATAGACAACCATTGCAAACATTTATCAACATTTTCAACCGCCAACCAGGCATCATTTTTGGGGTATTTGTTTAGTCTCCAAGGGGGGTCTTTGGATCAGTTCCCAGCGAGGCAGAAGCATATTGTGGTGGCTTCGGACATCAACCATGCGAGGTTAGCCTCTATTTGTTTCGACAAAACTGGCGATTCAACGCTTGGTTCTTGTCGCAGTTTGTCGATTGTTATGCATACCTACTATCAATCATGTTGTTGTAATTTTCTAGAGAATCCAGTTCATGGTTGCTGTTGGTACCTTTGGCATAGTTGGTACCATTGTGAACCATCACCAACCATTGTCGAGCAGCACTAAGCCTTCGAATTGTTGGTGGACTTTGGGTCCCCGTAAAGATTGGGTGATCCCCATGCGGTTTCAAGGTGAACTGAGTCGGACCGGCTTAGAACGGCTGTCCAACACAGTCTGTTTCGGAAGGAGATCCGCCTTCAAAGGTGGTACTCCAGAGTTTGAACAAGGTAGTGAATTCGGAAATCACTTTATTCATAAAACTCATGCCTAAACACTTCGATGTTAAGATATGTTGAAATGTTTCTCCACCTGTTGGGTGAGGGTCGTTAGATTTTATCCGCCTCCGTCTTCTCCGCCGGTTCCGAACCGGCTGTGGGGCCCTGCCGGACACCGCCAGAAGGGAGAATGCTCAGAAGATATGTCAGAAAATATGTCAGATGGAACGCCAGAACATATGCTAGATCTAATGTCAGCAAATATGTCAGGCTGGTATGTAATGGTGTCGCTCGAAGTAAAGTAATTTTAAACATGGTATATTGAATTTGTTGACCTTAATCTTAGCGTTTGGCCGACCTTTGACACTCGCATGCTAAGGATGGCAAGCGTATTGCCCGAGTGCAGCTGAAGAAATCTGCAGCTCGCTCTACTTTCATGCGCCACCGAGCTTTCAGGGGGTGTTTCCGTGTCCTGTTTCCAGAAGGCAAACGAAAATGACAATGTCCACAACAGTCAGCGCGCCTGCAACGGAGGACCTGACAACAGATGAGTGTCTTACCATTTTGACGGAGAACCATTTGCAGAATGATGAGCATCCATTAGTGCATGTGGAAAGGGGAAACCAAGATTTTTTGCGAACGACGCTCAGCTCCACGCTTATTCTCACTTATTGTATCCATGGTCAGGTTTTGTAGCCCAGAGTTTCATTTGGGGGTCTTTTTTGGAGCAGCTGAGGAAAAAATGCAGAAAGCAGTTGACACCTTGCATGGTAACGAGGCGCCGTTTCCCGATACTGGTAGAGACACCGGCAGACATGGGAGTGACTCAGGAATTCTCAGAGCAGCACATGATGGCTTGAGATGGGTGGTGCCATGGGTGGCTAATGTGGGTCTTTGTCAACGAAGATACCCAGAATACCATCACCTCTGTGATCCACACGAGCCCAACACGAGACCACGATACGCTGAACCCATACTGTACACAGCTGAGGCATTGAGGTGCTTTGGGGTCTACAATTTCACGATTTTTTTCAACAAAAGGATGTAATTTGGGTGTTTGAATGTGCTTTTGCTGTTTGATATGAAGTTTGAGAATTTTTGTACACTGAGTGGTATGATTGAACGCGCTGGGTGGTTTTGAGTTCCAGTATGGATGGCGTCTTCAGTGAAATGATGGACAGGCAAATACCTTAAATCAGTGCATTTGCTGCTACCCTGTCATCCGGAACAAAGAACTACTTCATGAGGTTTCCGCATGAAACAAGCGCATCTATTCCTGTCCTTCTGCTGTCGGTATGTTCTATACATGTGTAAATGTTGTTTCGTCTTTGACCTAGCCCCACGATTCACAAGCGTTTGGGACATTGGATGCATTCATGACAAGCTTTTCGTTTTGGGCAACCCTTGGGTTAGTGACTTGAGGTAGCACCATGACTTGACCCTTATTGTTGTTGGCTATGATATGTTTCACCCCTATCATTAAAAGTCTTTCAACGGTCATCATCAAGTAGCACTAGGTACTAATATTGGTAGGTAGACATCGTTACTGATCTCTATTGTTGTGACCTCTTGAGTTATCACAGAGCTTGCCATTATTGGCAGAAATTACAATTGCTACTGTATCAACCATCGCTACTATCACCATCAACTCAAAAGTTGTTGCTGGCCATAATTAGCGGCTAGATTTATCAACAATGTTTAACCTGCATCAACCATTGCTACTATCACCGCAGCCATCATTGGCTGTGAGTTCTTGCGCTAACCAGCAGCAATTTCTGCGGATGTTGGATCAGTCCATTACTTTCCATTTGGCACGCTGGTAATCATTGTTATGTCTGATATGTTTGAACCACTCCTAGCCATGGCCATGACCAGTAACAGCCAGTTCCAGTAGTAGCCAGCATTGGTATCACTAGTGCCCATGGGTTTGGACATAAGGACATAACCATGACAAACCATTAAATTGCCATTAGCAACCATTGATCAACCATCGCGAACCATGATTGACCATTAGGCATCCATCATGTAGCGGGTAATAGCGGCTAGCAATTGGTGAATGTAGCTACGGCTGTAACCATGGAATGACTATTAAAACCCATTTTGAGCCGTTGCAAATCCTTTTCATCATCATCATCATCATCATCATCATCATCATCATCATCATCATCATCATCATCATCATCCTTTTCATCATCATCATCATCATCATCATCATCATCATCATCATCCTCGTCATCATCATCATCATCATCATCATCATCATCATCATCATCATCGTCATATTTCATTATCATGGTTCATCATCACAGTTCATCATGATGACGATCATTCTAGTCATTTTCTTCTTCATTTACCATTATTAACTGATGATTAGCCAACTGCTCACCAATGATTAACCATCATCATCAACCATTGCTGGCGGCAGGTGGGCGATGATGAGGAGATTGAATCCTGCACCTTGAGCTGTCGCATCCAAGGCCTGACGGACGGCAGGTCCCACGTCAGCTGGTGGATTACCACGAAATCACCAGGGATTGACCAGCGAATTTCTGGGGAAATGGTTGTATTAACTGGTATTAACAAATATTGACTAGTTACAACTATGTACAACTAGTATTTGATTAGTATTAACTAGTAACTAGTACAACTAGTATTAACTAGTTGGTTTTATTGATGAATAAGCATCATGAATTGGTGATAAATCGAGAACCATAGATAGTTGGTATCCCATTTATCATTTTTCTGATCAATTGGTCAACCATGATTCATGGGATCAATTTGCCAGTATCGGGTTTATTGACTGCTGGACCAACCTTCAATACTGGCTGGTGACTGGATACAACGGATTGAGAGTGATCAATCAGTGCAATTTGTTGCATCCAGTTGTATCAGTAGTAATAAATAGTACAAACACATTGCTACTGTCTCTATAATGTAGCAATTTGTTTGTACTCAATTGTGCTTAGTGATGGTTGACAAGGGGCAATAGGGGTTGATAATCAATAATTATCAATCATGAATCATAATCACTTCAAGAAGTTTTGACATGATTTTGATGGCGTAGCCGATGCTGGTGGTAATGATTGAACAGTTGGTTGACAGTGATGTAGAATAGCCACGGATGGGATGCGGCGTGATTGCTTGTCAATAAAGTCCCTACGATTCCTGCCGCGAACAGAAGGACTCGACACCTGCATCTGCTTCAAAAGGCTTTTTGTATCCCAACATTTGCTTTCGACCTTACATGACTCAATGATTGATAAATATACTGGTTAATGATAGGTGGTTTATTGATATGGTAATACTCTAATGGAAAACAATCACGGTTCATAGTGTGGTTAGTCATGGTTAATTGATGATGCTTACAGTAACGATGGCACTCCAGCGAGTATCAGCTAGCGTAGCATTGGTAGAAGGTTGCGACTGTAGTGTTCCATTCCCTTTTGCACCGTCAGCCCGACACAGACTCTAGACAGACTCTAGTGCTTCTGCCGCAGAGCCAGCTGGGCTGTTTCTCTTGACATGCCTGGCAACCTAGTGACCCCCCCAGATGCCCTGGTTTGGTTGGTTGGCTGCATCGTTCTCGTTCGGGTCTTGGTAATCAACAGCACCTTTCCACTACATATTGATGTACACAAGCTGCAGATCAGATGCTTCTTGCGTTCGCATCAAAACCCCATCGTTGTTTGAGAGATTTTCCAAGCCGATTTCTGTGAGATTTTCCAGGGCAGTGCCTCAGCGCCTCGGGCCTCGCTCCAGGCCTGCGCCCCGATCCGCAGATCATCTTCCTGGATCAGTTGGACGACTTGGACGCTGCGGTCCCGCCTGGCAAAGACGACTGCGAGGCGCGTTGCTGGCTGCGCGCGTTGCTGCGCGCTGCGGTGCAGCCATGCCCAGCCAGCATTTCTGCTAGGAGCAGTTCGGTGCTTCAGTTGTTGAGGTACAGAGGGAGCATGATAATCATATATAATTTATTGATATTCATTACAGAATCATAGTACAAGTTGTTGATTTTTTGTTTTGTCGTTGTTTGTGTGATTGGTCTTGGGCCGTTAAACTCGACCAGGTTATGGCTTGATCATCTCTTGTGGGACCAAACTAAGCCATGTAGCAGGAGGGAGCGGAGTTCAGCTGGCACTAGCAGCCAGTTTAAGGGTCGTGGGAACCAGCATGCTGAACCATTACAATGGAATACATTTGGGGTTGAGAATTGTCAAAAGCATACTTGATTGGGTATGATGTTGGCAATCGACAAGAATGGCAACCAACATAGCGGAACTCATTCACAAAATCAGTGGCGACTAAATTTGACACTCAATGCATTTATGGGCATTGTCTGGCGTAGCAACATAAGTGAAGTTCTCTTGAATTTGCTCCACAGGATCTAAGCTTTCCAGCTTACGGACAACAGCCAACACAAACCATCATCATTGGCCGAGTCCGATTTGGGATTTGCACCAACTCGATATACGATGAACATGTTTGGTTGATATGCCCCATTTGATGGGCTATGCCATACCAAGCAGCAGTGACTCCATCTCTTTTGCGCTTGATTTTGCCTGCTTTGAACCTCTGAATATCGCAAACAGATTCCATCACAGGTAGCCTGTTGTGTTCTCCCAACGGAAGCAATCTTCATAATAATTGTCGGGTCATATGGATTCCAGTGTTATGCAGGCATTGGTTTTTTAGTGGTTGTTGTTCAGAGGTTTCTGATGTCTTCCAGAGCTTCTCTTGTGTTGCAATCTTGGAGGTTATACACTTCTGGTACAGCTTCCAGGTAACAAGACCAATGGGGTCCCTTCATATCGAAGTTGCAGTCTATGAATCGATGGGATATGTTGATGATGATAGATGCATAAGTAATTATAGTCTTTGTATCCAGCACTCCCACGAATCAAATCCCTCACTTGGCAGATGACAATTTTGCCAATCTCCTTGGTTGATGGAGCCTTGGGGTACAGGAGAACCGATCCACAAAAGTGGCACATCATTTCCGGGTCTCCAAAGTCTTTTCATCACTGGTCTTCATCACTGGAGACCACCCTCGAAATCTCCGAGGTCTTCATGAAGAACTTGTCGCAAGAATGCACTCAGGAGGAGCGAAATTCGTGGACATGGAGTACGGTTTCCGTACGCAGCACTTTTTGTTGCCAAGCATCGTTCATTCATTCATTAATTTTTGATCATTCTTGTCCATGTCTCACTCATTCTCAATGATTCTCAACGGCTGCTCTTCATGACGATCTTTTGTTGCGGTCCCTTTCGTCGTTTTTGTCGTTTTCGTCATTGCGGTATCCGACTCCAAACGTGCTGCAGTCATGGTGTTCGGAGTATCCTCCGTGCTGCGTGGCCCGGCAGGAGATCGACAACTACTTGGCTGGCTTTGGTCACCTGTCTACATTCTTCGTGCGCTCATCGCCCGGCTGTTCAGGGGCACCGACGTGACATCACGTGATGCACAGACATGATGGCATGTTGAAGCTGCAAGAGAAGGAACCCAGATGACTGCTGGAAATGAAATATCTGGAAAAGACAATTATGTTTAGTATATATTTTTGGTTGCATAGATATATTTATATAGTCAGAACTATTCATATACGTACTGTAGATATATACCTACATGCCCACTCCCAAACATCAATGCATGAATAAATCACCTTATATTACCAGGAAATGTGTTTTCAATATCGTCTCCCAACTCAGAGGAAACCACTCATCCTTTCGAAAAATGTTTGATGTTGGTCAACATTGAGGACACCTTCAACTCAGACCGCTTCAATCTGCGTAACACGCTATCAAGTCACCAAGATAAAGTATGATGAGCAAAGAATGCTATAAGCCCGGTCCTAGCCTGGAAGTGGCCTGTTCGATTCCATGGCCCCGTGCAGTTGTGAAACTTCCACTGAGCTTTGTTTTCCCTGCCAGTATAAAGATCCTGCAGCATTTGAATGTTGGATGATTTGATTGTTGATTTATCATTTTTTCCAGGGGAATATCCCTTCCAAGTGGTACTGGATCCCATTGATCAACTACTTCTGCTTAACAACAGTCGTTAGTTACAGAATCCCTGGTATGATATATTAGTGTTTGCAAATATGGTAGTTTGACAACTACTGCTGCCTTTACATCAATGATCCTTGGTATATCTCGTTGGTGTATCCGTTGTGGAAGAGCTGGTTTATCCCCAAGGCAGGTTCTTAAGAATGATCCATCATCGATCCCTTGCCACCACTTGACTAGTAGATTGGCAGGCTGGTTGTTTTCTTTGCGGTTGGTGACTAACTTTGAATACCCTTGTTAGTGATCCTTGCACGTAACAATCAAGGCAAAAATGATAGGGATCCATTCAACGGGAATCTTAATTGATTGGTGCGCAAAATATTGAGCCCCAGAACACCAACCAATGGTGCTGCCTTACCGGCAGGTTGGATCCTGAAAAGCTGGGCTGGTCACAAGTCATAGGGGGTAGCCCCAGTTGTCATCCAATATGAACCATTTGGGGGTTTCTTAAACTTGGGAATCCCAAAAATGGCCGGTTTATTTTGGTTTATTGCTATAAATCGTTGATGTAAGGGATGATTTGCGGGTACCCCTATTTTGACAACTCTGCTCGTCGATCATTTCGAGCCATGACTGGATCCAACGTTTCGATAGCATATGAATGTGACTGTGACACGTGTCACGTGCATTGTGTGTAGAACATCTTCTATACTTACCGCGGACGTGGACGTGTGAATGTGATTGAATGTATACCAGAACGATTTGCATCCTTAAATTGCCTATGACACTAGCAACGAAAAACACCCTTGGGAAAAAAGAGGGAATGGTTTAGAGGTCTACATAGGTTGAAATAGGTTGACATGACATAGGTGGGTCTCTAGCAGGGAAAACCTTCTTAGAAAGCAAGAAACTCTGCAATAAGTTTGCAGCTTTGTTCATGGAAAATCCCTGCTATTCCAAACTCAGGGAAGAGTTGCAGGGGAGCCATGGCCTGCTCCCTTTGGTTGGGACCAGTCCCCAGGGTGGTGCAAAATCTGGTGGTTTTTTAAACCTAATACAGGGGAATTTCTCAAGATAGGGAACCCCAAAGTTATGGATCGTTCATTACCATGAATGGCTCATATGGTGGTATAGCTCCATGAGTTTCAGCTGGTTGCTGCGACGAGGCACCAGCCCCAGATAGCCTTGTTGGTCATTGTTGATTGTTTTGCAACTAAGACTCATCAAGCATACCATTGATTCTCAACCATGATTGTCCACTATGGTCCATGCCCAGTGTGTTTCAATCACAATGAACTGCACTTAGGATTTGTTGAACCCTGTGAATAAACTAGACGTCATGCGAAATCATTCCTGAACAGTAATGATGATCACTTACACCATTAACAATACTTGGGTATGGGTCAAAAAATGTGAACTTCCAATATGGTCATTTATTATTAGGGAATCTGGGTCATAAACATTCATAAACCAATGGTTTTTGGGGTACCCAATGGCTTGACCCACAACCACTTGAGCATGGTCATATTCACCCGCCGCTGCCTAGGCACGATCCTGGACCTGAACCACCTCTCAAAGGCACAAGGTGCGCTGCGAGATGCCGCGTTGCGGGGACACAATGAAAAACTCCCAATGCGCTTGACATATGGCTATGGGTCAAGCAGTTATATGTCAAGCAGGTAATCAACCAACCAACAACCATGATTAACTAGCTGGTGAATGGTTAGTAATAGGAGATAATAACCAACAGTAGTAGGGGATATACCAGCTATATATGGCGAGCTGGGTGAAGCAGTTCATCAACCAATAATAAGGGATAATAGCTACCAATGATAGGGAAAACAATGGTTAATTATGGGGGAACCAGGGGTATATCACCAACAGCCCAACCACATGAATATAGCCAACAACATGGATACGATGATGACGAGGACAATGACGATGACGATGATTGTGATGATAATGAGGATAAGTGTGGTCATGATGGCGGTGCTGCTTCGCAATCAGCTGTTTTTGGCCACTTCGAAAAGGCAGTTTGCGGCAACTGGTGAGAAGCTCGTGGAACTGGTGGCGAAGATGAACACTTCTCAATAACTTCTCAGATTATGATCATGTGGTACCACTAATGGCCGATACATACTGATACTGGTTTATCTCAATGTAAAACCTCCCGAGGTCTTGACACCAGCAGACGCTTCGATTTGGTTCTGATGGGTCACAACCAGCGTTGAATTTCGAGGGGGATTAACCCTTGCGTTGATAAAGCTAATGCCCTGGGTTGTCCACATGCGGAAGATCATTTAAGTGGCAAAACCGAATGCGATGCTGCCACCCTAACTAATCAATCAATAAGATATGTTTATCCTGGACTGTTGTTGAACATATCAGAACTGCTGCTGGTTGCTCTCATGACTCTCATGGCAAGCTTTTCGGAGATGGCAGACACTATCATTGGCAAGGTGTGTCCAGTCTTTTCTGCAGAAGCTGCTTGATGAGTGGAAAATTTGTACAATTTGTGTACTTCCATATCATTCACGCACAGATATGCCCACAGATATGCACAGCGAAGTTTTCTGCGTTTCTATTTCCGATTTTTATAAATCGGTGCTGTTCATAGCCCTCGGACTATTTCAGCGACCGGCATTCGTAAGACCTTGAGCCCGTGCAGAATAAGACTACTGAAATAAAGATAATGACAGACAAAGTTTTCAGTATAATGACAGAATAAGACTTATACTGAAATAAAACTTATACTTCCGAAGTTTTCTCTATTTCATTATCTCTCTCTCTCTCTCTCTCTCTCTCTCTCTGAGGCTCACAGCCCTCTAAAAGTTGTCTCGACTGAACAAGCTCGTCCTGTTAAGACAAAGATGGTCACAGCATGGCCCTCATTGGATTTAACTGAAGAGCTAGGTTGGTCAGCGTGCCCTCAATAGTGAGTACTTAGTAGTTGCTTCAGGTTGATTCATGGTCAAGTGTCACTACTTCTAGTTGGTGCTAAATACATACTTTCACACTTACACACACACACACACTTGGATACAGACTTCCATACTGACATCAAGGTATGGTGTTTATGAACATATTCATATACCCCACATGTGTATGTACATAGATACTTATTCATTTATTGATCACAAAAAGGATCTATGGTTAATATACCTATTACTATGAAATGTGTCCTATCAGATCCTATCCGTATAAGATGTGTAATAATATCACCTATCAGTATAAGATGTGAAGCCAGTTCTGTCCCTGATTTTTCATGCCGATGTTTGCAGCGCACCGAGGTGCCATGGGCCAGGGCCAGGCTTATGTCCGCTACTCGAGTCACAAGGAAGCTTCCAGCTGCCTGGAAGCCAACCCCGGATCTGCAGATGGTGAGCTTGACGCCCCTTGGTGCGCTGTGGAGTTGGTAGCTGGGTCAAGCTCTTAAGCAACCAATTTCATGGTGGATACTAGCCAACAATAGTAGAGAAAACAAGGGTCAATGATGGGTCAATGATGGGGGGAACCAACGGATCTGCTGCTGTGGAAATTTCCAAGAAAGATCAAGAAAGCCATTGAGTTCTGTTGCAGTTACATTTGAAGTTGTTGCGTTGATGGCCATTTACAACCGGCAGTTGACAAAGATTCCGGTTGCCAGCCGGGGGGTGTCGTGCTGTGGGGATTGTGCGCTTCAAGAGGTGGTAGAACACGAATGGAAACGGCCGAAGGTGACTCTACAGCAACAATCCCCCGGATGTATTGTCAGATTGGATTGGACTAGGTCACTTAAGCTATTTTCCCTTGTAGTTATTAACAAATGGTTGGTTGACAAGCATATTTTTACATGCGGAGCGCACTTGTTTTCCCTTGAGCCAAATGCACAGTCGTGCAGTCGTTGGTGCTATGCGCTCGCAGCAGCAAAGCTAGGATACATGCTCTTTTCGAGCTCTTTTGAAATTCATGATTTCACAAAATTCAGGGTTTCGCACTCCCCCGCTTTCCTTTTGGAAAGCTCACTGCCAGTTTCGCCAGTAGCGATTCCAGCCTCGGTGGTAGTACCACCAGTCCCAACCACTATCCTGGCGGTTCTCCTCAGGATCACCTTCTTCTTCTTCAGGAAGTGGTGTAGCGGCTGCTGACGCAGCCTCTGTTGGTGGCGGAGCCGTAGTTTCCCCTGCATCGGCTGAGAGAGCTGAGTCCACAGCCGTAGTGTCCCCAGCTGTAGTGGTCCCAGCCCTAGGG
>VSDK01005076.1:115405-125472 GCA_009767595.1 Symbiodinium kawagutii | reverse complement strand
CTGGCCTGGTGCGGGTCACCAACCACAGAACTTCCCCTGTGATCCCCTGAGCTCTTTTCACATCTTCCCCCGTGACCGAAGGTTCCGGTTCTGGAATCTCAACCTTAGGCATTGGACAATGTTTCTTGGACCTTGGTTCGTATCTCTCCAAGAGATCTTTCACGTAGGAAGGTTGGGCTATGCGCAAACCCTGGTCCTCTCCCCACTTGAACTCCAGTCCTGCAAACTTGACCCATTTCTGGTCATCAACATGTTCCGGTTCCGAAACTTTCCACTCTTGTTGGAGTCTTTCCAAAAACCCATCCCTTGTGGATCTTTCCCCCAACACCATCATGTCATCAACGTAAACAACCACATGACCAACACAACCAACCTTGGTACCCTGTGAATCCCACTGAATCACCTTCCACAAATTAACTTCGGGTGTGGCTTCCAAGGCGTAGTGATTTCCACCCTTCTTCCAATGGAAACCCTTCATGGTTTGGTCTCTGTGAATTGCCCACCGCGCTGGGCTTGTTTGAAACCCGTAGAGAGCCCGATGAACCCTCCAACCTTCCCGGGGTTTACAAATCCCAGCTTGGACCATGATCTTTGGTGGTAGGACGATTGTTTCCCGACCTGTCTCTGGCACCGGTCTGGGAGCCAACAGAAAGGCCGTTTTGACATCAGTGGTTGCCATGCCCCAGTCATGTTGGACTGCGTGGCTGATGGCAGCACGGATCAGCACAGCATCCGCTCCGCTTGCATACCGATAGGATCGAACGCTGCTCAAAGGACATCTGTTTCTACAGACGGAAGCTGTTTCTTCAAAACGCTTTCGGATGTCTCAAAACGCTTTCGGATGCTCCGGATGTTATCAGCCATATATGATAGCAAATTGCATGAACACCATCATGAATGTTCAACACACCATGCAATGCTCACATGTAGCCAAAAACGAGACGCTATATGATTTTAGCAGCCAAAGCCGCTACATCTTGAAACGACAGCGTTACAGCGCAACGTGTAGCTTTGTGCCACGCACGAAAGCCCTTATAGCCAACGAAAACACATGGAACGCTGAGTGCGCAACTGCACACAGAGAGAATGTAATTATAATTACATTCTCTCTGTTTTTTCTTCTCTTTCACTCATACACACACATATAATATATATATATATATATTTATATACACATACGGGGAACAGCCGACATCGTAAACCCCCAAACGAAACTGCAAATGATGTGGTGGGTTGTAAAGACATGTTTGGGATCAACCAAAAGTTACGGTTGGTGCGACAACGGTGTCGTGGGTTTGGACATGAGCCGACATCGTAAACCCCCAAACCATGCCTGCAAATGATGTGGTGTGTTGAAAAGAAATGTTTGGGATCAACCAAAAGTTACGGTTGGTGCGACGACGGTGTCGTCGGTTTGGACAAGCCGACATCGTAAATCCCCAAACGAAACTGCAAATGATGTTGTATGTTGAAAAGAGATGTTTGGGATCAACCAAAAGCTACGGTTGGTGCGACGACGGTGTCGTCGGTTACCATTGGCGATCGCTGGTACTCCATGTAGATTTTTTTTCTTTTCTGGAAATATGGCAATCCTATATTGGTATTGCTGTATCAAAACTCATATATAGCACATAAACCATCTTTACTTTGCAATGGATCAATCACCAAATTGTTGAAAAATGAAATGTGTTCAAACCTTTACTTCTAGATGATGTTGTTGAAAAACATGTACCACATACAAACCTCAGAAACATGCAAAAGGTCAGCGTAAAGTATGGTGTAATCAAGGGTTGAACCCCGGGAAACAAATTGAATCGCGACAAACAACTCATGGCAGCACAAACATTTTGCAACCCCTTTCGCCGCACCATCCCCCTGGGCAGCTAGACGGCGCGAGCATCGCGCCAACGCAGTGACAACAACACAAAGTATCGCTCAAAAATGCGATCCATGATGCTCAAAAAATGGCATTTAATGCCAATTTTTTTCAAAAGCCCCAAGAAAGCCTCGTCCTGGAGGCAGCACATTGCTTTCAAAGGGTTCAACAAAGTACGGCGCAACTGATCCGCCAAGTGATCTGCTGCGTGGTGCTTAGGCCTTAACTTAAAAAGTTTGAGGTTTCTTTCTTCGGATTGAGCAGCTGCATGTTGCCAAGCTATCAGATGCAACCGAAAGGAGCGAGCAATCTCCTTCAAGCACATTCGCTAATGGACTGGTAGATTTCACAACCCAACTGGATTTTAAGAAACAACAGTGGTAATAAACAACACCATTGGTTGCCCCAAAACAACCCCCAATGTAGCCACATCGGAAAACCATTAACATCCAACCACTTATGGAGACTTGATGGTACCCAGAAACTATCGCCAACAAACCAGGCCAACAACCATAAAAAAGGGTAAACAAGTCTTGAACAGGAGTAGCGGCTCATGGTGAAGATCAATGGTTACCATGGTGAGTGATGGTGAAAAGTGATGGTGATGGCGGTGGTGATGATGATGATGGTGATGATGATGATGATTATGATGATGACCATGCTGATGATGACGGTGATGATGATGATGATGATGATGATGATGATGATGATGATATGATATGATATGATATGATATGATATGATATGATATGATATGATATGATATGATATGATATGATATGATGAAGGTGATGCTGATGATGATGATGATGATGATGATGATGATGATGATGGTGAAGAAGATGATGATGATGATGATGACGACGACGACGACGACGGCGATGACAGCGGTGTGTCCTGGGCGTCCTCGGATTCCAACAACAGATCGCTGTGATCCATTGTGACTATTGCTCTGTGCAAATGCCAGGAGCAAATCGCAGCCAGGCATAGGAGTTCATCCTGTGAGGTAGGCATTTCTAGGGAATAAACTCGATGTCAATCCCTTTGTTGGGGGCCAGGTTAGTCCCAAACTCAAACCAAAACAATCAAAAACACAATGAATGCCATTTAAAGCTGAAGTTCTTCAGGGTTTTCTTCAGCGAGTTCCACACTCTTCGCAGTAAAGAAGAACAACGCACCCTTCATGAAGCATGCTTTGAATACTGAACCAAGTTCAGGAAACTCCGATGGGGTGTCAAGGCCAGTGTTCGCAGGAGTAAATCCTTTGAATGTCACGTTCAACCTCACTAGGGAGTTGCAAGCGCAACTTAAACTTCAAGTCATTTCTGAAACCATCGTTGAAAAGATTGGCACAAAGATGAGCTAGGGGTGTTTGGAAAACCTGTAGTCGAGAAACTACCCAACAAAAGTTTATGAACCAAATTACTGAACAAAGAAACTTTCTGGCACGGCATGCGAGTTTGAGATCATGGGATATCACTCGCAGCCTTTCAGCTGAAGTTCCAGGACCACCATAGGTTGTGAACCGAAGCCAGAGCGCCAACATGCTGGCGTATAGATCTTTGCAAGTACCCAGCCACAAAACGTGCATAGGATCATGAAAACACGAACCCAAATGCCACCCATCCACTTGCGCCCATGGAGATTGCGCGTGGTCACCTCTCCGGTAGTCATGGTCACCTGAGCATTGCAAGAAGACACAGGCTCTATGTAACCACTTGTTATCATCACCACCCAAGTTATAACGCTTACGGGTTATGATGTTGCCAAATTATAATCACCTAGTTCAGCCTCTGAATTCCGACATGGCTCACCTGGAGCTTTTCGTCACGGTGAGGCTGGGAACTGTGGGGGTATTGAGACCTCATATGTTTGGTCACTATGGCTTGGTCAAGACAAAACAAAATACAGTAAAAATAAACAGATCAACTGAGAACATGGCTAATGGTTGTCATCCTCCATGCAGCTGTTGGGTAGAAATCTTTGTACGAAAGAAGAGGCTCCCAATCCTTGTGCTCTTTGCACGCCATGCATGCTTCACAAATAAAGGAATGCTGGTACGATCTTGGAAAACGGTTGGTCTCCTTTCTCGCTTTGGCATCATATCGAAATCCAAAATAGATTCCACGATATCCATTAGCCAACACTTTCCCAGCAACCTTTGCTCTGTGTCCACTCAGCTCAATCCCATCAGGCCCATGAGACGGGAAGGTGCCCCTGGACAAAGCCTTGATGCTCCATGCCAGAGTCTTAGCGATTTCGAAGTGCACACCATCCTTCACCTTGGAATCAATCATCGCAGCATGGGGTACCACAGCCACTGGGAATTTGACATCCCAGATGTTGGAGTCCGCCCCCGCAAAAAGCGAACACGCAGAAAACACCAGGTACTCGGAGTTGCTGTAAAACTCAGCCCCATCGACATGGAGGATGATCGGTATCAGTCCTTATTGTTTTGGATGGAACAAATCGGACCAAACGATGTTGAGAAGCGACTTGAACACTGGGAACACATTAGAAAACAATTCTTTGGAAAATGTTTGGATCTTTAATCCTGATTGCAGATATGCGTCGAGACCTGGGGACTGATGGATCGAGCAAGACAGGGTGTTGGCACCATTCGGTCAGTGTGCTGCAGTGCTCCCAAAACTCTTTGATGCTAGCTTCACTTCGAAAACCAGTGATTGATCTTCCAAACTGCAGGGGTCAGATTTGGTCAGTCGAATCACAACAAAACAAAACCCATTTGAACCACATTTAAAACATGTGTTTTTTTCTTTACCCAATTGACCCCCCCCAAAACCTTTCCTGAGTAGGGCCAGCTGCCCACAGCGCATCGACCAGCTCATGAGGCAGCAAGATTGGAACGCTGGCTGATTGAGGCTTGGCTTGGCCGGGCACCTGGGAACCCAAGTGTCTGGCTGAGCAATCTGAATTGTAGCTGGGTTGGCTTTACCATTGATCATTCTGGGGCAAACTGGTGAAACACGTTAAACACAAAATATTGAACCATGCCATCGTCAACCAAGTAGCATTAAGGTCTACTGCAATATGGAAAGCTTCTAAGCTTCTACCATAAAGACCTTTCAGCCACGCGTGAAAGTCACGCTCTTGGTTGCTCTCATACTTCCCATTAGCGCCCAGTGATTTGAGACATTGCAGAGCTGGAGCATTCGACCCATCAGCCACGTTGGCCCGGCTGATGTCACAGATCCCGGCAATGGATGATCGGCCAGTGCCAACCATACCTTACAGAGCAACGGGGCTGAGGAACTTGGGAATACCCACCAAGAATGGAAGGTTGGCACAGCATTCACTAAGGAATGTTTGGGGGACATGGTTGGTCTAAATTTCGTTTTGTAAAGCTCGTTCCCATAAACAATTAGGCCACCATGGAATCAGAAAGGGTCTGGTTTCGGGATCCACCATGGCAGCCGGTTGCCTTTTCAAAAACAATGTACATCAAATATATCAAATATATAGATAAATAAATATATATATATATATATATATATGTATAGGTATAAATATAGGTATATATATAGGTATATATATATATAGGTATATATATATATATAGGTATATATATATATATAGGTATATATATACAGGTATCTATATAAAAATATGGTCCAGCTGAATGTTTTCAGTAAAGCACCGGTGTAGAAAGATACAACGGAATCTCCTAGAATTCAAACGCCATACCGATATTAGTACATAGTAGATCCCCCTACTTCCAGTACTCCACAATCGTAAGAAAAGATGGGAGATAAAGATTGGGCAAGAACCTTATTGGGGAACTTTGGGGTCTTGATGCACTGCCCTTCAGGATATTGTATCGACGGAACATCCTTGGAAAGACTTGTTTCGGGGATCCACTGAATCTGGCAATTCCTTCCAACCCAGCAGCGCAAATAAAGGTCAGCGCTTTCAGAGTGAGGCAAAGTTTCATAGCGTGGTCTCCTTTTGCGGTTGGGCAATCAACAAACGATTGTTTGGAATTGGATGTCCTGATGACCAAGGATGTTGCGAATCAATCCAGCCCCATTAGATTAGACATTATAGATTTGTATATCCATGGGGTGGTCTCAAGATCAAGCAGCCCCACGCTGGCCAGCTCCTTCGCTGCGTCGTTTGGTGAAGAGGCCCACCTGCGTGGCGCAGCAACATTTGGCACCCCTGATCTTGAGCGTTGGACAAAATCACATTAGATCAAACTAGTTATATCATCATATGGATCCATTCTTGTAGCAACAAGAGGGTTGGCTTGTTTCTGTCGGTTTCCATCGTTGGGTTGAAGCCATTTCTTTTTTGAATCTCCAAAGCAAGCAGGCCGTGCTCAGGTGGCTACCCAAAACACGCAATCTCACCCACGCACAGACATGTTGTCATAGAAGTTCTCCTGGTAGAACCATATAGATTCATCAATATCAAGATACATATGATCAGCAGTGGTTACAGTTATAGCATATGCTCGCGGATTGCGTTTCTTAAAGGCCACAAGCTATCACGACCTGAGCTTGACAGCTGATCGCTAGAAAGCAATCCCCCTACATGAGTGCCATCGCCGAATGAAGCGAAAAACATTTTCTGATCCCAGAACAGAATTAACAATTGGTTGAATTGACCAAAGTCACAATGTAAGGAAGACAGGCATTTGGCACATCAAAGATTCCAACCAGCCATTTACTGGTCGGTTCCAGCTTCCGCATTTGTCACAGCTGGAGCGTCAGGTTCCTCTTCGTTCTTGACTTTCTTCGATTTCTTTGGCTTCTTCGATTTCAGCAGTCCCTTGGCAGCTGCCTCACATGGGCAGGGCAGGCAGGACACCATGTGAATTCAGGCCTGAAAGGTTGATCATTCCAACATATAATCAAAAACCACGGATAATATCAATCCCTTATCTACCAACAATGGGCTGGTTGTCTAAACTGTTGCTTTTACACCCAGATATACTACAACTGCTCTTTTTGGGGCAAGTATACCTCATGACTGAAATGTTTAGGTCATGGGATAATAACTCGGAACAAATCTTCAGTTCATGGGTTATCAGCAGCCATTGTTTTTTTGCGACAATCCCGCCTCAGCTTTCTCAAACCATTGGAGCTTATCATCGATGATTTTAAAGAACTTTGAGTATTTGTTCTCATCAGTCACCTTCCTGGTCACAAGGTCTTGGATGTGCTTGTAGGTCTGCTCAAGCTTGCTGCTGACAGCCATGAGCTCCTTTGCAAGGTCACCACTGTATTCAATGTTGCCCAGGGAAATCGCATGCATCCTCGCTTCGCCAGCCTTCTTCAGGCTTAACTCCATGCGGTCGGCTGCAAGCCTTGTGAGCTGCGTTGGCCACCCAGTTGAACTGGGCTGAGGTTGCAACTAATGTAGTTCTTTGTTGGGAACCGATTGCAGAATGTTGCAACAACCACTTGTTATAGTAGCAAATTCTGTTGAGAACGCTTGTGGGTGTAACTGCTCGTCATTACAAACTCTGATGGGTTGCGACTACTTGACATAGAACCTGTCACTGTCTTAGGAAGGGTCACTAACAATATAGGTTCAGCATTTCCTCTGCGCCTCTTCGATTTGGATTCCCCTGTAGTAGTACCGGTGACAGACTCGATGAGCTGTTTGGCACCAGCGTCAGTTGCAGTCGCGACTGCAGGGACAGCGCCAGCAGCCAAAAGACATCCATCTCCAACCAAACTTTCAGCCAACTCCTTGTCCCCCTTCACCTTCACACCAACCTTCGCTTGCTCCGACGTAATGTTCTCATCTTTCATCTCGTTTCCAGCACCGACATAGTAGTAGATCTCTTCTTCATCTCCCTCGAAATCCTCGTCGTAGTGGAACATGCCCTTGTCTCTCAACCTCTTGATCAAACTTTCAGCTTTTTCTTTTGGGTAAAGCTTGAATATGTCCCGTGCTTTGGTTCCAGAACGCTTTTTGGTGCCTGTGACTCGATGCTCTGCTCGGCGTTCCATGGTGACCACCACCCTCAGATAGCATCACAGTTGAATAGTTTTGGTTGCAGCTATCCCCCTGAAGAAACCCAGTGGCCCTCAAACTGATTAAGAAGAGCTCCTATGCTAGCTAGATATGGAACTCCAACATACTAGGATTTCAGTGGGGCAGCATCACACACACACACGCAAACACAGTACTTCTTGCAATCTAGCAGCTGGCTCCAGTCTTCTTTCATTTCAAGCCAGGTTCTGAACAAGTCAAGCTTGTCACGGCAATAATGACTTGCCAAACTCACTGGAAACTTTTTTCTGTCGACACATTGTCGACAGAACTTGTCATACTGCGGCTTGTGGGTTGCACTGGTAGCATTTGCAAACTCGGACTGCTGGGCTTGCTCCTGCTTTGCCACTGCCTCTTTGACCTTGTTCTGGTTGGGGTTCTCTTCCACTTTTGGTGCTTCAGCTTTCTTTTCCGGTGCTGAGTTCTTGTTGTCTTCCTCGTCTTCATCATCATCCAAGAGCTTGTCCAAGTCAGAGTCAATCTCCTGATCAAGATTCCTTTCTGACATCTCTTCATCTGAATGGTGGCTGTCCTCTTGATCAGAGCCATCATCAGCCTCGGAATCTTCATCCTCATCACTGCTGTCATCACTGTCATCAGAGTCGCTGTCAGAACCTGATTCCGCCTCTGCATCCTCCTCAGCGCCATTGCTCTCCTCATCCTTCTCCTTCTCCTCCTCCTCCTTCTTTTCTTTGTCTTTCTTCTCCTGCTGCTCTTTCTTCTGCTTCTCCTGCTCCTGCTCCTGCTCTTTCATGAGCTTAGACATGTGCTCCTGCACCCGCTCTTCCATGCATTGCCTGCTCACCGATTCGACATACTCTTCAAGCGTCACTCCCAGGCGCTGCGCCTCAATCTTGAAGTTTTCAACACTGCTGAGTGTTGGGGCTGGCGATGGTGAACATTCGACGGGCCTGCGGGGCGATGGTGTCTGGAAAGCCTCACTCGTGAGCGCTGGGGGACTCTTCTTGCTGAGCCTGACTGCAGGTGGAGGTGGTAGGGCAAGCAAGGGCTTTGGTTCATCTGCTGAGGCCTTGGATTTACCACTTGTCTTCTCAGTGCCTTCTTTCTTTTTCTTCTTCCCGACATCTGCTTTGGTTGTCTTCACTTTCTCTTGGGTCTTCTCTTTCTCTCGGGTCTTCTCTTTCTGTCCAGTCTTCTCTTTCTGTCCATTCTTCTCTTTCTCTTGAGTCTTCTCTTTCTTGGCCTTCTCTTTCTTGTCCTTCTTCGTATCTTTCAAGTGTTTTTTCTGCACTTTCTTTGGCGCGCTAGCATTGCTATCACGCTTTGAAGCCTTTTTCACCTCATCATTCTTCACCTCTCTCTTCTCTTTGATCACTTTGGGTACAGGGTCAACCTTCACTCTCAAAGCACTCTTCCTCTTAGTTTTTTCTTCTGCTTTTGTTTTCGCCATGGTGACCCTATCGGATTTGGTGATCGAAATCACCAGTCGCTGAATGCTGTGCAACGAAAGCTCGCGCTGAGGCCACGAAATGGCGAGGCCGAACAGGAGACTGCAAGATGGGTACAGGCAGCTGACTGATGGTTGGGATACATACATGCATACATACATACATATATACAAAAACATACATACATATATACAAACATACACACATATAGATATAATGAATATGTGGCACCAATCTATGTGGCTGATTGGAAAGAGGGATGAACCATCAAGATACCTACACCACGTGGCTGATTGATTGCTACACCACGTGGCTGATTGATTGCTACACCACGTGGCTGATTGTTACACCACGTGGCTGATTGATTGCTACACCACGTGGCTGATTGCTACACCACGTGGCTGATTGGCTGATTGATTGCTACACCACGTGGCTGATTGGCTGATATTTGCTACACCACATGGCTGATCTGATTAGGGCAGGAAGTGATGGAATGAACCATCAATGTTTCAATAGTGATGGGCAAGCCAACATCAATTCTGACCCCAAAACGGTGAATCTACACCACGTGGCTTTTCTACACACCACGTGGCTGAATTCTCAACACCACGTGGCTGAATTTGGCACTTTTTGTGAAAAAAAACTGAAAAATTCTAAAATTGTATGATGGTCTGTGATTTTTTTACAATTCCCTTAAGATTCTCTTTAGACAGCTGGCTGTGGAGAAACACACAAGCATCCCCGCCCAAACCGGTTCA
>VSDK01005076.1:93754-97227 GCA_009767595.1 Symbiodinium kawagutii | reverse complement strand
TCTTCTTGGGCAGGCAGCGGCTGAAACCCACGAGCCACAACTTCACTTCCCACCGGCGGCAACCCCGGCGGCCTTTCCACCACAGCTTCCCTATGACCAATTTCGGGGCCACCAGCAACCACCGAACCCCTAGCACCCACACTACCCTCACCAGTAACCGGGGTTGACTCACCAGGTTCCCTCCTAGGTTCTCCCCTTGGTACACCGTGAGGTGGCATGTATGCCACTGGTTGACCGGTAGGTCCTGCCATCGATCCCTCAGCTGCGGTTTCCGGCCGAGTTGCAGAAGCATCCCCTGCCCCTTGCCGGTGAACTCTGACACTACGGACTCCCGGACCAGGAACTTCTCCTTGCCCTCGTCCATCACCCCGACCTTTACCCCGCTCTTCAGCAGCAGGTTGGCCAGCGTGAACCACTACTTCGCCTTGGCGTCCATGTGGTTCGTCAACCAGTTCTCTTTGTCCTCTCACTTCAGGAGACTGCAGCTCTTCCTGCATTCGGTCCAGCATTTCGTCTGCTGTCTCTGAGTGAGAACGGGACAGTGACCTTCGACGATTCATCGTCGACGACATGGCGTCCATTTGGGCTCATAACCCATGCGGAGCGCACTTGTTTTCCCTTGAGCCAAATGCACAGTCGTGCAGTCGTTGGTGCTATGCGCTCGCAGCAGCAAAGCTAGGATACATGCTCTTTTCGAGCTCTTTTGAAATTCATGATTTCACAAAATTCAGGGTTTCGCATTTTAATAGGGGTTGAAACCACCAATCAGATATAATTCAATGCATACAATGTATTTACACAGCTAAGCTCTGGCAGCGCTCAGTAGGGAACCCCTGCGAACCCACAAAGTGTTTCAAGTTTTCACCAATTGTCATTGCGGCGACCATAACCAGAGGATAACCAGGACCTCGCTTGTTGCGTTCCGATCCAGGGGTTCCTATTTCTAAGGGACAGCCATCCGTCATTGAGGGGTGGGTTCTCCATGGTTCTCCCATGTTTTTTTCCAGACCATCCAACTGGTGCTTAGATTTTCTGCGTTAACAGTATGGGTGAATTCAAAAATGATACCTCCGAACCAAACATGATCATTCACGAGGAATCCATCCATCATTTGAAGGTACACTATTTATGGGCATACCAAGTTGATGTTTGTTGTCAGTGTATCGAGCTACAAGAGCTATATTTGCTGCCGATATTTTGACCATGATTGAATGTGTTTAATTAAGCATTATCACCAATTTTTACATAATCATCTCAAAATAATAAAGTCATTGCTAATCATTCTTATTTTTGCCGGGGCTACGTACTAGTGTGTAATCATACCAGCAATCGGACCTGAGAAATCCGTTTGACAAGCAAAATCGATGTGGCAGTGGGCCAAAACCCTGTACCCCTGGTTCCCCTATCATTAACCATTGTTTTCCCTATTATTTGTGGTTCTTATCCCCCATGAAATTGGTTGGTTAAGAGCTTGACCCATTGCCATGTGAGTGAACAGCAGTAGATTCCCATAGCGTTCCTGCACCAGCACTGCCACCATTCGAGGAATGTGATGTGCCTTGGAGCTAGCGGCAGGGCTGATGATGCTGATGTGAAACAACCTGAACGGCCAGGAGTTGTAGTGGTTTGTCAATTGTATAAGCATCTAGCAACAGTATATATACATATATATATATATATATACATAAATATATATACACACATATATATATACCTGTGTTGAATTATATACATGTACATACATTTTAGACAATTTTGCATCTGTGAGGAAACATAGATCGATGCATATGTATATTAATATATATATATATCTATACATAGATGCGAGCGACCCCATTCATTTACCTTAGTTGAAACTAGTGTTTAGGGGTAAGGAGGTTTTGAGGTGGATGCATAAGTAGCTGCAGAACGACGTAGGGGGACTCCAAAAACGATGTTTGTTTTTTCTTGATCATGGCTACCTACTACAGTATCTTATCTATTTCTAAAAAGCTCGGCGAAAAAAATGACGTCCAGAACGGCGTCCTAAAGTCCACCAAAAAATGCCCAGAGCCAGCCACTGGCCACGTTTGCCTTCAACTCTTTCAACACTTGCAATATCTTTTTTTTGTTGCTTTGTTACGATACTATCAGTTCCACCAGCAGTACCTGAAGTACCAGCAGCGACAGTGGTGAGTGAAAAATATTGGAACTATTGAGAAACGACGTCACTCATTTTCATGACAATCCTTTCAATAGCAACATGTAAAGACGATGCAGGGGGTCTTCCTTCCTTTCATCTAGTATGAAATAAAAGTTGTCGCTCATACGTGTGCATGTCTGCATATAAATAGGATGTCCTCTTATTGAATGTGGATAAATATGCACTGTGTGTATATGTATGGATGTAGACATGATGTAGATATATTAATGCATAGTAAATGTAAGACATCAACGCATTGATATTTGTCTTACACATACTTACAAGCAAATGGTTGTAGATTAGCAGCATACACATATATAGAGGCTTTATTCCCTTTGGCTTATAATTGCCAGGCAACGGCCCACACCTTCCCATCACTCAATGACTCAATGTTCACCTTTTATAAAACAAGTAGCATCGTGTCAATGTTGTAAATTAAGCCGGAGAATCTGAAGTTAACTGTGCACACAGATTTTCTTGGCATTTAGATCACTGGTTTCACTAGTACAATTGAAACATTGGTTTGGTCAAGTGTCAAGTATATGTAGCCCCAATGATTGTTATTGGCTCATGATGGTGCATGGAAATAGCATGAACTTCTTGGTCATATCCAGGCAGGTGTGGAAAATACCTAGGACATGACTGCAAGCTTTGGAGATGGGAATTGACATGAATTGATTATATCAAACAATCAAATATTGACAGCTAATTCAATGTTTTATATCAAACACCAATGATCAAACATTGCTTGATATCAATTAATGTTTATATCTGCAAGCCCAAAACGTGACACCCCAAACAACAGATTAAAACAATGGGCCGTCCGTCAAATGCAGTTCATCTTGACTGGCGGCCCGCCCTTGCTGTTTTGTGGCTTTTGGGAAAGAACACGAGGCTTTTTCGGTTGACAGATCCAAAGAGACAAACCATGCCCACCACACCCGCAGGCTTGTCATACATAGCCAGGGCTTGTGGAGATCACCATTGGCCTGCCAGGACAGTCCCATTTCCATCGTCATCCTCCGTCATCCTCCATACGCCGCCGGTTTCCGTTTCCGTCTCCCAGGCAGTCACCAACTGGTCGCGCAGCGAGCGGTTGCTGCAGGGCGCCAAGAGCAACTGGGCGTTGACCGACCCTGCAAAATAGCAGCATTGAATGCAGAGTTAAATGCAGTTAATGCTTAAATCACAAAGGTGATTGGGATGGTGATTGATGTTTTTTGGATCGTTTTGCGACTTGGTTGCTCTGATGAATGGCCATATACGTCTTGTTATATAATGATTCATGATT
>VSDK01005076.1:86254-91254 GCA_009767595.1 Symbiodinium kawagutii | reverse complement strand
TCAGATTCCACTCCCTCAGTGGATTCGAGATGCATCACTCAACGGACCCAGATGTTCTTCGTGGCTTCGAAGATTGGAGCATCTTCTACCGTGATCGCATGCAGGTGAGCGATGACCTGATTGTTGTACTACTTCGTAACCATGAACAAGGTGGAATACATTACATGAATGAATATCTTCCGCATACCAACATATACAAACTATATGGGTTCACATGGTTTTATGTCCTTAGATTGCCCCAGTCGCAAATTGGGTCACGAGTTCAGTGGGATCCGATTGTTACTGTGAGCTCTCATCGTTGCCAGGGCTCACTGTAATCCCATGCCATGCTGCGATCCAAGGATTCGACTTCGCTCGGAGCGCCATGGAATCGATGGCGCCGCAGGGGTTCCAAAGCAGATTCACTTTGAGGCGAGCCCGAAACGCCACGTGGTTTCCGTGATGAGCAAATCAAAGCATTGAGATTTTGGGGTCCCAGTATCCATGTTGGATTCCTTCAAGCCTGAGAACTGGATACGATTTAGGATATTGCGTAAGGATGATTCGCAGCTCAGTTTGACGGTCGCGAATCGGGTCCTTAACCATAGTTTTTGTTGAGCGATATGCATTTGCAATGAAGGATATGTCGGATATGTGTACTTGTACCAAGAATCCATGCTCAGCTCAGCTCCACGTGGTTTGTCCATAGTTGCTTTTGCTTGTTACCACCATTCATTCTTGATCAAGTCCATTTGATTATGGTGTGCACCAGGGGTTTCAACAAGGCGCTGTTAAATTTGATCAACATTCAATACAGCCAGGTCCAGCCAGGTATATGTGGTACATGTGTGTGCACCAATAGCTCGATAGGTTCCTGATGAAAGTTAGATCCATCAGTTAGGTTTTCACCACCCACAAGGCCCAGAAATGGTATTCATATCAATAAACGAGGGTTTGTTAACATGTTCATAGTCATCAATCATCAATATATATATTAACTTATTACCAGCAGTCAAATGGTTTGTGTAGATGAGTCATTACATCTTCAGCGCATGACCACATTTCCGCATTGCCATACGGAGCTTCTGGGAGGCAGAATGCACGGAGGAAGATGTTGCGAAACTGAAGCAAACGTTGTCGGAGTCTTTGAAGCGTGTGTGCCTTGAGCCTGGCAGTGCCGGTCAGGGGGCGGCAAACGGTGTCATTAACAGCAAGAGACCACCTAACTGTTGGTGATGAACGGTGATGAATCATAGGAGAATCTCGCTGAATGATGATTGTGGACAAGCATAGAATGGTCATCAAGCCGGTCAATGTCGATTGCAATCACACCAATGAATCCATATGAATCCTATGCCTATGCGTGAATCCTTGACCAGTACAGCAGCGGGCAAGCAGCGGACCGTGGCTCGTATGGGTATGTTTTGCGAAAATACCGACGTATAACAACATATGGTAAATGAAATATTATGAATAGTCCAACAATGGAGATTTGTGTCTTTTGCGGACTGCCGCATGTCCCAGAAATCCACAGCGATATGAGAGTAATATGAGAACGCAGCACAGTGGATACCTGGATACCTCCATGATGAGTTGCTTTTTCGGCAGTACAGAGCCAAGGGGCAACCATCGTCAGCCACGGCTTGCCCAGGTACCAACAAGCTAAGGACGCCAAGGCCGCCCAGGCTGCCAGGGATGCCAAGGCCGCCAAGGACGCCAGGGACGCCAAGGCCGCTGAGGCGGCGGAGTCCGAGCGGCCGCCGGGCACATGGACTCCTCGGTCGGAGGTGGCCTCGGCCTGGGCCACCAGTGGTGGCACCAACGGTGCCAGCGACTTGGCGCGAAAGATGAGGCGAACATCGAAGAACCATGGGATGGTTGGTAAGTCGATGGCCAATCCATGGCTAGTGCTCTGGCAAATTCTAAGTCTCACCCCTTGGCTTTTTCACTGGGCATCATTGTTCATCCAGTTCTGCATTGGCACTGACATGCAAGCCGTTCAACTGATTACATGTTGGTTTTTGATTTGTCCTGCTAGTTTTACTTGTGGAATCTCTGACCTGTCCTGTGATTCATCCTTGGCAAGTAGTTATTTGTTTTCTACTCTCATGGAATAATCACCTATCGCAAATAAGAAAGCATATGTTTGTGCACCTATGTTTGCCTGAATCTACATATCTAATATTTTGGGCTCCAAGAAGGCCATTTGAATAGTGCACCTGCACAGATTGAAGGAAGTTTTCAAGTCAATTGTCGGACTGATGGAAAGTTGCGTCGTCCCTCAGCAGATATGTCAGAGGAGAAGTAGAGAGAGAGCTGTGCCCGCGTGTTTGAGAGGAATCGCGCCAAGCTCGGATGGCGACAGCGGTGTGACAAATTTGCACAGCGCTGTGGTGCAAAACGCATTTGCAAATCAAAGTTCTAAAGACTGTCATTCTCGGTCCTTCTTTCGCAGTTAAGATGTGCAAAGTGTGCACGCCGATTTGGCATGAAGCACATTTGAAAGTCAAAATCGTAAAAAAAAAAACACATGTTCGTTTTTTGATGTCCAGATATGTCCAGATGTTCAAAAGGTCGCACTGCTGTGGCAGGATGGACAGGTGAATAGACAAATGGATGGATGGATTGATGGATGGATGGATGGATGGATGCATGGATGCATGGATGCATGGATGCATGGATGCATGCATGGATGCATGGATGGATGCATGGATGCATGGATGCATGGATGCATGGATGCATGGATGCATGGATGCATGGATGCATGGATGCATGGATGCATGGATGCATGGATGCATGGATGCATGGATGCATGGATGGATGGATGGATAGACAGATAGATAGATAGATAGATAGATAGATAGATATTGATAAATCCGTCCGTCCATCCATCCATCCATTCATCTATCTATCTATAGATAGATAGATGAATGGATGGATGGATGGACGGACGGAAGGATGGATGGGTGGATCGATAGATTGATCGATAGATGGTTAGATATTTCAGTAGTAAGATAGTCAGATGGTTAGATAGGTAGATAGGTACGTAGATAAATAGTCATTTGGATAGTGGACAGTTTTGAGATAGACAGGAATAGACAGCCGGCTAGCTACTGTATACTGTAGATAGATACATAGCTAGCGAGCTGGCTCCTTGGACAGATGGATAAGTAGATACTTACAGTAGGTACACATGTAGCCAGGTAGAAAAATACACGGATCGATAGACATCGACCGGCAGACAGAGAGGTAGACGGACAGATACGCACACAGACGAGTAGACAGAGAAGCATCGGCTGACAGATTCCAGCAGTTTCTTGGGCTCCATTGGATCTCTCTGTCATCCATGCATCGCTGCCAGCCTCCCTCTCCTCCTTCGGCTTCGTATTCTGGAAACCTCCGCCACCGCCGCTGTACTCGTGGTAGCTTCGCATATTCAAAATCCAATCTACCTATTTTGCGCAAAACCGGAACAACTGGTTACATGTTACCATCTGAAAACCACATCAGACATGGGATGAGTCTTCAAGGCACTTGGCAAGTTGCAGTGCCGCCAAGTTGTTGGAAAGTTGGAATTACTAAGCAGTATCCCTTGGGCTCACGCAGACTAAACTCTAGCTGATTCTAGCTGGACATGATAGAATCACACAAGTGTCTCCTTGACACGGCCTGTGGCCAAGAGATATTGCCACAATAGCTCATCATAATTCAACAGGGTCCAAGTAGCTAGGCTGATGATTGCCAAGTGAAACGATGAACCAGTGGTGATCACCCCACCTAGTCGATTGCTCTTGGATCCCGGCTCAGACCTACAAGAAACAAAACCAATATAGGGTCGTACACCCCCGTGCTTTATCCTAGCTGTAGGTTGGTGAGTTAAGCCACAACAATCGAGTCACATGTACCACCAGCACTTGACCACCAATAGTTGAGCACGGTGACAAAAACGCGTTAGCTGCTAGCGATCATTGATCGTCATTCACCGATCAAATTACAGTCAACCTCCAAGGTGTATCGAAATGCTTACCACCAGTCAAATGCTTGAAGCACTTCTAGATTTTTTCAAATCATTGCAGTTGAAGTCTACTGTATCTGTATCAATCATCATGTCCTTGGCATTTTGTGATACAAAAGGAGTTCAACCAGTTTACCATCATGCCGACCATCATTTCCAATATTTTCCAACTGGTAAATATTTTCCATTACCATTGCCACGGGAAATTTCCATTATTTTCATCCATTCTCCATCAAAAGATATGCTTTGGCTGCTAAAATGGAGCGAAATACATAAAAACAAGGTGGGGCTGGAGAACCCAAAAGCAAAAAGGTAGAAGTTATACCAGAATATTAAATACCGACCAATCATCACTAACGAACATGAAACATATCAGCAGCAACCTCTCCCTCAATCCCTTTCAAATCTCCCTGCTCGCGCGGGCTTCTTTTCCATTGGAATTGCATCTGCTGCGCTGTCTCCGTGGCCATTGCGAAAATCGCACAGTGGCACGAGGTACTGCCTACGACTGCCTAGGGACTGTTTAGGGCCTGTAAGGACGATACTCCTGCCAACTTCACCCCACTTTGGGCCCAACATAAGCTCAAATAGGCCCAACCTGACGCGTGCATCAAGCACCGCGCGCTAGACCACCTGATGAGCACGTTTGAGGCTCCAATCCGGGCCCAATGTACCACCTACTTCACCCCCACTTAGACGCCAATAAGGTCCAATAAGCCCAACGAGGGCCTACATAAGCAGGTCCAACGAGCGCCCAAATTGGAGTTTGGGCCCAATGTTACACCAACTTCACCCCACTTTGAGCCCAACATAAGCTCAAATACGCCCAACATGACGCCTGCATCAAGCACCGCGCGCCAGACCACCTGATCAGCACGTTTGAGGTTCCAATCCGAGCCCAATGTACTACACTACTTCGCCCTCACTTAGATGCCAACCTCAGTAGCAGGTTGCTCACCGACCGCCACCAACCTCTCCCACCCCCCTCCCGCCCCCACACACCGCT
>VSDK01005076.1:64261-86010 GCA_009767595.1 Symbiodinium kawagutii | reverse complement strand
CCCCCCCCTCCCCAACCTCTCCCGCCCCCCCTTGCGCACCTACACACCGTTCCCCATCTTCCGGCAACCGTTCGCAACTAACTGCGGGCCCCCCGCTGGCGGTCGCTCGCCGCCACCAACCTCTCCCACCCCCCTGCGCACCTACACAGCGTTCCCTTCCCTTCCTTTCCCTTCCCTTCCCTTCTGTTCCTTCCCCTTCCTTTCCTTTCCCTTCCTTCCCTTCCCTTCCCGTCGCTTCCCTTTCTTTCCCTTTCTTTTCTTTCCCTTCCCTTCCCTTACCTTCCTTTCCTTTCCTTTCCCTTCCCTTCCCTTTCCTTCCTTCCCTTCCCTTTTTTCCCTTTCTTTTCCCTCCACCTTGACGGGAGCAGTCACGAAAGCAAACTAAACCAGAACGTAACGAGAACCCATCGCATCGAAGATGCTTTTGGGAAAAACAATGATAAAATTTGTTATTAGCATCCATTTCCCATGATTTCAATTATTATGTCAATATTACTAGTTAATATCCATTTTCATCCATGTCCCAATATTCCCATGTCATTCCCATGTCATTCCCCGTGGATTCGGACCGCCTCGCTGTCCGAGGCGCCGCGAGTGCCGCGCACAGTGCGCAAAGCGCGGCCACCGCGGGCGTCGCCGAGATCCAGCAACTGTTGCAACAGGCCGCAGACGCCGCGGATCGCGTCGGAGTTGCAGGGAACGCCGGTGCTGATTGGTAGGGCATGTAGGGCAATCATTTGACGGTTATATCATAGCCTAATCGTGTCACCTGACATTTATCATGATCCTGAAAACAGTTTTGTTAGACATTCAGTTTTCATATATCCTTTTCGTACCCCGGTTCTTAATTCACAACGGCCGCAATTGGAACACTGCTTTGTTCTGAAGAGTCAAAATTGATTGTCAGAAGCCAGGTTTTTTTGGTTTTTTCAATCAGCCATGGCGCCAATAAGCGGTCAAAATTATTTCGCAAGGTTGACCATAGTAAGTGAGTTCCCCATATCATTGGAATAAGGATGAATAAGAATTGGTTATTGGTTTGGGACCCATGGAAACATGTTGGTCATTAGTTCAGAGATCGCTGGACGTAAGAATCACATAGGTAAAGGCTGACAGCTCCATGCCATCTATACCTCTTGTGAACTAGTATTGGTTTCTTCCTACTATTACTATTAATAATAGGACTACTATTAGGACTACTACGATTACTATTACGACTACTATTATTAGTCCTACTACTACTTCTTTTTAATTTTATTATTGTATTTTTTTATTCTTATTTATACTACTATTACTATTAGTACTACTACTATTACTTTTATTTTTATTTTTACTATTACTACTACTACTACTACTATTATTACTACTATTGCTTCTACTACTACTATTATTACTACTACTACTACTATTACTACTACTACTACTACTAGTACTACTACTACTACTACTATTACTACTACTACTACTATTATTATTACTATTATTACTACTACTACTACTATTACTATTACTATTATTATTACTGCTATTATTACTACTACTACTACTACTATTACTACTACTACTACTACTATTATTACTACTACTACTACTACTATTACTACTACTACTACTACTTTATCATTATTATTATTATTTTTATTAATACTATTACTAGTACTATTACTATTATTTTTATTGTTATTATTACTTTTATTATTAATATTATTCATTATTATTATTACTACTATTATTATTATTGTTATTATGATTATTACTATTACTATTATTTTTTTTAATATTATTATTACTATTACTACTACTACTACTACTACTCCTACTATTACTACTATTATTATTATTATTGTTATTATTATTATTACTATTACTATTTTTACTATTATTATTACTATTACTATTCTTATTTTTATTGTTATTACTACTACTACTATTATTACTACTACTACTACTACTATTACTACTACTACTACTATTATTACTACTACTACTACTACTACTACTATTACTACTACTACTACTACTACTACTACTACTACTACTACGACTACTACGACTACGACTATGACTACGACTATTATTACTACTAATATTATTATTATTACTAGTGCTACTATTATTGTTATTACTACTACTACTATTATTATTCTTAATATTTTTATTGCTACTATTTTTAATATTATCATTACAATTATTATCATGATTGTTTTTCATACTACTATTGCTGCTGCTGTTGCTGCTGTTATCATTATTATTACTATTGTTATTATTATTCTTTATTATTATTATTACTATTCTTATTATTACTACTACTATTAATCTTGATGCTACCACTACTATTATTGTTATTATTATTAGTATTATTAGTATTTTCATCATCATTATTAATATTACTATTATTATTATTATTTTTACTATTAATATCATTATTATTAGCAATATTTTTTTATTATTGCTATGGCGATTATGATTATTACCATTAGGATTATTATTACGATTATTACGATTGCTATTATTATTTTTCTTGTTATTTTTATTGTTATTATATGATTCTTAGGACCATTACTACGATTATTACGATTATTACGATTATTATTGCTATTGTTACCATTATTATTATCAGTATTGTTAGTATTATTATGATCATTTTTATTGTTTTTATTTTTATTATTATTATTAGGATTTTTTTTACGATTATTACGGTTGTTATTTCCATTATTTTTATGACCATTATTACGATTATTATGAATACTATTGCGACCATTATTACTATTATTACTATTACCATTCTTATTTTATTATTAGTATTATTATTGCTATTATTTCTATTTCTACTACTATTATTATTCTTGCTGTTACTTCTATTTTTGATGTTATTGTTGTTAGTATTATTATTATTATTTTTAATATTGTTGTTATTTTTATTTTTTCATTATTATTATTAGTATTATTACCACTACTATTACTATTGTAGTTATTACTATTATTTTTATTATTATTGTTATTATTACTAGTATTACTACTATTACTACTACTACTACTACTACTACTACTACTATTACTACTATTATTATTACTACTACTACTACTATTATTATTACTGCTATTATTTTTGCTACTATTACTACAACAACTACTACTACTAATATTATTACTACTACTACTACTATTACTACTATTATTATTGCTAATATTATCATTACTACTCTTACTATTACTATTACTACTACTATTATTATTATTACGACTAATACTACTATTAGTACTACTACTAGTATTATTATTGCTATTATTATATTACTACAACAACAACAACAACAACAACTACTACTACTACTACTACTACTACTATTACTACTACTACTACTACTACTACTACTACTACTACTACTACTACTTCATTACTACTACTACTACTACTACTACTACTACTACTACTACTACTACTACTACTACTACTACTACCCGATGTTACATCGTTGGGAAGACAAGCCATTGCTATAGGGCTTATGGCGGTTGATGTCCATTTTTCATGACATTTGATACATTTTGTTGTTAAATTCGGTAGTGCATTCGGCCTTTTTTATTTGTATTTTCAGCATTTCCAGTTCCAGTCGTTACCATAGACATGATCAAAAACTATGACTATGCATTATTCAGCTCAACAGTTCAACCCATGGTGGAATTCAACCATAAGCATCCATGACCATCCATAAGCCCTACTGGTGATCAATGATCATTGTGTGGGGGGTATGGAATGGGTATCCAGGGCAAGGGCCCCCCAGGGCGGGCTCCCATTTGGAGAGGCTAAAGAGTTCAGAGCAGAAGCTGAAACTTTGGAGCGCAACATGGTGCCCTGGAGCAGAAACAGTCGATAAGATACGAAGCAATGGAGCAGTGGAGTTAGTACAGCGGTTAATGATGGTTAATGGTGGTCCTGGCGGTCTGTTTGAGTGGCCCCCGCACTTTAGCAGGACAAAGCAACTGGCGGTGAAACAGCTGACAGCCATGTGGTCTGAGATGCCGACCCCCAGAATGGTTGATGATGGTTGATGGTGAGTCAGAGGATCAGAATATTTCAGCACGGCTGGGAATGATGAAAGAACATACTGGTGTAAACTTCAAGTATATGCACAGATGGTTCAAACCATTCTCTTTCACGGCGCGGAATCACAGGTCTATGCCTCATCATGCCCGATCTCAACTATCTAGATTAGATTCATTCAGTACAAAGCGACAAAGCGTACAGACCAATCTTCCAAGTTGAGATCCCCCATCACAGAGTTCTCCAACTCAGGCATTCCTTATGTTCAAACGCATATCTTCTTCAACTCACATATCGTATCACCCCACCAGATTCTCCTTCTGTCCGCATGTAGGACTCTTGTGAGACGCATCCTGTAACATCCTAACTCCCCAAACCTTTTCACTTTCACATCTTTCAACCGTTATTCAACACCGTAGAAATCCTCCCAGCACAACAATTTTTTGCCCCTTGTATGCCCATTTCACCATCCGTTCCAGCATGAAGAATCAGTATGACACCACTCTACAACCCCACCTTTATAGCCTATTTAGTCAATGACACAACCTTATAGAAAAAAATGAACCCCAACCTGAGACAAGTGACATCTTGGGGAGTACTGCCGATGACGTGTAGGCCGACTTAGAACGGACAATTGTTTTGGCAAAAATATCTACATTGCATGATGTGGTCACGTAACATGCATGGATGCAGCATGATGCAACCAAGTTGGTTTGTCTTGCTTCTGGAAATACGCGGTTCGAGATGACTTGGCTGCGGGTCGAACTCAGCAGTACTGCTGAACTTCGAGATATCACAGAGTCCAAGAGGTTTGGATCTATACGCCATTTCCTCCGAACTGGACAACTGATTAATTGAACATGTTTCATTTCCCCTAATATTTGGGATGGTTGATTTACAGTGTTCAGAGGGGTGGTTCAACAACCAACCAGAAAGGAGTGTGTTTGGTACCAACAAATGGTCAGCAGCATTTTGTCTTTGATTATCTGAGGACTACGAGAAGGCAATGGAAATCATCAATAAAGGTGCGAACATTGTTGTGAAGATGAGCGATATGGTCAAGGAGGTTCCACAGTATCAGGACCGCCCTTGGGTTCGTGCTGTGGAGGGTCTGTGGCGGTGGGTCACATTGTTTTCAAGCCCCTGGCTGCAAGGAATCACCAGCGAAAGCAACCCACATCATGGGAAATACCATTGACTGAGAAACTATGCGATGGAACGCTGAAACCGAAGCACCAAGGGCTTCATGAAGCAATTACTTTGTCTTGCGCATTTTAGTTTCGCGTGGCCAGTTCCCTGCTCGAAACACTGCTGGACCTTCAGTGCACCATGATCTTGACCCAAAGCTTTGTTCACTGCAAGTGCTGGATCTTCACTGTCCTTTGCCGTCTTATAGCATGCATCCACAAAGAGGCCTCCATCATGGGTCGTGCAGCTTAATGTCAACCCAGTCCCACAAAAGGATCCTAGAAAAAGCATCGTTGCTTGGGGGAAGTCTATGGATACTGTTAGCTTAGACTTGGTAGCGAGCCATGTACCTGTTGGATGATTTGCAGCGGCTTCATTTGCAAACCATTAAGCGGTTCCGGATGAATGCTGTGAATGCCGCGCGAAATTGAGCTTTGTTCCAAACTTCCCCTGCATTCTGCTGTTTTTGAGAGGCACTTTTTTGACTTGGAGTGCTTTGGAAAGATTGGGACGGTTATGATATGAAAATGTGGAATAATTCGTTTGTAGCTTGTTGGATTGGTTAAAGGATGTTGGAGATAAACTTTGCGTGGAATCATGTTGTTCAATCCGTAACTTGAAATGATTATCGTCTTGGCATGGACACTTTTTTCGCAAGATTCTAGGTCGGGGATTTGTTCGGAAGTTTGTCAGGTCAGATTGATGCCATCAAATCTTCAGGAAAGGCGACTCTCGCATGCAAAGTCATGAGCATCATCTAAAATTCACGGTGAGATACCCATATGATGCAGCATCAAATGCTTCTGCTGAGTGCTACAGGACGATGTCATCAAAATCAGTGACGAGTTGCTAGCACAAGCAGCACGGGTCAGAAAACTGAAGCCCACCAAAAAGGTTCGCGAAGCTATCGCTGATGCGGAACAACTTGCAAAACAGGGCCGCTCGGCAAGCATTACAACGTTAACACAGGCATACACTTTTCCTAGATACAAGCAAACTTGGATTCAACTCCGAACATGTTGAGCAATACCACCTCCAAACTTGGAGGCACCGACCTCGAATTAAGAAACATTGTTCCCATGTAGTTGCCTCAAAAAGGACTGAACTTGCATACATTGAAAGTGCATGGTTCGGCTGATACCCCCGCTTGATTGAGGATATATATATATATATAGTAAATATATATATATATATATGAGCAGATATATAGCGAGAGGATATTTGATACATGCATTTAGCTTGCGGTTGCAAGTCATGTGTGGAACGTTGAGCCAAACTGTCCCCGGGACATTTTGGCTCAAGCAAAGCTACCAGTAGTGCGAAACAGTGCTCAACCTGCGAAAAACTCGCTTCCTCTTTCTGCTACGCTGCCATGCCGTACTCGTCTCATGAGATGCCAACGCCTTTCCCGGCAGAGACGCAAGCCATCCCGGGTGAACTTTCCGGGGATGAATGGGATATGACCAGCCAGAATGCACAGCTTCTCCAGTCTGAGGATGATGCTGCGGATTTTCTAGCCCTTCATGGCAAACCGTTGGCAAGTTGCAAGGGGAGCTCACCACCCAGATGTTGGACTTGCAGGCAGCGATCTCTCACCTTCAAGTGCACGATGAAGCTTGTGTGGAAGCACCTTTTGAGGACGCCCCCAAGGCGCCCGCGAGATCAACGATGGACCCTGTGGAGGAGACTCCGGCGCCGGTAACTTCTCATACCATTGCGGACATCCCAGATGATCGGTAAGCCCATTTTCAAGCTGCGTCGAGAAGGACGACCCTTCAGCTAGGCCACCCCCCAAAAGTTTAACATTTCTAATTTCTAACGCTAAAGGGGAGTGGACATCGTGACTTCCAAATAGTTCGGGGATGAGGGCAAGGAGTTCCAGTTCCGCAAGGTGACGGAGTACAACACCATCCGCGCGGCCAGCAAGCCCCATGCCAACAAGCACTTCGGGGTTGGCAAGCACCTCTTCTGTGGCGCAGCTTGATTTTGCCATTCATTTCCACTTGGGAAGCGGTGATGAAGGAGAAGGGGGTCACGACTTGCGGACATGCGTCGCTATTGCAAGGGCTTTGGAACGGCAGGCCGAGGCGGTCCTGCTTCTTGCAGGTTCCATGTCGCTGCAAAAGCCAGCTTACGATTCTGCATATGGTGTTGGATGAGCCGGCAGAGAATACAATCAATGACGCCGACTGAGATTCAGCAGCACCAAGTGCTTGTGTCCACATGAGACCCACATGAGATGCCATTTGGACCATCATCCAGAAGGATGAGGAGATTGGCGGCCTCAGGCTCATCCACCACGTGGCCCAGCAAGCCTTCGAGGAGTAGCATGATGAGTGAGTGAGTGGCGCTAGAAGTTGCCAACGGCGAGGCTGTGAGGGAGACCGTTTGGGCTGCTGGTGCAACGAACCCAGCACTCGCCGCTCAGACTTTGGCGCCGAAAATCGCTGCCCGATCGAAGTTTGGTGCACATGGGACCTTCTCATTCATTCATTTCCATCATAGTGCAATTGATCCCCTGATTCCCGCTACACCACTGTGTTGCTGAAGTTTAGCTTGCCTGCGTTTCGGGATCGCCCGCCAACTTTGGGGAAGTGCGTGCCGTCGATGGCTTCATGTTTTTTAATGCGGCTCTAGTTTTAGATTTTCTCTTTGTTTGTTTTGGCGCTTTCCATGTAGCATCCGTCGGAGGCATGCTGACCTGGTGATGGATACACCAACACAGGTTATTTCTGATGCTCTCAAGCTGGCGCGGTGATTTTCTTTTCCAGCAGTGAGAAGTCTTTCATTGCGCCAGCCAGTCCAGGGCAAAGGGCGCCGTAGGCATGGGAAGGGCAAGCGACGCATGGGCGCATGCTACCCGGCTATACCCATGGGCTTGCAAAGGGATGGCAGGCTACATCAGCAGGCCAAGGGCGCTCCAGCTTCAGGATCAAAGCACAAGCCCCTCAAAGGCAAGGGCAAACCTGGTGGGTTTCAAGAGTTGCAAGACCGTGTGACATTGCAGGGGCCATCTCCTCTACAAGCTCTGTGAGGGCCAACACGGTCGAGCTCACAATTGCTCAGTGAGGGTGTCGCAAGTCCCCAGGTGCCCCCGACACCGTCCTCAACATCACGGAGGGTTAAGTTGCGGGTAAAGCGCCTTGTTTTCCGAGGTGCCTGGTGCGTTCTCAACTGCCCTTGGAAAGCCGAAGGACAGATTTATTCACACCCCTGGTCGTACCCATAACCGCATCAGGTCTTCAAGGTTTGTAGCCTCTGGTCGATAGAGCAAAGTAGGTAAGGGAAGTCGGCAAAACAGATCCCTAACTTTGGCAAAAGGATTGGCTTTGAGGGTTGGGTACAGGGGTCCTTGTCTTGATGGCTGAGCTGAGCAGAAGCTACTTGACGGTCTTGGTGGAGAAATGGATTCTCGCATGGCGAGGATTGCCGGGCTTGGAATATCTTTCGGGATGTTCCCTGCTGCAGTGAATGACTGCGCTTTTCCGACAGAGTAGATGACAACTTCAGCGGCTACCGCTGAAACCGTTACTGTGAATTGGATGTGGGGCGCCAGACTTTGCTGGCGACTCGTCTGGCGGCCCACCACATCGGCCCGTCACCGTGCTGTTCTATCCTGGGAAAGATGAGGCGGCGTCGTTAGAGTGTTGCCTTCACTCCTACGCCCTGTCAGGACGTGAGGGGAGCTTAGCTCTATATGACTATTTGAATTTAACGCGCGCAACGACAATACACGCGGCAGATGTATAAAACATCTCTGGCGTACCAAGGCCTAGCTCAATTTTCCATGCTTCAGGAACCTGTGAAATTTGGCAACGCTGCTGCTCCACCCTCTTTGGGTCGAAATGGCGTGAAATTTGACCAGCGTGTCCTTTCGCACAAATGGCCCACAAGTACCATTTGCTTACTGGGAGCACTTTCAGTGCGCATGCACGGCAAGAAGAAACCTTTTGGCATTGGCCGCTGCCCTTGCGACGATGAAGGGCTTGGCCAGGGCCATCTCCGCAAGCGCGAGGCTATCCTTGAAGTTTGGGGCTTCCTCCACTAAATGGCGCCCGCCGCCCCCTTGGTGCAAGAGTGCAGAGGGCGAAAGTGCAGCGCCAAACAACACCCGTTCCCGCCGGATCTACTTGCAGGAGGGCCATGGGGGGTCAGGTGAAAGTCAGCTCTTGGGCGAGGAGGGCCATCGAGGTATTAGGGCCATGTATGATGGCTTCTTGAGGCTGCCAACAAACACGACAGCGCTTATTGTATTGGGTTGCGCTCTTCTGCCGGCCAAGGCGCGGGGCGCGCCGCCTACAAGTGCTTCTGGCTTGGAGTGAGTCAGATGATACCAAGGCAAGGCCCACGTTGCGTCAAAGTGCTCCCGGAGGATTGGCGATTGCCCAGCTTGCCGGCGAACAGTGGGTCAACAAGCTCGAGACCTATGGTATGGCCAGTGCTCAACTGTATTGGGGCTGCGTAGCCGCATTGATCAGATCCTCCGCATCCTGCGCAGCTACTTTGCCCCTTGCCGGCCGGGGGATGAATTTTGCTGGCGCTTTCGACTTCGCGGTGCTCCTCAACTGGCCACGTAGGTTGGAAGAAAACTGATTCGGTGGAGGTCAACATTTGGCTTGGTTTTGTGGTTCATTCCAACGGCCCGAAACTTGTCATTGTGACGGCTTTGCTTGACCGTCTCATATCAGATTGCGTTTTCGCAAACAAGGAGATTGAGAAGAAGGCCTTTGGCAGAATTCAATCGGCTTTTGCGGTGTGTCCCTTGACCAAGAATCTCAGCGGAAATGGGCGTGGAAAGTGGCGGTCCCATGCGTAAACTTGCTAAGGTGGTCGGCGCTTTTCGTTGACGCATTTCATTTTACTTGCCCAGGTCTAAGTGGCGGGGCTGCAGTGATGCAGGTGCTCCAGGCTGAGGCAAGCCTGCATTCGAAGTTAGGGCTAAAAACATGCAAATTCCCAACCCCAAATTTCAGATCTTTTGGTTCCATGCTCGCGTTCTCCTAGGTTGATTCCTTGAAACCTTCAAGGAGGGGAAGCCGGTGTTCTTTTGCTGTGTCATTGCCTGGCCGGGTGTCTTCGCACGTCAGACTTCCTGCTGGCAGTCGCAGCCAGGGCTATAACATCTACGCTCTCCTGAACTTAGCCTCCAAGAAGCCTCGTACGGCGGCTATCCTCATGGAAATTGTGCTGAAGTTGCGTTCCGCTGGCTGCCCTTCGGCATCTGCCCATGTTGCTTGAGAATGAAATTTCTGGGGTGATAAGCACCCTCATCCTAGTCACTCCGGCTTTGATCCCTTGGCCTGCATCGAGGTGAGTGGTTTTTTCGCCCGGTTTTCTCGGTGCCACGACATGTCTGATGGCAGTTCTGATTTCACGGATCTCCTGCACCTTCAACCCCTCTATCGGGTTTGGTGGAGGGTCTTGTTTTTTTTATTTCGGCTTGGCACACATTGGGCTATATTGGATTGGACTAAGACCTGCAGAGCAAGGAAGCCAGTGCTACCTGGCGCCAATCAATCCGCAAGGTCAAGGAAAAGGGGGGATTGGTGTATCGCTTTTTGCACTAAGGAGCGAGGCATTTTATCGCATTTATTTGCATACAAATGAGGATAGTGATGGTTCATGCATGAATAGTGGTTTGACCACAGTGAATTGTTGCATGGCACGCCAACTTGGAACGACTTTTGGGTCTTGGGTAGAGAGCGGTTGACCATGCATTTGTCAACTGAGTAGCAGTTCATCTTGTCAAGGCCAACATGCAACAGCCAGCCGGCATGAAGGAACCACTCAGAAACATCGCTGCCGTGCTCATGAACAGAATGGAGCCAAATTTTGTAAGCAAATTTAGGGGTGTCCAGGAAGAGGTTTTCTACAAGTCATGGTTTACATTGACAATCTGATCTTTATGGACTGGGACGGAGTTCAAGCGACAAACCTCGAGACGAAAACACTTGGCAGGCTATTCTCTCTGGACCATGAGGTCCCAAACATGAAGTTTTGAAGGGCCATGTGGGGCTGAGGCAGGGGAAAACGAACCTGGGGGCACCCCACCATTTACAGATCACGGCTAGTTTGATGATTTGATGAACCCATTGTGGTTAGTCAGAGGCCTACGTGAATGAACCATCCCCAATTTCATCATCAATGGCCGCTAATGTGCCTGTAGATACTGCTCGTTAATCAGTGTGGACCTTCCATGTTTTCCACTATGAACTGTTGTTCATTACGATAAAACATTATTATCCATTGGTAAACGTGGAAATGTTTTTGGATGTTGGCTCAACCTCAATCAAGCCATCGCAAAATACCCGCGCTCCTGGCTCATCGAAAGGATTTGAAGTAAGCAGTTTGAGGCACTGATCAGGCAAAAGGCAGCTGTGGCAAGCATGGAACAGATCCATATGATATAACTATATGATTTATTTTGCTGCGCAATTGTCCCCAGGTACGATCTGAACTCGCACAGCAGTTGTGGTTTCTCCAGTTCCCCACTAAAGAACAACCGCTTCATGAATTTTGGGCGCGCCCCAATATGCATATCCGCAATTATTTGTACATTTCATGAACTTCAGCCCTTAGACAGTCAACATCTTTTTAGTCGGTGGGACCTCAAGTATGGACTTGCAGATTGCAGGAAGATTTGTCAACCAAAGTCACCGCTAACTCTAGTAGGTTGAATCCCGAACTTTAGAAAACATTGCCTAAAAAACTTTATTCAGTCAACTAGGGGTGAGTTGGACCAATCCGAGCTGCCCCCAAATCCACCAAGAATCGTCCGAACATCAACGGATGAAACCACTGAAAAAAGATCGTGAAAACTGTCCCTCCTTTGGGGCTCCGCTCTGGGCTCATGGACGGGGCGCCGCGGGATCTGAGGGGAAGACTTATTGGCAGCTGGCGGTGAGAAGCGAGCTTCCCATGAGAAGGTCTTGGACCTAGTGCCTTGGAACATCTTGGAACCAACAATCTCTTGCCCCTAATTTCAAAACCAAGGAACCATGATCCGTTGGAACTATCGATTTCAAAAAACCTCGGGGGTTTATGTCTTAGGGGAAGAGATCAAGGCTTCAATGTCGGGACAGATGCCTAGCGACATGAATGATAGTGGCGTTCAAGCTTGGGGTTGTAATCAACATCAAAGCGTTTTCACGCCAGCAGGTCCCAGCAACGAGATGCAACGAGTAGGCCTCTCCTGCTGCATCTCCTGCATCGCCTCGAGGTGAAGCGTTTCTCTTCCGTGGAGTCGTTGCTGCAGAACGAAATGATGGCGTTCGGGGAGGCCTTTTGCAAGGCGCGGGTGGAGGCAGGTCAGGCGTTGCATCAACTGGGTCGATGAATGATCCCCCAAAAAAGTATGTGCCAAGCCATAGGATAAGTGTTATGGGCCCCACCAAAACATAATCTCTTTCTCATGGAAAGCATTGGTTTTCGGGGTGCCACTATTTTCGCACATACCTGTTCTCCACAAAACAATCTTGTTAGGGATGATGTGGATACAATGTATGATTGCTCTCGCGACAGTCTTGGTTTGAGGCTTGGTCATGGTCCCAGGTGAGATACAAATTCAATCGGAACGTGTCAGAACCGATTTTCTAATCGGCCCCCGGGGACCCGGCTGGGTATATTAGCTGTGATCTTCACAGGGTACCCATCATCGTGGCCACTGACCATAGAGGCGCTTAAAACCAAAACCATGATCAGTGATCATATGATCGTGCTTAGCTGGCGAATAAAATGACCGAACACATCGGGTTCATTTGTGTTTGAAATGACAAAGAAAAGCTAGAAGAACCTTATCATGTTGAAACAGAGTACTTGAAGAAACCGGTCACTAGCCTGATTTGCTCATCACGGGCTTATCATTCAGCTGGTGAGTAGATGTGGTTCACCGATGTTCCCTGTAATTTGTGGAAACACTTGAACCGTGCATGGTGCGATACAGCAAGTTTTATGCTTCCACTTTCAAAAGCACACAAGTTTGTCACTGGTTAAGGACATCCCTTTGGATGTGATGGGCAATGTTTTGCGCTTTGCCAGGACCATCCGAAGTTGAAGCAAGTGCAAGAAAGATTGCAACGAAGCCCGGCATTGCAGTGGCATCATTGCAGTTTTTTCTTGGATAGCGGCAGGTGCCGGTCATGCGGGTTGCTGGCGGTCACTGGTCTGGCTGGTGTTTTTTGATGTCAAATTACAAGCATAACTGGGCAGTGTTCTGCATATTTACGCTTGTTTTGTATCAGAGAGATAATGGCATACACATATACAGTATGTATATATATGTAAACATATGTACGCACATATTGCATGCTATGCAACGTTTTGATGTGCAAATCCTACCAAAATGCTATTCTACCTCATAAGATTCTATTTTGAAAGAAAACGTGAATGTTCTATGATGGTGTTTTTTTACAAACGAATGAATGTTCGGTGTCCCGGAGAAAGGACTGTAATAACAACTGTAGAACGTCACTAACCATGGTTTCCCACCAGAACCCCCATGCCTGTGTCACCCTTCAAGGATACACTTCTTTGGCCGAGAAGCTCGGAAAGGAAGTCGAGGAAGAGGAACGCCGTGGATCGCCTGAAGCTAGGGCTGCACTCGAACATGGAAGCTGCTTAAATTCTGAGCAGCCAGAGATGCAGATATCGAACATGATGCCTGTTTTGTTCCCAACTCTGGGGGTTCCAACTCTGGGGGTTCACAAATCAAAATCGAGATACCGCAGATCAACTAGAAGGGCTGCCAAGCTTAACAGTTGACCACCAAAGATGATGCCCGTCATGTTACCTTGGGGGATTTTAGAAATTCACAAGGGCACCAAAGTTGCTGTACCTATTTGAGATATTCAGAAATTCCTCAACTTACTAGCTGCACAGATAGCAGTTGGAGGTCTTGAATCAACCACTGGTAGCAGATGAATTGCTCATGTGGTCGACCAGCAAGGCGACCATTGTTGCGGCAGTTGTTTGCCCAAGAATTGTTACGATTGCCCCAAGGTGTACCATTTTGGGAGATTCATCGGATATATCATTATATATCATAAAGCACTGGTTCCTGACGCATTGCGGTGAAGTCATCAAAAACCAATGTTTTGCAAATTTGCTCATAAAGAATCCATTTGTTGGATCTTTTCATACCGCGCACTGTGTGTGGCCACACATCGATTATTCATTTTTTGGTCCACCACTTCACCTCCCCAAGTGCACTGTTGAAGACATCGAGAACGTGGAGGTTTGCTGATGGACAGTCGGTGTGATATCCCTTCGGGGTGATCTCCCACGGTCAAAAATTGTAGGTTGCCAGGGTCAAGAGTTGCGTAGCCCAACGTTGTGGGGACGGTCCCCCCGGGGTGCGGCCGTGCGGGCTCGCGCCCATATGGGCCCTCCAGGGCGAGCCCGCGCTGGGCCCGCTGAGGCCCCGAAAAGTGTGGGCTTCAGTCTGCTAAGGAAAGGAACAGGTGCCGGCAATTGGTTCCAATCGGAGCATTTTTGGGAATCAGAATTTTATTTCTTTCTGTTAGTAACTCTGATTAAGTATGATTCTCTTGTAAGGTATAGCCGCAATGAAAAGTCTAGCTACTAAAATCGCAAAGTTTAACCTCTGACAGGTTAGAGTCTGACGGCTCAAATGGTAAGATCAAACCACCAACATGGCAAAATGGTAAAGTCTACTTGCTAAAATGGTTGGGTCTAATCTAATCACTCAAAAAGTGAGTCTAAATACAAAACGCAAAAAATTAGTTGCTGAGATGGTAATGTCTAACGACTAAAACAGTGACTGCTAAAATGATAAGATCTAACCGCCAGATTGGTAAAGTTTGACCGCTGACGTTGCATAATCTGACCACTGGATTTTGAGAGCCCAGCAACTATGATGGTTATTCCAAGCACTGAAATGGTAAGATCAAAGGACTAGATTTGTGAAGCCCAACTGCCTAACTATCGAAATGGCAAAATCCCACCAGGGAATGGAAGATCGAAGCACCGGAATGGAAAAGTCCAACAGCTAAAACGGGGATCTAATCATCAAAATGATCAGAGAAACCAATAAAATGGCAAAGTCTATTGACTAAGATGGTAAGAACCAACGCTATTAAAACCACTAAAACGGTAAGATTTCACCACTCGAAGTAGTAAAGTGTAACGGCTAAAATCGTAAGACCTCACAGCTGAAATGGTAGAATCTAGCCACTAAATACTAAAACCTTTGTTAAAAGGGGAAACCTAACGCCGAATTGGCAAAATCTAATTGCGAAAATGGCAAGATCTACCTGCTACATGGTCTCGTGTAGCTCCTAAAGAAATAACTCTAACCAGTCGTTTTGTAAAACCTAACCATTGAAATATCAAAGTCAAACCGCTGAAAATGGTAGAGTCTAACGACGAAAATTGCAAAACTTTATATTAAGATTGAAAAATCTATCTACGACAAAAATATCTAACCACAAAATTTGAAAGCCTAGCTACTAAAATGCAAAATCTAATCATTGGCATGCTAGATCTAAGTATTGCAATTCTAAAGTCTCGCCGCCAAAACAGCCTGCATATGACAACTGATAACACTAGCTATGCCTGTCAATGCTCTCAGGCCATCCATAGAACCACGCTCTGCTTTGGTAGTTGCAGTTCCTGCTTGTTCACCACCCGGTTTGCTTTCGTTTTTCGTTGGACTCATGAAACAGGGCCTGCAAGCCGGGCCTGTGGGCCCGCGGGCTCGCGCTTGTATGGGCCCACATTGGCGGGCCCGCGTGGGGATGTGGACCAAAGAGCGCCTTGCTGATGGTCGTCATCTCTCGCCATTGTTCTCCATTGCAAGGACCAACCATCATCAACCATCAAGTAATCATGAAAAATTCAGGGTTATATTACGTTCTGTTGCATTAGTTTAAGCGTTGTAAACCAAGGGTTACTAATTACCAATGATCAACCAATATCAGACACATTTGGGAAACCATTTCAACTCATCCGCATTGAAAGAAGAATCCAGCTCACCCTTTGCAAGTGTTGAACAATCGGAGCATCAGCTGATCCAAAACTCCAGTCGCTTCAATCGACCCCGGTTCCCTGTGGTCCTATGGCTCCCTCCATTTCAAGGGAGTGTCTAGAGTTGCTCCGGGCATGGTGGCCCACCAGGTAAACACCAACTGGGAGGTCTTGGGAGTTTAGAGTTTAAGTCGGGCTCGGAGGTTTTTCAGGGTTAGTTTTTCAGTCAAAAATTTCGTGGGGATTGACTAATGTCTACCTTCAATGTCTCCCTGCTCCACTGCCCCCACCCGTAATTCAAAATTTCAATGCTGCAGGTCTTACCTATTTTTTCTTGCCTGCATGTTTTTTTTTGTTTTTTTTTTTTACTGTGTAGGGGGGGCAGGTCCATAAAGATTGAGCAAATGGGATATCCCAAATGTTACAAACACCATGGGAAATGAAAGTCAGGATGTCCTAAATGCCGGAAACACCATGGAAAAGGCTCATTTCCAGTCTGGGGAATTTGCCAAAAAGAAATCCAAACTAATTAGACAGAGGTCCCCCAAATGAAATTCCAAGCGCGCAAAGCACATAGTTTCCGAAGCAGAAGAGGGCCCGGAAAGTGGGCTGAAGGCATCCTTCCCACTAAGGAGAAGAGGAAGTGGCCTTCCTCCCAGACATTGGAGAAGGAGAAAATTGCCAGTCACGTGGATGAGACTGATGGAAAATTGTATCGTAGGAATATGATACACTGGTTGTTGATTTGATCGACATTTTTCCCAGATGTATAATAGATTATTGGTTGGTTGACAGGCATATTTTTCACAGGGTTTGAAGCCACAACCCAGTACCATGCCCATTATAGCCTGTATACATTCAGAGATTCATACACAATGTAGTTAACAACAATGATAAACCATTCATCTAGTTTATCAGGCGCATCCATGGATGGTTATTCGTAGTGCTAGATTTTGTATTAAATGGGATGGTTTATTTCATGCATATTTGCATACTTGTAGATGTACAGGCCTACACATACGTTGATCACCATATCTCAATCAACCGGCACCGGCAATGAAATTTAAACACACGTTGAACATAACTATCTTGAACTTGGTGAAATGCGCAGCAATGCTTCATTTGATGCGTAAATTCATAATAGTAGGAAATGTCACCTGGACAGATTTGGATTGCATCGGGGATTGTTGATAACCTAACAGCTGGAGAAAAAAAAGGCGTTCCCTTTTTTGTGGACAAACCCACAATATGTGCGTAGGGCAGAGGAGTGGTTTGGAAGGAAAATTACTAATCACGGATGTTTTTGTTGCTCTTGACCCTCACTGTTCCATTCCTGCCCATCATTCAGGCCATTCGCTCAGAGCCTGTGGCATGAACATGTTTCTTTGGTGAATGTGGTTGATGCTTATGGTGGACCATGAACATCCATGAACCCACGAAAGAAGAATCTACGCAGGGTCCCCCGGAGGTTCCTTATGGTGAACCCGACGAATCCTTCAGCGATGGCGATCCGACTCGGTGACTCGGTGCTGAGGTCCTCCGCGCAAGGCCTCGCGGAAGCGGCGCCTGCGGCGCCTGCAGCGCCTGCGCCGCCGCTCACCATGCGAGAGCTTATGAAACCCAAAGCTCTCGTGAGGAAACCGCAACCGAAGCCGCCACAGTGAAAAGGAGAAGATGGGAAATGGCAGGAGATCTCGGACGAGATGGGATGAGATGGGAGGTCCATTTAAGATCAAGGATTGGTGCTACAAGTGCTCCATTTGGAGCTTTGGTTGCCCCCATGAAAGTTTATAGTATTGGTTTCCAAGAATAAAGGACACTGAAGCAAACATGAAGCAAAAACCTTGTCAGGTCGACATTCTATCCATTCCCTGGCGGGCCATCGTATCCCAAATAGCAATCATTGTGTTTTAAGATTCGGAAGCACGCTCTGAGTGATGCTTGATCTCATTGCCAGTACTGGACCCTTATAAACCCTTGTTGTGAAACCTGAGGGAAGGGATCACCAGTGCTTAAGTGTCAGATGCGTGGGTGCCCCCAATGTCAGCAACTTGAGTTAAGGCTAGCGAAACTCTTCCGTGACAAGGCGGAAAAATTGAATTGGAATCGGATGTCTTCAGAGAAATTGCAAACAAACGAATGAATCTACGGCGTGAAGTAGATTGTTGTTTGTAAACGGGGTAACTAGATGTTTTAATATATCCGAACTATTTAACACCATGGAGCTATGTTTGATTAACGGTGAAGAGCTATGGATGGCCCGAGTAAATGGTAGATCCATTCCACTGAACCCCCTACTACATTTATTCGGTGGCACTTAGGGAACGTGGATTGAGTTACATATCATTTGACCGGGTAATGAAAAACAATCATTCTCGTAACTTTGACTCTGATGGAAATCGTCGCATCTCCAGCGCTCACAGACACAGCAACCTACCAATCACCGCCAATCAGAGTATCAAGTGTTGTCATTGATTGGTCATGAGTCATGATCGGATCAACCAGTTTTTGCTTACCCGTGGTTGTTGCTTCTGAATCATTTTCAGAACCCTTGAAACTAACCATTCCCATACCATCCTTGTATAGTAAAGCATGGCATATGCGGCCTGGATTTGCTAAATCTTGAGGATAGATCGGGGTTTCAATGAAATCATACATATGTGAACTTCTGATCATTTGATCATTTGGATGTTTCTCAAGTCATAGGGGTGCCCCCAGTTATCATTTGGTCGTAAACCAACCATTTTTGGAATTTTCCATGGCTTGAGAAGCCCCCATTCGCAGGTTTTGCTTGTCAGATTTGATGTCCAAGACCTCGCTCTCGGCATCGCAAGGTCTTCCTTGTGGCCTGAGAGGAGCGGGTTTGATGTTGACGGTTGGTTGGAAGGGAGCGATTTGGAGCCAGGGGTATCCTTATAGGCCTTTAGAGTAGGAGCTACCAGGAATGCCTTAATCACATGGTAGTCTAGAAAAGTTATCAATTGCAATTGATATCAATTCATTAATGGTAAATTTTTGATAGTTGGATTGTTGATGGCTAGTGATCGTTGGGTTGTTGATGATTATTGATAGTTAGGTTGTTGATGGTTATTGGTAGTTGGCTTGTGGATGGTACATAAATGATAGTTAGGCAATTGATATTTTTGTGGCTGTTAAACAGCTAATCTTGCTATTAAACAACTAATCTTGCTGGTAGATGTATACAGTATACATGTACATTTTGCTGCACTTAACTTATCGTGTGATGCAGCTACAGTTGCATAATTTCTACCCCATATTTGTATGCTTGCATGCACACAGAAATTTGCACATCTTTTTCCAGAATATCATCATCTATAATGAATTGTTCTTTTCAGTCACAGGTTCACAATATTATTTCGATTACAGAATAGCAGCACGGCACACTCACAAGTTAAGAAATATGTGTGCGTGCCATAGATGGTGACCCCGAAAGCGTTTCTGTTTGATTTCAATGTTGCAGTTTTGCGATGGTAGTCATGGCTACCCAGCCACAGATACAATACCTACCCAAAAAACGAATGGGGGATGCCAAAGTCCAGGTTCCTACAATCCTTTGCCCAATCATTGGTTTCTTGTATCTGGGAACCATTTGCCTGCTGCTAGTTACAGAACTTACCATTTAGGTAAAGGGTGTTCGATAGTGGATGGATGAGAATGATAACAGAGATTGCCGATGGTTGCTGCCTGATAAAGGTTACCCCCTAGAATCAACGTTACGGATTTTTCAGTCAGCAATGTTACCAGAGCGTAACCAGCTAATCCACCAGGAGTAGCTGATGAACCGTTATCCACCATGATATACCCTCTTTGTTACACACAATGATTGAATCATTGTTAGCCATCAACTGCTGCAGATTAATCACCCTATCGAGCATCATCAACCATCATTGTCTACAAGAATTTGTCATTTCCACCTTCCTTGCTTGCCATTGACCACTTGACTTTCCTTCTAAGCCGGCAACTTTGATTGCACAATAGCTGGTTCTAGCTGCTGCATGAACCCTGGCGATTGACCTAGCTGATCATCCATCTGTGAACCCAGCTGCTTTCTGATGATTGGCCAGCGATAGATAGATGGTGATCCGATTACCGTAACGACGGTAGATCATTGAACACACAATGGCCATGGGGATTATTTTTGATTTGCCATGGGGATGATCGAAGTGGTTGGTGTTGGACAATGATACTGTGGCGATGTTTTTTTCGGGAGGAAATGACGGAAACCGCTGGAGCACAAATAGACCGTGGCTCACATAGGAGTTGTTATCCATGAGACATGACATTCCCTCAATCAGCCGATAAAGCTTTATTTGGTTACTGATAGTAGTCCTTGGTTGCTCTATGCCTCACGATTACGTACGATTGGCTTCACCAAACAAGAAGCCAAATTGACTGCCAGTTTTGAATTATCACCGCGGCAGCAATTGTGATGATTTTGCAGTTTTCGTAAATATATTATCCAATCATGGATAATATAGATACGTGTTCATCCACTCACAAACTATTTCAATTCGTGTTGCTTTCGACGAACAATCGACGAACAATTGCTGCTTGGTTGCTGTGGGTGTTGGATTTATCATGATGTATCCTGCCTTTTCCCTATATGAATTTGCCCGCAAACGATACAGCCTCATCCCTCGCGGACTCCCTACCAATCATGACGTGTTTTTTTGGGTGTTTGGCCCCCCATTGCTATGAAAAGGTGCCCGTGCCCGTACTTCAGAAATCTTTCGCAGCGGATCGCGTGCGGATTGCGTGCGGATTGCGTGCGGATCGCATGGATCGGCCTCGTTCTCAGGCTGGCGAAGAGCTCGGTCGCCTGCCAAGCCGTTGAGGTCTGTGCTCGTTGCTGTATGCTTGCTGCCACCACATTGAGTAGCGGAAAATGTAGATGTTTGTGGAAAATGCATACTAAACATATAGATATACATACTTTACTTGTTTGGTATGCAAAGATGTGGATGGATATGTGACGGATTCATGTGTATAACTAATTATGATACTTCAACTCTACATATTAAGAACATGTTCATGTGATTGTGTTGCCGTTTCTCCGCTGCGACACATTAGCAGTCGAGCGAAGGATACTTCAGCCATTATGGTTGCACTTATCTGTGCAATTTAAAACGAGGTCACCCGACCTCACTTGAAATTAACGACCTAACCTTCAGAAATTAAATTCAACTAAGCATATCATATACGCATTTCCATATACGCATACCAACAGAGATATATATATTTCGTTCTTGATACTTAGATATATGTAAAATGCAATTTAATATTGCCGATTTGTGTATACCTACAATGTAGATATGTAACGCGTTTTGTGCCAACGCAAGTCTATTTATGAGATGGATAAATAAATAGGTGGATCGAAAGCTGGCTAGAAAAAACATATTTGCGTTTTCTGTGGGTAGTTATTGTTTTGCATATGGCCGCTCCGGGGTTGACAACGAGGAGGGGGAATTGAACCCTCACGGGCTGACCGACGGGGAGGTTGAGAGGCGTGCCGCAC
>VSDK01005076.1:11834-54064 GCA_009767595.1 Symbiodinium kawagutii | reverse complement strand
TTCCTGCTGTGCGTTTGTATTTTGATGCTTGGGTCGCAATAATCGTAGGCAAAGTATGCGGAGCTGTGCATGAGGGTTTCCGAATCCCAAATTAATCATATTCTATTTGCAGAAAATCATATGTGGAACAGATTAATCCTAGAGATAATCACCCATGTTGAACACCGCTTGGAACTTGACCATCTGATTTTTTGCAGCTCAACTCGGTTCCAAGGAAATCTGACAACTCCTTTGCTGTGGAAATCAAGGCGCCGTGGAAAAGCAGAGGAAACTAAGACTTTTTGGACTGTATTCAGGGATTCTGCATTTTTAGTTCTCTTGGTTACTTGTGGAATTTCCACTTTTCAGTCTATCCAAAGACTGATTATTTTTCTTGTATTTATTTGTCTCCCTTCATTCATGCGGAGACGCCCGATGTCTACCTCTGACCAACAGCCACATCATTCACTAACAACCCAGCCGAATCCGACCAAATTTGAGCATACCCAGGAACAGTTGAATAGCAGCACACTTTGGACATCAAACACCTATCCAAAGTTGTGGCATACATCCCCTCAACAACAACTCCCAAAACCAAAGTAGCAAAACACACACTCAAGCAAAGCTGGTTCTTAGGTGAGGTTTTTGATTTTGGTCGGCACTTGATTCAGTTGGGGGAGTATGAATCCTAGAAGAAACAGAGAATGCTGAGACTTGTATTTTGTGTCCCAATCGCCCTTGGTGACATGACATCATTTTGTACTGGGGCACCTGGTATTATAGAAAGATCCACGATTTGATTTCATCTCCACCAAGCCTTGGCTTCCTCCAATGATGATCTAGAGATCCCTGGGAATGGCCTCATGTTCTAAAAGGAAACTGAAGCAGCGCGTTGTGTCAGTACAAATTGTCCACACTATACATATGTACGATTGCATCGTATTGCATGATCTTGCAGAATATTGCAGCATGCCAATGTTTTTATTTTCTGTATCTGGCAGCCTCCACATCTTCCCGGTTCTATCCTTCTCAATCTACCACTTCAGCCGTCGCTGCCGATCGCCTCACCCCCAAGACGTACCAAAACAGCAGAAAACACCACCGGCATCGCCCGAACACCAACACATTACCAAGCCGCCACCCTCTATGGCCATCACACCGCGCAAAATGCACAGCCGGAGTTCACAAGACGCGCCCCACCTGCCATAGGAAGCGCCCGTGATCCTTTGCTTATTGAGTCACGCCTGCCTTGCAAAACGAACCTGGTGCGCATCACCAATTTTCAGTGCAGGGAAACCAACTGGCTTTGGATGTATCCTGGCTTTATATGTCTTTATGAGAAACACCGACATGTCAGTTAGAGTATACTTTGGCAAGAAACTTCTTCATAATTGCAACTCAGTGTTCTACTGGAGGGAATCCAGTCGGTACTTAAGGAAGCAAGTGAGCCGTGGTCAAGAGCTTATTGCTGGGCGATTTCATTGCTTAATACTGAGATTGCATAGGGATTCCCAAAGTCGAGAGATCGGGAGCTGAAGCAGTTCAACTTAGGATCACATGACTCCCAAGGGGGATTACAAGCTGGGTCTTGTAACAGCCAGTTTGTACTGCCCAGAATGCATGCGATGTTATTGAATGAAATGCAGAAAGCCACGGTATTTGCAGTCAATTCTTTGAGTCTGTACAAAAAGCTCATGAGGGGAATGGAAAATGGCTGTGCGAGTTGTAAGTCCCGTCAAGGTTGTCGAAAATCTGCGATTCCTTATCTCACGATTTTCTCATCTCAGCCATGGGTCAAGCTTCCTCGTGGAACAGGGGCACCTCAAATGAGCACTCATCTTATACCCAGTCAACAAAGTGTTAGATGGGGGACGGGATTTTGATACCTTTACATATTTTTACGACATTCATCCAATACCCAGTCAACGCATACTCAACTGGTCCTGTCCGAGCCTGGGCGAACGGGGCCGAGCCTTTTTGTTAAGAGGGATCTGTGCCCCTCGCCCTTCGGAGACCCTTTGTTCATAGGTCGGGTCGCTTGATCGTTTCCAGCACATGTGACGGAAGTGATCGTAGGTGTATAGTCAACTGGGTCTTCGAAAAGATAAATCATATACTCAATCAATCTCAATCATGGAAACCACCTGGGGTTGCCACCTAGGGTTGCTACCCAGGAATCCACAATAAATCAGGGAGGAGGATCCAGCAGCACATCGTGAGGAGGATCCCTCAGTGCTGAAACGCAAGAGACCCAGCCTCCTGAACTACTCAGTGCCCTGGCCTCGCGAAGCAACTGGTAGAGCCGCCTGGGGGCACCATCGTGTCATGGGACCATCCTTACCATTGCCATGGTCATGAGACCATCCATATGAGTCATCATAAGCAGCCATTGTATGCAATTGTCATGCTTGATCAAATGCCAATGGTGTGATTAGTAGGCCCTCGAAACCAATGATGATGATACTCACTTTTGCTGCGTCCATCTAGTGCAGGATGAGCGCCCAGAAAACTACACAGCTTTAGGTACCACATTATTGACAAGGTCGAGAACAAAGTGGCACAATGTGGCACATGTTTCTTGTTTCTGTAGCATGTTAAACAACAGCTATTGTACTAGCTTTAAGAAATGATTTGAGAACTTACAAATAACTAAAGTCTGTAATTGTATACAGATTTACCGAATTCAATTGATGTTTTAAGATTTTGAAAGCAACGAATCTTTTTTGAACAGATCCTCTTCGCTCATGGTTTTCCAAGACCGTGTGTCACTTCGAGTCCAGCAAGTGGCGCATCCGCAGTTGGCAAATGTTTCAACCTGTGTCATCAAGGGTTAGCGCCATTCGTAGGGGGTATCCATTTACAGATATGGTGGTTTCTCAAAGCAGGGCACCCCTAAAATCACCCATTGATAATCTAAAACAGATCGTTTAGGGATGATTTGGGGGTCCCCTATTTTGAGAAACAGCCATACATATATATATATATATACATATATATATATATATTCATCATTACATCCAAGATCACACATGACTTTTTTTTGATGTTTTTGGATCCTGACCATGTCCAAATGTCCAAATGACCAAATCGATGGTACACTGATGCTTATGATTCCAATTTGTTTGTGCTGGTTATCTATGATCATCCCGTGAATACCCCCATAAATACATAGCTATGATCCCTAGATAACCAGCAGATCCGTGGTTTTCAAATCACATGACGCCGTGATCACAACCCATCCACGGTATGACTTCAGGTGATGCAGCCCACCGTGAATGCCCTGAACTTCACACAGATCAGTCAGCCTGACCAGGTGCTCACCTGGTCGTCATGGTTGTGGCCCCCTGGTGTTGAAATTGCTCAGATGTTTGTTGCGAGTAACCAGATTGCCACCTAGATGTGATCCATTGATATGATATGATCGATTTTTTGTTAGTTGGGGATTTTTTGTAAGTTGGGAATAAAGAACATGTAAACATCATGTACACATCTGGGCGTGCACAAGTCATGGACCCTTCCATCATTGCCACCGCTGTCGCGCTGACCTGCTGCCACCCCTCCATGCCTCATGTAGCTGACGAGACTTCTCGTGCCAACCAGACGGTTTTGGATGGAGATCAGAACCATTGGAATGTTCATGGGAATTCTCATGGAAATGCTTATGGAAATCAGCATTGAACAATGTTGAACACTGTTGGGCTGAAGATGGTCATGTTGCAGTTGGGTATTGCGAATGGCACATGACTGTTGTTGCTGTGACCCCAATCTAACAGCAGAAGAAAATCACCATCTCCAACAGATATTACCGGCGGAAATTCGTTGCTATGTTGGGTGGAGATTGCTATGTTCGATATCGTAGACAGACAAGCCACCAAAGATAAGGTACTGAGTATTGTTCCAATGTCAAAACCAAAAATCATCACGGGTATCGCAAGATCAAATCATGTATTTGCATATATTTGCATATACATAAGTGAGTTTTCTGTCGTGAACAAAATGTTCATGGTAAACATGTATCTGTTATTTGCATATACATAGACATGTACCACGGTGTAACTTGCAGTTGTTGGAAAGCCATGACAACAGCTCACAGCTCCCTTCAGATCTTCGACATGTACGCGCGCGTGGAGGATTCTGGAGGCGCCGTTGCATCGCGGCGTCGCAAATCGCGACGTTTGGGTCATGGTTCACAGATGTTCATGGTTGATGACTGGTTGATGACCATGGTCTTTAGTGACCGACATTGCCTACCAGTGCAGCTATTGGGAGGGAAATACAACCACTTTATGGAAGAACTAGGGTCGTTTGCCATCGCCTATCTGACATTGCAAAATTAGCACTATACATAGACTATATATATACATTCCTCCACCAATTTGTTGAAGAGATATATAAATGGTTGCTACGGCGCAGTCCCCTGTATTTCTTAGGAGTATTTCTGTGGAAGCAAATATGTGCAGGATGGGCAGGATGATTCACAACCAATGATACTGTCGCGCTTCAAGAATTCTCCGTTTGTTCCTTGCCAACACTTTGGTGACATTTGCTGATGACCCATGGCTAGGCTAGCTGTTCTTCGCTGCTATGTGTCTTGTTTCATGCTCAACGGGATTGCGTCATGGTTTGTTTTTCCAAGTGTTTTATGGTCCGGGGGCACCGCCACCACAGAAACACCATGAAACACCCAAAGAGTGGTATATTCACCATCGCTTGTTGATATACCATCAACATCTAGCCCCCAAAGAACATATTCCTTATGATCCACAAGTATCAGTTGTTCTGCCTACACCAGAAACGTCCTGCAACCACATCACATATTCTCATCCACAGGTGGGTTCCCAAATCGTGAGGTACCTCCTTGGTGGGCGATGCCAGATACTTGGACTGCGAGGTGCGCAGACCGGGTCCTAGCAACCAACGATAAGAGTCGGGATCTAGGAAACACTTTAAGCCACATTGCTATACTTAGTACCTGTGACGAACCCAACGTGACTACACAATACTAACCACTCGCAGCATTGATGCATAATTGTTAGCCATTAGCCAAGATGAGCCACTTTCATCCGTGCTAAACCAACTACATCCTCATCCTCATCATCCTCATCATCCTCATCATCATCATCGTCATCATCATCATCATCACCACCTTCACCATCATCATCATCACCATCATGATCCATCGCCAACCACCCATGGTCAACCGGCTAATCACAGAATTCGGCATCATTGACTATCATTCTAAGCCACCCACCAGCAAACCAGTATTAGGCAGCAAATAGCACCAGCCACTCTCCTATATCATACGCTTTATATTAGATAATTTAAGTATTTCCACCCTTCTTGCGCAGCAGATCTGCAGTTGTCGACGAGGGCGCTCCTCAATGTTGGCACGAAGTGAAACAGAACGGTGAAACAACTCTTCGGCACGGTTTCATGTCGAATGGAGACATTGATTTGCACCAACTAGTTGATTCAGTACCCACTCAACAGGTGAATCAACTAATCAACAAAGTGGTTGGTAAACTGGTACGTCAATTGGTTTACCAATTGATCCGTGGTAAAGCATGATTGATCCATCGGCATTCGCAGCTGGATGGTGGTACAGGTCACGGCTATCATTGAGACCGGTTGAACCACTGCCGTTGGCCAGTCTCCTCGTGGTGTGCAAGTGCGCATGGTGCCTCGTCAGGGCCCGTGCGGGCGCCCAGTGCCCGTGGACAAGACGAGGTTTCGGTGGATTTTGAGGTTCGCATAGGTTCACAGGTTGAGAAACATGTTGATACAGACATGTTGATACTAGACATGTTGATACTAGACAGGTTCATGAACTAGCTTCATGAACTAGGTTCACAGGCTTGACAGCAATCATTCTGGTTGATACATGTACTAGATACAGCATCCTACAGCCTTGGCACCTGATTCTTGTCATTTTTTAGTGGTTAAACAACAACCATGGATATGAAGCACTAAAGATGTCCATGTGTGTAGCACATACATATGTTAAGCCTAACATGTGCATCGTGCGATATCTCTATAGCTGATGTAAAAGTAGTGTAACAGGGTTTCTTGTTTGATCACCCAGTTGCAGCTGGCAAACTTAGCTCTCTGGGCATGTGGAATTCCAAGCAATCTTGAGACTTGAGAGGGTTCAACCGAGATGTACCGAGATGTATACAACAGTGACTTGGCTTGAACTGCATCAAACCTTGATGGCTTGCAATGATCAACCATTGCGAAACTGCTGAGCATATCTTTCAATTGTAAAATAGTTTGTGAGTCATAGTCCTGCAATGTCAACCAGCAAGTTTAAGTACTGCTAAAATGTTGTTAATTCTGTTTCATGGCTTAGTACTGCTGTTGTCAAATAGTACTTCGGAGTTGGTTGTGACGAATTACTTTGGTCCTGAAACTTGCTGGTTTTAACAACTAAGAATCAGTTGTTAAGATCTGTACTGCAACAGGCCATCCGTTGAGCTGGTGTCCCTGAACATCGAGGCGACATTGTGGAAGAAGGGCGGTGCGTGAATGGAGAAGCATTCCAGAGATACCAACGGCCACAATCAGCAAAGGTCGATCCAATGAAAAAGATTACTGGCTGGTGGTTTTAAAGATTTTTGGTTTCCAAAGTAACTATTAACACATTGTTGATTGACTAATATCGTTCATTGGGGTTGAAACCACCAACCAGATATATACCAATAGCGACAGTAGCATTGCGGATATACCAACATGCAGGCAATGCATGGTCAACAAGATTCATCAATCATAAGTCATTGGAGATTCTATAATAAGATTGAAGGGGCAAATTTTGTTGACCATGTTCCATCAGATGTTAGTGATGGTTAGTAATGGTTCTTTGATGGTTGATCATGGGTAATGATGGCGGGTCGATGATTAATGATGTTGACTGGTGATGATGTTAAATGATGGGCAGCAACCGGGCAGGTGGAACCGATCACAACGGATCACATGTTCTTCGAAAGGGATTCTATTTGGCTGTTTCTCAAGTCATAGGGGTCCGCCAAATCATCCAGTTCATTAACCATTTATTGCAGTAAACCAACCATTTTTCGGGGTCGCCTATTTTGAGTAAGGCCAGCCATTTGGTGGCAAGGAATTACAATCATGGTTTTGCGCTTTGAGGGTCAGCCACTCTATCCGGCCCTTTTGCACACATCTGAAATGCTCGTATTCGTCTACAGAATCTGACTGGTGCCTTGTTTCACTCTTTTCCCATGTATTTGGGATGATTGGTTGATCAACTTGCGCATGTTTTTCAGAGTGGTGCTTCCGACACCAACCAGTCATAGTTAGGTGTCCCCGTTGTTTGCCCAATTTGGTGTATTCCCTATGAAGATCCATGAGAATCAACCACCAACCAGTTATTGCCTTTGGTGATTACAACAACAATTTGATGAAAAGGTCGTGTCGTGTGCCAGCTCTCCCGTGCTTCGCAACCGTAGATTTGTTTGTGCACAATAGCGGCTATTAGACTCAGGATCATTTTGAAAACATTGATAAAAAATCAACACTGTAAACTGAACATGACTAAAAAGAAATAATTCGACACTCCAAACTCAACATGACCATACTGCTTGTAGGGTCCTTGTTTGTGTTCTCAGATCGCTCGGCAACGTACCTGGGAGAGGACTTTGGAATTGTTTTGAATGTTTCCGATTTACAACGCATTTCTGGAGCGACGTGTTGGTTGCAATTTCTGTATTAGATCAAAGCTCAGTACTTGACGGTTCTTAGATGCTTGCCGCCCCACAAAATGAGTGCTCTCCGACTGCATCGCAGATCGTGTTTCGCAGATCGCAGGTGCCAGCATTCGAAGCCACAAAGAAATTCTACCAGAGAGTTGGTGCCCTGGAGGAACGGCTCCCTTGAACCATCAAAGTTGGTTGCTGGTGGTTCCCAAGGCAAGTTATCAAGTGCACCACGTATACATGATACATGGTTGTTTGATGTTGTTTGTTGTGTGGGGGTTCATTCTAGCCCCTCAACCCAGAATTCACATGACTGAAACCATCAAGCATATTAAATTCAGCTGTCCTCAGTGGGTGTCTCCTCAGGTCTTCGGTTAGAATCTTTGCGGAAATCTCTGTTGATGACCAGTACCATAAGTCAGTTGCGCAGTCGAAGCTGTTGTTGCTCAGTTGCCGGTTACGTACAGAAGTTTTTGTGTTGCTCGTGTCGAGGTTTGTCAGTGTCTATTTAGATCTATTTAGCAATGGGCGCGGCTCAACCATTCGTGGTTTGTCAGCGTCTATTTAGCAATGGTCACGGCTCAACCCTGCGAAAGGAGTTTCCTCTTGGCTCAATGGCGGGATTTTGAATGACTTTACATGCAGAACTACCAGGACCTGAAGATACATTCATAGAATTTCATGGATATCATGGTGAATGCGGATAAGGATCCTGGTTGATTGGCTGCTTATGCCTGCGTTTAGGATCCCTGGCAGAAGCACCTGAGTCTAAACCAGGAAGCCATAGAGCAGCGTTTTCGCAGCGTGTCAGGAGACAGCCTACAACGAGGCAGAGGAGGCTCCCATCCAGAAGTATTCCGTGCTGCTGAAGAGCAGGGCTTGGGGACACAGAACGGACAGCGGCAATGATCAGCAAGGATGGTGCCAATATCACAAGTGTTGTTGTTGTTGTTGTTGTTGTTGTTGTTGTTGTTGTTGTTGTTGTTGTTGTTGTGGTGGTGGTGGTGGTGGTGGTGGTGGTCGTTGTTGTTGTCGCCGTCCTCGTCGTCATTTCTGATGTTGCTGATGCTGTTGGTGTTCAATTCCTTGTGTTCCTACTGTTTTTGGCTGGATTTCGTTGCCACCAACCACGAACACCATGAATAAACTCCTACTGCAACCCAGCCATCATAAATGCTTTTGATTCTTGGGGAATGGTCGAAGGGTTAATGGATGTATGGATGTAAACGGTTCCTTATGAACGAAACATGCGGAACCAACATGAACCAACCATCATCATGCGGAGCCAACAGCTTCCAGGGGTGGCTTCTCTCGCTCCCAAGGTGGGCGGCCCCAAGCTGCTGTTGTGCCCCGTGCCCGACCAGCGCATCAAGGCACTACCAAGCTGGTACCCAAGGGGTTATCATGGGATCCAGCAGGGGTTTTGTTGCTTCAAATTTGGATACTAACCAGTGGATTCGATTAATTATATGATTAGTGGACATGACATGGGACATAACTAGTGGATACCCCAAGTCACCAGTATTTCAACTTGTGGACATAACATAACTCTGAGTGGTGAATCTGCAAAAGATCAACAGTTTCGCATCTCAAAAAACACCGTGCATGCTACTTTTCTTGGTTCTTGTTGCTTACCGCTTGCATCCTTTTGTCTTCCGGTAATTTTGTTGAAAGGGACTCTTTTCGACAGCAGTAGTTGCTTATATACCGATGGTATCCCATTTTATCCGTTGAACAGTTTACCGGTCACCCGGGGCTGACGTGTATTTGCTATACCTAAAGTGGTGGATGCCTCCTTGGATAAGCTTAGATTTCTAGCAAACTCGCGGATCATCACGTGAAAAGTCCATAGTTGTGCGGCGCTGTGCGGCATCTGTGTATACCATTCTGGTCAAATCATAAACTGGGACCACATACCCCATTCTAAATCCGTAAATCCAACCGTTAGCTCTGGAGTGGGTATGATATCCTATCAATATTGGTTGCTTCATTGATGTACCTTCGTCATGATAAGTTCCTTGTTGCTTAGTTATTGAGTATCTCTGTTGGTCATTCGTTCTGCGATCGAATCCTTGGTATGAGGTTTTCTTGCACCGCAACACCATGCTGGTACGGTATCCCTTGATATCCCTGGTTTGTCCTTTCAGGTGAGGTCATCTCCTCCGCTCCTCCGATCGCATTGCGGATTGCAAGCTGGGCGCGGATTACGCGCACCTCCGCGGACGAATCCACCGCGGGTAAGATCGAATGCAAAAAGAATGCGAGTGTCAGAAGCTATGCGAGAAAGAATGTCAGAGGATATGTCAGATAGAATGTGAGGAAATGTGTCAGATAAAATGCCAGAACGTATGTCAGAATGAAATGGTGGGTTGATGTTGATTAATCAGCCTACATAGGTTTGGGACGGCTTATAACGATGAACCAATCGTAGGTGTCCCCTTTGGTTGATTTGTTTGGTATATTCTTCATGATGAAGATCCATAGTAGTCAACCGCCAACCACCCCTGCCCATTTGTTTGGGTGCAACTTAACCGCTATCTATATCCATCATTAATCATTTTCGATCACTACAACCACTGCTACGGATGATTCCCATGAATTAAATTGAATCAATATGTTGATATCAATTTACGATTTGGGAACCATCATTCATGATATTAGCCATCGCTATTCACCACTACCGTTAAACCCCTACTCTTTAGAAACGAGCTACCATTCACCATGAATTTCACTACTAGTAACCATCAATCATCTATCAATCATCAATCAATCACGACTCTTTCGCAACCATTACATCCATTCAAACCTTGAAACAATTCTTTCACTGCATTCCTTCACCATTCCTCATTGAAAAACCATTCCTTCAGCCCAACTGAAATAACCAGTTGCAACTCATAACAACCATCAATCATCAATCAATCATCAATCCTTCACTGCACTTATTGCAATAACCAGTGCCTTCACGCCGCAGCACTCGCACGGCCGCAGCAACGGGATCGCGACGAGTTCGTGGGCCTGGTGATGCTGGCGCCCAGCGCCAAGCAGGTTCGTCGGAGATCCGCGGAGGATGCACCGTGGCGGCTGATGGCATCCCGCAGTGGGGCTCATGCTTAGTGGATCTTAGTGGCTTAGTCATGATGGTAGTTCGAACTGGGGCAAGTTGTTGGTTCTGGATGGTTGGTGGATGATTCGTGGTCATCAATGTTTTCTGCAAATTAGTCTGTGACAGCGAATGATGGTCAATGGTCTTCAATCATGATGAATGATGATTATTGGCTAGCCGTTGTTGGCGGTAAATGCTAGATTAGAGTGTGCTATCATCGATCTCCATGCTCAACAGGGGGAGATCCAAACCAGCCATATCTTGGACGATGGTTGATCATTATGGATCATAAATACCGACAAATTGGGTTTAGTTAAAATTATGTGTGGGGCTCCAGAGAGACTGGTAACTAGATCCAACTAGTAAATCAAAACTACATGTGTTTTTCCTGCTAGTTCAGGGATACGGGAAAATCCAAGTGAACAATCCATAAGTGGCGGTCGCTGGTCAAGCAACAGCCATCATGCTGATGTTTCAGAAAAGCCACTTGGATGCTTTGGAGCTTAGCTCATGGGGTCCCATATGATACAAGCAACTGACCAAATCCTGAAGGTCCCGTGGCTCACTAGGCTGAACCATGAAGCGTTTGTGCCTCTGCGGTGTCGAATTTGGTGCGGTGAAAAACACCAGTTATGAAAAGATCTGTGAAGCCACTAGCACCATGGTTGGGTACCCCAGTGCCCTGCCATTCAAAAAAATCGAAAGGTCAAATGTGAAAAGGTTGGTGATCAATATGTAATGGCGTATATTGATGGTTGACAACGATTAATCTGGTTGATAGTGGTGGATCATGATTGTTGACTGTTTAGATACGATACTGTAGGATTAAGAAAGGTGAATGGCTGATGCTGATTGATCGTGAGTCGTGAGTTTGCATGGCTATCAGAGCTTAATCACAGTTCAGAATGATGTTTTTATCATGAATGAGGGCTGCATGCTATTTACCCTTTCGTAGTTCAGGTGATGGTTGCCATGTGATATTGCCAGGTTTTTCTACTGGGCTGCATCAGCGAATCCAGTTCTATTTTAAAGGGAATGTCGGATTCATTCCCCCTTGAAGGGAGCGGCAAAATGGTAAACACAACTAGGGCACCAGCTTATGTGGATACTACTAGCTTGTCATTGAAAACACTTAAAAACCTGAGAACCAGGGGGGCCCTACTCTGCTTGACTTTATCGATATGTTTAGTTTTTTTTTTGCCGGGATATTCCCCGCTTTGCCTCCATCTTTCATTGCTGCTTTCAATCATACAGACTGTGGATGAAGAATTGCTCCAAGTATCATGATGGAGGTAGCGACCAGGCTTGCTTGCCCTGTCTCAAGCCTTGGGGATGTAGACCAAATGGTGCATCTCAAGAGTTGGTTGGGTTGCCATGGGTTACCACCTGCACGATACACTACAGTACTTGGCAGTTACCAAAGATATTCCAGTGTACAAAGTACCTGTTGGTGATCTCACTGATTGATGCCGGCGCAATCGGTCTATGCTATTCTCCCAGATGCCAGAATAAATCTTTGACTGGGCTGACCAGAACTGGACCAGCTGATTTGTTTGAAATCTTCTGGAGGAATAGATATATGTATATATGGAGACTCTGATAGACTGCCCATCAATTGCTCGCCAAAGTTATCATGCTTGCTCGGTTTCATGGAAATGTTCAGGAGCATTGCATCAGGTTTGTTCCATGATATCTCCGCTGGTGTTTCATATCGAAAGCAAGGGCTTTCTTGTTTGTGTGTTTGTATATGGGCCATGTTCAAGCATGAATAGTCGACCACCATGACGCATTCTTATCCATGGGTGAGGATTACTCATCAGGATCAACCCTGCTTACAACCCTTATCATGTAGTAACAATAGAAAAATCAAAGCTTATGAAAGCACCATGTTTATCATTTCAAAGTATTCTTAAGCAGTACTAGTGATCAATCATGATAAACTATTGTTAACAGCAATCAGATGCAATCAGATGAAATCAACAATCATTCCCATCCATTCACCAGCCATTCACCAACCATGCACCAGCCATTCACCAACCATTTTCCGAACGTCGCTCCCCAAGTCGCTCCTTCCTGGGAGGTTGCTGAGTCGGCTGAAAAGGCTATTGCCTTGGCCTCGGAGGACCACTGGGACTTGTTGGTGAATTGCTCGTCACATCTTAGCCATCAACATTATAGTCAAAGCAACATATTGTATCGATGAAATACGAATGAAATATCAATGAAGCACACATGATCAGGAACCAGAGGGTGTTTTGCTGTGTTGGTTGCTGCTCGCCAACCCGTTGTTCAACGGGCGGTCAACCGATCATGTCAATATGGATATCACACATAATTGGGGCTATCAGGGGACAGATATTGATCTGGCTGGCCAGCTAGGTTTGAACCGAAACGTGGACACAAAACCTCTTATGACAGCAGTGGTTTTCGATCCTATTTGTTCACCTATTTGGTGGTTTCTCAAAATGGGGGACCCCCAAAAATGGTTGGTTTATTACTATAAATGACTATTAATGGATGATTTATGGGTACCCCTATTTTGAGAAACACCCATTTGTTCACCTGTTTGTTCACCTATGAGTTCACCTCTCCAGCTGTGGCAACATTTTTAGCCTCGAGAGAAGCATTTGATTCCACACGCCGCCCCCTTCACGATCCACATCTATCTACTGTTCGTGAGGAAAGCAGTGGATGGAATTGCTGTGATGGGATGAAAATTCGGCCTAGCAAAGAAATAAGAGGGATCACATGAGCTGGACTGATTGATTTTCATTCTATGTATGGTAGTGGGATGTAGTAGGTAACCACCGTGATGATAGCTCGAGTAACCCGCGCCCTGGCCCTGACAAGCAGGGTTACAACTCGCCTACTGACTACAATGAACCGTTCCGAATGGTTGTCAAGGTATCCCCTCTCAATGAACATAGAACTCCTATCAGTACCTGCCAGAAGCAGAACATTTAGTGGTTCCTGTACCTGCATGTATAGCAAGCCGCTGGGTTTTCCTGTTGATGCATTGGCAAGTTGATATCTCAGCTTTCGACGCATGAAAATCTGTCTGCTTGTACTCGCTGGGATGTCATCTAGACATAGGGTTACAATACCGATAAACATCACATGAAAATCATGATAGAAAACTTAATGTGAGAAAACCGAATGTGAGCATGTCAATCTAAACGATGGGAGGGTTGCTTTTGCTGCGTCATACAGGTTTGTTTTGGAGCGGTGCGATTCAGGGTTTTCCAGCTTCATGACACAGACAAATGTATGGTTTCAACAGTCCTGTTCTCACGACCCGTATGGAGTACATCGAACATCTTGATTTGGAGCACACCAATGCACTTGGATGGCGTATGATGTGGGGAAGAGAAGATGACGAATGCACAGGAGGCAAAGAAGAAGGATGAGGAAGAGAAAGAGAGACTTCTCCTGGCTGGCGTAGCATCTGCTAGTTTTGGGTCCAGGACCTCAGGCTGTCAGGTTCATGGGTTGTTTACAAGTGGTGTGCCCACCATGGGGAGCTTTTGCCAGTCCCAGAATCATCGTTTTGGGAGGAGGGGGTACCGCTGATGAGCGGCTCAGCATGGCTCAGCTCCACATTCTCATATTCTCCCCATGTTTCACCCAGCAGTGGCTGGTCGAAGAGATTTCTGCAGGGCTGTCAGGGAAGCTGAAACCCAGGCAATTGGTTTCACGGTAAAGTTGAGGGGCTACCCGAATGAACAGTCCTAGAACGGGTGACAGGTTTTTGCCGTGTCCCAAAAAAAGTACTCTTCAGTGGTAATATCAATATCCCCGTCTCTTGTTTGATGGTTCGGGTAGGCAGTGCTGTGTCGTGCTGTGTCACTTAGGTTGTTGTTGGATCAGATGCTACAGTCCCAGATCCATAATACTGATGCAGATGAAGCAGCTGTAGCAGTACACCATTATCCCCTATCCACAATTGTTGAAGCGATCGCAAGCACTGTTGCTGATTGGTGTCATTGGTGGTTGTTAGGTGTTGAGGGATACAAACATGTTTGAATGGCAACAAGACTGAACGAGTACTAGCATATGAGCAACCATCAAAAAACAACAACTCAAGCTTTGGCCAATCAACCATTTGTTCTGACGGTATAATAGCTTAGTAACTAACCATGGGTTTGAGCAAGTACAATTCACCACAAAAAAACACCACAAACGCCTACTATTAGTAATAACCCAAGTGCTTGCAAGTCACGGGCTACCTGATGCCAGAAGAAACCGGAAGACGTCAAGAAGGGCACTGTGGCACAGCCAGCTGTGCAGATGGTGGCTTGGATGCCCAAACGTAACGGCACAGTCACAGAGAGTCTCCAAAACTAGTTGATCGTTGTGGAATGCTTTGTCATGGTCATGGGTGACTTCCTGATGGATGCTGATGGTTGAATTGATACGGCAATGGCCGGTATTGGCAACGGGAATCATTGTGACAAATCATCAGTGATTAATCATTGCTGGCGCCGTGCTTGGCGCCCTGTGAGTGAAAGCTCATTTGTTGTTGTTTCCCCACCTGCCAGGTGAGGGTTGTTAGATTTTATCAGAGCTAGTTCTCCTCACTCCCTCTTCCTTCCTCCTCCTTGGAGTGTCCGAGCCCAGTGAGCACCGCTGGACCTCAACCGCCAGTGTCCGAGCTCGGTGAGCACCGCGCTGGACCTGAACTGCAGAATGCCAGAAGATATGCCAGATAGAATATGATAGAATGCCATCATGTTATGCCATGGTGGGGATCACTCAAAGTAAAGTATTTTTTTCCGGGGGGGTTGGGGTTGGGGATGGCGTGGGGTGGGGCATGTTAACGTTCGTTTTCACTTGCGTCATGACGTCGTTGCTACGTCACAGATGGGGTGCAGTTGGGGTGGGAATGATGATGATGATGATGATGATGATGATGATGATGATGATGATGATGATGATGATGATGATGATGCTCATTCTGCGGCCCACAAGGCGCTCGCCAGGGCATGACCTAATTGTTGGGCAGTGATGGCTGGTGACATACCTAAGACAAGCAATTTCCTGTATGTTTGGGGCTGGTTGAACCCACCTCTTGAGAAAGGCTTGCAATGCTAGGCAGATTTGGGATTTTGTGTTATCCCTGCCTCGCTGTTCCAGCAGCGTTTCCGTTTTCATGTGCAAAGCAATTGTACCTCAAAAAATTTAGTTTGCCATAGATAGATAGATAGATAGATAGATAGATAAATAAATAGATAGATAAATAGATAAGTAGATAGATAGATGTATATATATAGTATATTATGTTATGTATTATGTATATAGATGGATCATTCGGACGGGTTGCCCCCGTGTCACAATTCTTTGGCCCTTGTGCTGGGCCAGATCGTTTATTTGGACACAGGCAGTGACAGCGGCAATCTACCAAGACTCAGCAAGCTTATTCTGTAGCAAGGTACATGGTAGAGTGATGGTGACTGATGTAGAATCTTCCATGCTATTCTTGTAAGACGTAAAGACCATGGAAGACCATTGAAGACCACCTTGGCACAAAGACTTGCGAAAAGGATGTTGATTTATAGTGCGACGACTCCGCAAGTTGGTGAGGTACGTTCCTATCATTTACATATTCCCAACTCCCAACACCTATTACATTGCTGTAGGGACATATATCCCTTAGATTGTTGTATATTTACTCATTTTCTTACTCCGGTACACTTATGTTGGATCTCCCTGATAAATATAGTATGATATGTATCCGAAATGAGACAGATACACCCCAATTGACTTGAACTCATAGATTTAATTCCAAGAGATTTGGATCTCACCATTTTGATCCAATATGGGGGTCTGGATCCATGTCCCTACCTCTGATTTGGACTCTCAGGAAGGCAGCGATGCTCGTATCGACGATGGGGTCCGGTTTGCCTAGTGGGCGGCACCAACTTCGCAATAACCAGCCATATAGTGGTAATGGCCTTGTTGTTCTATATCAAGATCCCCCTATTCTTGCTGGGTATCAATGGTTTTTGACTAAACAACTAATCAACCATCCAACCAACCCAGCGACGAGCCAACCAGTGGCTACTGATGTTCATACATGGCTATGGATCGTCCTGGACGTGATCGCTTGAAAAGATGAACCAGCTTTGTGATTATGGTCCCATGCATGTTCTTTACTAAGCTGCGTTGTCAATCATCATGATACAAGTAGGTCACCAACAGTTCCTAATTGCTAAACTGTCTTACGGTCATTTCATACCCTGTTCCCAAGTGTACTGGTCAAGAGAATCGCCGAAATGGTGGTTCGAGGCGGGAAATGCCTTCACTTGCCCAACGATTGTTTGCAGCAACCGGTAGCTGCGTTCTAACACCCTGAAACACTTCCTTCGTCAAGGGAGCCCTGATGTTTGGTTCTGAATATGAGATCAAACTCACTGGTTTTTTATTTGCTTTTTTAATAAACAGGGATATGAGAATTCTTGGATGCTTGCAATACGCTTTCAATGCTTGCTATGAATCAATGAGTTGATGCGTGAGTTCATTCTTTGCTTCTCAGCCTTTTGAGATGACAAGCCGATTGATCATGGAAGAGTATCATGCATGATGGACAACCTGCTTTGCCAAAGCCTGGGTGGGCTTGAATCATCAGCTCAAGCCCCAGGCCATAGAAAGAGTGCCTCCAAGCCCAATGATTGCAGCATTGAGATTACCAATTCTGTGAGAAGATCCAGATCCATTCACAGACATTCACAGACCCAGATCCATTGCGATCTGCAGTTTGCTCAGCAGTTGCACTCAGGGAACAAGTCACGGCACTGGTTTGTGCCACTGGGTCCAGCCGGGTCCAGCCTGGTCCATCCACAGTGCATGTTACGTCCAACGCAACGATGCTGAATATTTACTGATTCTGACTGCTTAAGCTGACAGTTTGTCATACTTCTTAGCTTATTGTTGTTGAATTATTTGATCCTTGATGATGCTTGATCTTGATTGATTGTTTTCCGGAGGTCTTGGACATACCAGAAATAGATGTGTGTTTCTCCCTGATGGTGATGGTTCCGAAGAAGCGGTTGCTTTGCGGAAGGAGCTAGTGATCTGCTTGTTGGCAACCAGCAGATACTCTGGAGGATTGGACCTTGATGCACCTGAGGTTGGAACTATTTTGATGGTGGTCGACAGCGGTGCATTCAAGAGCTCACTGCCCGCTGAAGCGTAAGATTTTGATGAGCTGAATCTGCCGTGAATGCGTCAGACGATTAGTTGTTGTCGTTATGCCATAAATGTCTCATAGTATTCCGATAGTGTTTTCATTGCGTAGATGTTGACCTTCGATACTTCTAGAAATCGCATTTCTTTCTTTGATAGTGATTCGACAATACAATGCTTGTTCATCTTTGAATGGTATCCACCATTTGCATTCGCTTCATTTCAGGATGCAAGGTCCTTGACATGCCGTCTTGACTTGACGAAGCTTTTTTTGGTGTGTTGTATACACCATCATGCACCTCCTGTTCGGATTGTAGTTGATCCAAAGATGCTTTGATGGCATGTCACATTGTTCGAAGTAAAAAACACATTTTTGTGGTTTCGGTGCAGGCCCTAAAACGCGGCTCGCACAGTTCCTGCTATGAGATTTTCGTTCGCCGCGAGATTTTCGGTACAGTCGAAGGCAGTGGAGGGCTACGCGCAGAACATGCAGACGGGTAACTCATGTACATTCCCTTTCTTGAATGGCTCAAATGTTTGCAAAAACTTGGTCCAAAACAATATTGATATCATTGCGTGTTGCTTGTGATAGGTCGCCAAGCTTTCCATCACCGTGACATTTGCAGTTTGACCTCTGTTCCACTTCAATGGATTCCCTTGCGAGCGGAAAGGTGAGCAATGATGGCAATGAGACAATTTTTGCAGATCATGGATTGGCTGTGTGATCAATGGACTCAATGGATTGGATTAGTTGATTTTGTTTGAGCCTATTGGATGTATTACATTTGATATCATTTGATCGAATGTGATTTCTTGGACTTCATGTTGATGCGTGTTCCGCTTAGAGTGTATTTTGTTCGTGCCAATCGTATTTAAGTTGGACTTTATGCTAGCTGGATTGTGGTGTTTTACTCATGGACATGTTCATGGATTGGTTGATTGATGAAACGTCCACATGATTTCTAGTTTGATGCATCAGCCTGCACGCACATCTTGAGAAGAAAGAGCCATATGGAGCCATACTTCCCTCCCTTCCAAGCTGTTACGAGGTATTTTGGGCTAAATTGAAGCTAGTTGAAGTTTTGACGCTGAACATGTGACATGTGGTCATTGTAGTTCTGTCGAAAAACGAGTCAGTCAGATGTCTAGATAGATATGGATAGACAGTTGGATAGTTAGACAGACATCAAAATAATATGATGTAACCCTTTGACATGTTTATCTTATTTGGGGCATTGAAATCGCAAATACCTTACGCCTCTCATCATGATCACAGCGGCAATCAAATGCCATTTTGTGGTTTCCAGGAATGATGAGCTTGAATTCTTCAGTTTCCTGACTAGAATATGTCTTTAACGAGGGAACTTTAAATGGGCAAAAAGCCATGATTTTGAGGGTGCATGGTAGTGACCCGTTGTTGGCCAGTATTGATTCTGCACGCTGAATATTCACATGTATCACTGTGAGCCAAAGTGCGCGCAGGTGTTTCCTGGTCATCAACCTACCCACTAAGACTCTAAGAGTGAGAAGCTTCTAGCATTGGAGCTGTCAGCAATGTTGGTTGAGGGTGGCCCCCATGATGGACAGCGGCCGGAGATAGCGATGGACGGTGTAATGTTGCGCAACGAAAAATGCTAATGGTCAACAATAGTGCGTGATTCTTGCGCATGGTAAGATATTGGTTTGTAGTACATAGGTTAACGACCGTAAGCAATCAGTGTGCCAACCAACAATCAGAAAATTATAATCTTGACAAGTAGCAAGCAGATTGGTGGTTTCAATCATTTTTATTGTGTTTATCAGCCGCGGAAGTGAGATGATTGCTTGACACGACATCAGATGAGGGCTAAAGTTCAACCACCTCAACGACCAAGTCAGGATATTACTTCTGCGTCCCCTTAGATAGGTATCAGTTCAGCATGTATTGAGAGCGTTTTTGGCTGTGAGCCAGTGTAAGGTTCAAAGACTGCTAGGATGATTTGATGTGTGTCCTGCAAGAATGGTAATTGACGAACGCATTTATAGGGGGTGCTGAAACCGAACAAGTGTTTGTCAGCGAAAGCATTGGGAATGTAATATAGGGATAGCGGTATATTATAACTTGTGTATCAATATACACATGTGTATGTGCATTTACATGCAGACATGTAAATTTGCATATCTGAATGGATCCCCCAATAAGTGGGTACCATGCCAATTGCGAGATGTTTCAACCGTGGCTCCTGTGAGTACGAAAGGCCAAATAGCTCGAGCCAGTTTAGAGATAGTTGCATTATGCGTACAATTCGTCCATGTATGCAGGCAGCTCACATATTGTATGTGTTACATCACCACCGACCATGGTTGCCACCAACATTGCCACCTCACGTACCCATGTCACACACAGCAATCATAGCAGTTGAATTGCCGAATCTCCGCAGCTGTTCAAAGATGTGTATGTCCCAGATGGGAGGTAAGCCGCAGAGCGTTCTCAATCTTTGACACCTCAGATTTTAGTGTGGCAAATGTCAACATACTTTGATTCTGCTTCCGAAGCACCAAGAAAAATAATGTCTATACAAATGTTGTGCCATGATCATATCCACTGGATTTGCTTCATGTCCAGACCCACCGGTTGTTGGAATTGGATTGCCATGGGAAAACCACAGCAGTTGGTCTATGGAGCACTCAGTTTGCCCCAGCTGTGGCGCCTGGTCCTGCCCACCCTTCTCTGCTCCATTTCTTTCGCCAAGTCGAAGAGGAATAAAGATGATCACAGTAGAAGCTGAATAGAAAGAACTCTATTCTTTGAATATGAAATAGAATTGAATTGAAAGAAGATGAGACATTGAAAGAAGTGTCTTCCAACTGACGAACTTCAAACTTCAGTCCTTCCACCCCGCCTTCTCTGCTTGCCCTGGCGTGTGAATCGCAGTGGCAGCGCGAGCCATGGAGACAGTCCGGGCTTGCATGATAGGGCTGAAGGCCGGCTTGATAACAATGAAAAGTTGAGAAACAGCAAATTTTGTTGGCTAATGTTGTGTTTGGAGAATTGTCATTGGATGCTAATCTTATGGTAGCTTTACGGGGGAGAAATATGATCGAAGGAAACTTGTGACTATCAAATCAGATCAAATCTATCAACATCTTCGACTATGATTTGATATACCCTTCAACATCAAGAAAATAGCTAGGGCAAACAGCTTTGTCAACATCACGTGCAGTGACCTCGTCTTGCGTCGTGCATGTTTAGCCCTATGGAAACTAAGCAGTTGGGCGTGCTCCGTAGATGCCAAATGTAAAACTCTTGTCTAAGTGTCTAGTGAACACCGTATTGTGGATCGATGTCACTTCTGGTGCAAAATGATCATTGATGACCAACAGAATTCTTGATGACCAACAGTGGTTGCTGGTTGTTCAATGATGTTTGTCTATTTGCCCAAGATGTGTTGCTTAATCATCATCATTATTATCATCATCATCAAATTAGGCTCACGGATGCTTCAGCGGGGAGTGGGTGGGCATTCAAGGGCCCGCGCATTAGGAAAGCCACCAACTCTTACAATCACCTACAATGTGTCTTTCTGGTGAGTGTTTCCATGCGTTTCCTAGTATTTGGGATCGTTAATTCGTCAACTGATATTTTTCAGAAGGGTTTTTAGCATGTTGAAACTATATACCCTAACTATCAACCAGCAGAATTATATATATATATGTGAATAAACGCCCATGTGCGTTTAGTAATGTCATACACACATGTATGAAATCAATCCAAATGTTTTGCTCGGAGACTGTAAGAACTATGTACCCAGGATGAAATTTCCGCGAATGGAAAATGGCATGTGATGGGTGTTTCGTCCTTGCTGTTGGTCGGAAAATTTGTGAACCCTCCAGATAGTGGGAATGGAGAAGCCACCTCAAACTAGAATGCAGCAAGGCAGAATTTCTTCCATCATTATGTAGAGAATTGCGTTTGCATATTTCTGCGCGAAAAGGTGCAGAAAATTCAGGGGGCTGATAACCTCCTACACCCAACTTTCCAGCTCAGCCCTCAGATATTAGTTTGACACCATTGAGAGTGAGGTTGATGGAAGTTTTGGCGGATAACTCCCATTATATGAAGTTTCATTCAGGAAATTCTTGATTCTTGTCGATTGATGTGGAGCACATTTTTGGGGTATTCCACAAATTATGATTCTTTCAAGCTGAATAAAGCCTTAGTACAGTAGCATTTTTTCCCACAAATGTTTTTCCAGAAGCCTGAAGCCTGTGACCAGATTTGGTTCCCAAGAGGTCGTCAGCTGTTTGATTCTTAACCCTGAAACTAGTAGGGCTGGAGCCTTCCTGAAACAACCATTGCAACCAATAGACATGTCTTGCCATTCGTCACCTTACACCCTGCAATAAACGGCCTGTCTTCCCTGCCAGGCCCCTCAACACTACGACAAGGTGGGCGGGCAGCTGTATGGCACATGTGAAAGGAACTTTCAACTTGCCGTGTGTCTTGTGGATGGGTTCTGCCGGTTCTGAGAAAAGCAGACTTTCTACAGCGGGTTGTTGTCATCATCATAGAATCTAGATGAATCTAGTAATTTGCTAGGAACAAGTATCAATATTGACCTACATCCACCCACAAGTTTTCACCTGGGTCCAGAACTATGGATGTTGCTATCCCCCATCTCTTTTTCTGCTCCCAGAGTTACCCGATAGTTAGGATAGTGATGGATAGCGTCACGTCATGTCACTGGCACCTTGGGATTCTTGACTCTGCTAAGGTGTTCAAAGATGAGTGCATCTACACTTTTGCTTCTTCCTCAGATTTCCCAAAGACACGAGCAGTGCGCCAACCGGCTGTAGGTAGGTGTGGCTTCATTCTCATTTTGTCGGTTTTGAAATGAATTGGTTTTACCGCGGGTGCTATCTCCAGTTGGTGATGAAACTTTAGCAGCCATTTTTGGGGTGTTCAGCTCAAGGAACAGGGCGCCCCCCCTTGATGGTCGCAAGACTCATGAATTGTTTGACCATTTCTTCTCGCACGGTTCATAGACGTTTGTAGTATCTTTAGTTTATAGCTCAGGACGTGACGAACGTTGCTTCTCTCCCTGACTGAAGCGGCATATGATCTACACGATGAAAATTGAAAGCTTGTTTTGAGTTAGAATCAGTTATCTTCTAGTAGTCCTAGCACCATTAAGTATCGCTGAAAAACTGCATAGACATCAGCATGAAAGTTATTTAAACCAGGAGGCACCATCCAGTTGACTTCGTCACCTTCCAGCTATGAAGGAGTTAGCCGATGCGAGAGAACTTGAGCCGTTGCCAAAATCGGTTCTGTGTCGATAAAAGAAGCTTATAAGCTTAGATAGTTGGCAACACTGGTTGATGAAGGGTAAATAGGGGTTGATAAGGGTTAATTGCAGCAATGATCAGCAATTGTCATAGATTAGTGCTACCAGGGGTTGATTGATGCTTAAGCAATGGTAGTGTTGTACTTGGGAACTATGACAGGAAGTGCGCCAGAACCAATCCCGACTGTGTGAAAACTCGTTCCCTGTGGTGGTGTCCAGACCGTTGCCATCCCCCAGGCTGCCATGGTGCCGAGACAAACCGACCAGCACCTTGAGTTTCCACCAAAATGTTTCCTTAAAGCGGCTACCTCAAAAGATTTCCGTGGTTCCAGCACCTCAAGAAGCTGACCTTGAAGAGTCATATTAAGTTCAACATGGTCTGAAACAGACTGAATGCATGCGAGCTGCTTTCGAATCTCGCACCGATTTTGGCACGTTTGGGTGCGTGTGATTGAGGATACGGAAACAATCTGCCAGCAACGTCCAACGCCTTCTGAAATCACCTGGATGATAAGACCTGATATGATTACATTTGTATAATATGATTGTTTGATGTCACTTGGATTCTAATGCCCATGTGGATCTGTTTGAGTGATCCGTTGTTGCTCATGATAAGGTGGTCCAGATTGACAAACCACCCCCCCATGGCTTATCAGCGACCCAGAGCCGGTAATTGTCCATCAGACATGGTGGGTTGGCTCACACCCCGCCCATTGCTAATCATTCTCAACCATCCTCAATCATGTTCAGCCATCCTGCACAGCTATGAACCAATGGTTGAACCAATGAAGTTAGTCATACTCGGTTGCTATCCATTCTAACTAACCATGGTGCTATCCCCATTACAGTCTTCAAACATCATCCCATGTGTGGCTGTGGCGATTGAGGGCATGTCCATCGTGAGCACCAACTTCTTAGGAAAGAAGCTATTTAGGGGTTTCTCAAGTCATAGGGGGTACCCGCAAATCATCCAGTTTATCAATGATTTCAAACAAACAAACAAACAAACAAACAAACAAACAAAAACAAACAAACAAACAAACAAACAAACAAACAAACCAGTTTTGGGAGTTCCCTATTTTGAGAACCACCCATTTGGGGAATGAGTTACGCACACCACCGACAGCTCAATTTCGAGTTATCCACATGATGCCATCGAGGATACTCCTTTCAGCGAGGGTGGACTGGCAGCAGGGCGGCCCAGTGTAGAATCGATTGGCTGTGCATGAGAGAGTAACGCATGTTTTGACCTAGTTCAGCGGAAGGACGGAAGGACAAAGGCGCGGTCATGATGCAGCAAAGTGACTTGGTGTGTTGCATCACATGTTTGATTAACATAGTAGATGAATATAGATTACCATATTATCTTGTACCCCTTGGAAAAAGACTGGTGATTGTTTGGGTCGGTGTCAAGTCTAAGGTCTAATTAATTGGTGCTCCAAACTGCAGAGTTGTTGGCGTTAGTTTTTGGCTTCTTTGCTTTGGTGTTGTCCATGATTTAATCTTCCATCGCCCAAGAAAAGAGGAACAAAGTTGCCCACTTTTCGGGATCTAAAACCTGGCAGTGTTGTCCGAACTGTATGGACTATTTTGAACATTTTTGAGGACAGGTTTTGGTGCGTGTTTGGTTCATTTTTTTTCTGGTTCAATTCTTTGATGATGTATTCATTTTCCAGTCAACCTGTGCAGGGTTAGGTCGAGTGTAAACGGGCATGTTTCATGGCCTTGGGAACAACAGTACTGTCGAATGAAGACCCGACCGAAGTGGGCGACGAGTTACCAGATCACACTAATGTCATGTCCATCTTGGGTGCGCTTATTGATTTGATTTGACCTTGACGCAATTAGTGGATCAGGCTATAAGCTGTTTGGCAACCGAAAGTTGTTCTCTTCTTGCCATATTACGAGATCTGGGCCCATCAGGTGGCTGCGCTTCCTTTACGAGTTGAGTCCAGGGCCCCTTTTCAATTTTGAACTTTGTGCTAGTGCATCCAGGGGTTGGGCAGCTGTGGCCAAAAAAGCCCAACGCAGCTCATTATTCTATTCTCAAAGCTGCAGTGGAAGGTGATGGTGCTTCCTGTGGCACAGGTTGCCGCAGTCGTTTGATGTCGGCTTTAGGTGTCGAGTTCCGCATGAGCGCCAAAGGAGCTGTACAGGTAGCGTGTGCACACGCCCGTTTGCTATGCTTGCCTCCTTCCAACCCTGTTCACGCAGCTGGGGGCTAGATCGGTTACTGGGCGCGCTTGGCTTGATGATGTCCTCTCCATGGCGCCCACACTTCACTGTGGAACAAGATTTTTCGCGATGGAAGTTCGATGTTTGCTTCGACGACGCACCAGGACATTGTCCTCCAAGGCAGCACACGCCAAATTGTGGAACCAGCCCAGGCTCTTGAAGCTCGTTGGTTTCAGATGAACGCTGCACACTCGCCCACTCATGCCCGGGACTTGTCAGCCCGAGCTTCCGCTGAGGCGCTGAGCGTTATGTTTAAACGGGCTGGGCCTAAACTGAGATGGCAGCTGGTAGCGCGGCTGTTCCTTCCCATCCGCATCCAGATCAGCTTGTGTGCTGCATGTGCTTGCATGTGCTAAGTTCGCAGCGTGTTCTCACGCAATGCCCAATGATCATCGCTGACCTCGGGCCTTGCTACTTCTTGGCCTTGCATTTTGGGTTCATACCCTTCCAAGGAATTCCTTCGGTTAAGGATTTCTTGCAGCGGACGGGCTGTGGCTATCTTGTGCGAACCATCGTGACAACACAAGCCATGCAGCACCGAGGCCGTTTGACGCAACCACAGTACGATTGATTTTCTCAAGGGGCGCTTGTACTTTACATGAGTTCATACAGGAATTCTCACATCTGCCCACAACCTGCCGGTGTGAAGGCATGCTACTTATCATACCGAGTCCGCTGGCCCACCGGGGAACAGGAGAGGTGTTCGCTTTAAGGGATGCCACCTGCTGCAAGGGCTCCTTGACCTTGCAGGGTCGGCTTAAACAACAAAGCCTACAAAGCCTTAGTGTGATTTGTTCGGGTTTCGCACGGGTTGGCCAAAGCAGAATTTCTTCCAAAAATTTGGTGTTCATCCAAAATTGCTTTTGTGCGCACGTGTTATCACACGTTGGTTTTTGCCTCAAAACTAGGTTTGGGGCTGGTAGCAGGACATGTCAATTGGGACAATATGTAGTTTTGGAAAGGAGCCGGCGAAGACAAACCACAATGCACGGGCATGATGCGCAACTATATATTTGCAGTATCTGCAATGGTTGGCCATTGCATGCAATTGCCACTTGTGATGTCCGTGGTCGTCCCGTGGTTTTTTGATCTTTGGGCATTTTACTTTTGGGGGCACTGGTCATAGCTGCGACAATTGCGATCACATTGCCGCCTTGGCATTTCCAGGCACTGAACCTCTTCCTTGAGATGGTATGAGTTATGAATAATTTTTGCGCATCGAACGACAATGAACCCCCCATCCGCTTGCTTGCTTCCTTTGAAAAGTGGTCATAACTTGGGATGGATGGTGAGTTCCATGTCATTCTTGCTCATACCGTGGATGATACCATGGTCTTCATCCGTACCAAGCTGATCAATACTGACTTGGTTAACCACAATTTTTTGCCGATCATCCACGACGCCCTTGCGGCAAGGTGAACTTGCGCACCTGGCAGGGAGTGGCTGCAGGCGCAGTCGTTTTGCCGTCGTGTGATTGGTTGATAGGTACTTTTTGGCAATCCGGAAGCACAATTGTTTGGTGGCTGGTTTGATTGATATTTGTTATCTTGCCGAATATATGACACCAAATGGTTGGTTGGCTGACTAATGTTTATTTTTCTCGTAACGGTTGAAGGCACTGACCAGTGGTTCATCACGAAATGCCGGATATGTAGATGACCGGAAAAAATTAGCAAATATTGATGAATGGTTAATTGATAGTGGTGAGCAACCCTGGCTGTAGAATTGTGTGTTTGACAATGATTGCGGATGGCTACACAATGGCTCATCATGGTTGGTACTGTACTGGTCATAGATGTTCATGATAGGTGGTAATGCTGAAGAATGGCTGAGCCATGGTTAATGATTGTTGATGGCGCTTAATGATGGTTACACAATGGTTCATAGTGTTTCATGGGGTTCTCTTTGGTGGCTGAGCAATGGCTCAACGATAGTTCGGAAAGGTTGGTACTTAGTCGCAATTACCGTGGCTGGACACACGGCAATGATGGGTGCTTCTGGTTGACGGTAGCCAAGCACTGACCATTGCACTGACTTGAGAATGGGTGACCGCGCGTCAATGGTTCTTACTGGTTGATAATGTTTCATGATGGCGGATCATTTGCAAAAAATGGTTTGTGATGTTTGTTGATACCTCTGAATTGGTCAATGTTGATTGGTAATGGCTAATGAAATGATTGTTGGTGATTATTTTTGATGGCTTTGGGTTTGGGATTATTTGTTAATGAAGGCTATAAAAATGTGTGGTGATGGCAAAAATTGTCCATGATGGCTAAAACATGTTGACGATGCTTGGTAATCATCACATGATAGTCTGATAGTCGACAAATACTGGTTAATTAATGATAGCTAAACCATGGCTAATGTTGCCGGTTCCTGTTTCAAGATGGTAACAACGTTTGGGAAAATTGTTGATCCCTAAGTATGTTCTAATGATTGTGCTGGTAGTTCATGATTAGTGTTTGCAAGATACTTGTCAATGATGGTTGATTGGTTGATGACGGCTCCGCGCTATGAAGTTTCTGAAACTGGTAAACGATTGTACAGATGGTGATTGATGGTGTATAGCGATGTATATTGGTTCATGAGAGCTGTATGACGCTGTCAGTGATGATGGGCAGGATTAATAGCTGGCAAGGCTGATGGTCAATGATGGTTGACGTTCATGAGGGCAATTGACAATGGTGATTGCGACTGGTTCGTGATGGCTCAACGACTCCTGCTACTACTGGTTCAGCATTGCTACACTATGGCTAGTAATGTTTGATAGTGTGTAATGATGGTTCATTACTTCCTCCCATCACACGGTGGCTTAGCAATGGTTCATCGGCGATAATTTATCGTGATTGATCACCGTAGCTGGCCATGATGGCTAAACGATTGCAAATGATGGTGTGTGATGATTATATAATGATGCATAATGATGATTAAACAATAGGGTTAGTGATGGCTGAACATGGCTTGCAATAGCTTAGGATTGTTCAAAGCAACCGGCAGTAACAGGTGAAAATGGTTTGTGATCGCTCAGCAATCATGCACATTTGCAATAAAGCCTCATGGCTAAGCAATGCTTAATGATGGTCTGTCTTGGTGCATCATTACTAAACAATGGATGATAGTCGTTGATACTGCCAGTGGTTGTTAGATAATGGAATGTTGATTAAGGAAACCCTGCGGAAACCAGATAATAACCATATGTAAATGGTGGATTTTACATTGCCAGGGTAATTCGTGAGTGATTTTTTTTCAGGAGTTGATAGTTGAAAATGAGTCATGATACTTCAAGATGGTTAACCCTCAGAAATGGCTGCCACTGGTTCATGTTGGCTATGCAACCTTTGATAAGGCTTCACAATGGCTAGCAATGTTGGTTATGGTTGCGAATGGTCCCCCAGGCAACGGGTCAGTATGGTCACTGTGGATGGGTTTATCCTGGCCAAATAAGGGTGGATATACATATATATATATATGTGTATATATATATATATGTACATGTATATGTATATGCAATATTTATATAACATATATATATATATATGTATATGTAATATATACATATTTATTTATACATATTTATATTTGTCTTACAAATGCTTCAGAATGGCCAATGTCCGACCATGACCGACCCAAAAGCAAGTTCCCCCAAAGGAGCGTTGAACATCATTCTGTTTGTGGCTCATATAACGGATGATTGTCATGGTTGATATCGGTTCAAGATGGCTAATCAAAGGTTGGTAATGGAGCAAGATGTCTAGACCAATGGCTTGTGACTCTTGATGTTGGCTTTGCTAATCTGGCTAAGCAATGGTTACTGATGGTTGATGATGTTCCATGGTAGATACTCAGTGGTTTATCATAGCCGGTAGTTGGTTATCAATCATTCACTTGTTGACAAATTGACCGTTCAGAAGTGCCTGACGGCCTGATGGTCGATAACTGCCAGCGTGTAACGAACTAGTGTTTGAACAAAAAGGGACACACTGCAAGGTGTTTGCATACTGAAAATCATTCAGGTGGTTAACCAATGTGACAATATGTTTGTAGATGGTTTACAGCACCACAGATTCTGCGCACATATAATCTATCCCAGGGATATCACATGATATTTGCATTTTTGGCGGAACTGACATAAAATGAGAACCATAAGCCCACCAGTCTTACTAAGAAGTGCTTAGCTTTTGCAGCCCTTTTAAGGGCTTCACCATTGTCCCATAGATCAGGGTGAGTTCACTACAACTGCAATAAGTGTATAGGTGAATTGAGATGTCCATATATGTGCTGCCACTACCATTAAACATGGAGCGATGACTAGACAAAGCCGGCGATGGACAGATAATTACACCCGTTGTTTGCTGCATAAGCCTACAAATGAATATGTATATGTTTTATTTCTATATATATATATATAACGCATGTTGATTTCAGATTGTGCATTTGCATATGTCACTTTACACATGGTATAAATACACGCGCACCTGTATAGAGCAGACGTTTGTGAACACATGCGCACTTTGATACATAAATGTCCACTTTCATAATCTTTCATACGTGAATGTATTAATTTAAGTATGTATTTGCGCCCGTCGTTTCCACATGTGTAGCGCAATTGCGCAATTGCTCATTGCTTTACATGACATGGTGGATCGATCCCCAATGGCAAACACAGATAAGAGGGTGGCCATCATGGACCCCTCACGGACCGCACGACGCACAGATATGATCGACCTCGACCTCCAACGTTCTGGTGGCAAAGGCAACGACTAATGTGGCAGGTAGCTGCCAAATCCCTTGAATTTGGATACGTACGGGCTCATGTTCATGTTCATGTTCATGTTCATGTTCATGTTCATGTTCATGTTCATGTTCATGTTCATGTTGTTGTTGTTGTTGTTGTTGTTGTTGTTGTTGTTGTTGTCGTTGTGGTTGTTGTTGTTGTGGTTGTTGTGGTTGTTGTTGTGGTTGTTGTGGTTGTTGTTGTGGTTGTTGTGGTTGTTGTTGTGGTTGTTGTTGTTGTTGTCGTTGTCGTTGTCGTTGTCGTTGTCGTTGTTGTTGTTGTTGTTGTTGTTGTTGTTGTTGTTGTTGTTGTTGTTGTTGTTGTTGTGGTTGTTGTTGTGGTTGTTGTGGTTGTTGTGGTTGTTGTGGTTGTTGTTGTTGTTGTTGTGGTGGTGGTGGTGGTGGTCGTTGTTGTTGTGGTTGTTTTGTTTTTTTGTTGTTTTTTGGTTTGAATCTATCAGTCAGTTTTCGGCTAGTTATTTTCCACATGAGGACGAATGGGACTCAAGGACAAGCAGTGGCAAAAAAGGCGGCAGACAGCCAAAAGTTGCAACATGCACAGTCGATTTGAAACCTCGATGGATTTTGATCTACGCAAAATTGATATCATGATATTGTTAGTGTATGTTCGTGTCAAAATCTGGGTCTGTTTGGTTTCCCTTTGAATCGAACTATCCTCTAACGTGCCTGTCGACGAGCATCATTCTTCATATGGTGTGACCGAACTTTTAGCAAAGTTCATCAATGGCCAATCGATTGAGGAGCTGCGTGGGTACTTCTTAGCAAATCGAGGTGACGGAGCAAAATGGTTTGCTCCAAAACATGTGTTCTTATCAAAAGTTTGGGTGGACTGTGGACATTGACAACCCCATATGAGAGCAACTAAATGACATGTTATCTATGGCTGAAGCCTCCATGTTTTGAGCCATTCACATTTGTTTGTTTAGGCCCTTTCACCACAAATAATATTGGTTGTTGATGGCCTTTGCACCAAGGTCATACACCCATTGGGTGATAACCCCCTGTAGAATGTATTCTCAACTTCTTGGCTAGTGGTTGTAAAAGGAATCCCACTCGGGGTTTATCATTGGATTCACTAGTACCTAAGTTGATTTGAGGACACATCCCCACAATTTAGAGGCGGAATGACCGACCTAGTTGTTTTTGCTTTGCATGTGTGCGGGTGAGGGTGCGTGTGCTTGTGGTAGTGAACAATTGGAAATAAAGATACCTAAGCGCATTTCTTTGTATGTAATTGAATATATACACATTAATTTAGCTATTCACACTTATACACATGCGTACTGCAAGCAGAACATACCAAGTAATATAGTTACAATTTCTGCAAAATTAATCAGCGTCACCATCATCACCATCATCACCATCATCATCATCATCATCATCATCATCATTGGCATTTTTGTGATCATACGCCGCCAACTTTCTTGGTGTGTGTCTGTGTGTGTGTGTGTCGTCTCCATGGTCACTTTTGATCCCAGGTTGTTCATGATATTTTTGCAGTTCGCTCAACTCTTCCAAAGAGATCTGGTATTGGTTCAATCCCAATTAACTGCCCTCAAGCAACAACTGTTTGTCCACGGTATTTGATCATCTCATCACTGGTAGGAAATCGCATTGTAAGATTTTAACCACAAACTTTATCCCATAATACAACCATTCATCGCTGGAGGTGGTTTATACCTGCTGCAGAAGTTCCGCCGGGAGGAGAAGGTGAAACCAGCAGGTGCTGGAGGGTGCTGGGCCAGGGGGTGGAACGTCCATATGAATGGATAAGGATAGATATAGATTCAGATATAGATATATTTGGTATTTCATATATATATATATATAGTATTTACATATGTAGTTTATTTCTGACTTGTTCTATATTCTATATTCTATATTTGCCCTCAAGGCTGCACAAAAAGGATTCGGCGACGGCATATCCCACCCCTCTTAGCTCCTGTAACCTCTCAATGTTTGTGTGGTATGCCATTTGTGGACAAGCTGACATGATGAGTCATGAGTGTTCAAGCATCAAGCTTTTCAGGACTTGCTCAGTGTCTACCAGTCATGTATATAGCTCTCGGAAATATCGCCCCAAACTCATCAAGACCGGTTTGTTTGTCTTTGCCACAGACAAGTCAGCATCGGGGACGAACAAAACAAGGCAAGGGGTACTCTTGGGGAACTTCCATTTACTCTACAGTATAGTCTCCATATTGTCAAATCGTAGAGCTTTGTGTTTGCCAACCAAACGGTTCCCGAATTGTTTCCCGGTAATGGTTTGTAGCGCCTATGTCAAATCACTATCACTGGATGGTGGTTGGAAGGGAGCTGCAGAGCCAGAGGTATCCCTATACCCTTCTAACGGTGCAGCCAAGGAGCTACCATGGCCAAACCACATGGCAGATCCATCAACCGTTACCATTGCACTGTGTTGTTTTGCTTGAAAGCTGCGTGCTTGGTTCGCACAGCTCTGTCAAGAAAAGACTTGCACAGCTGGCATGGCAGTAGTGATTCTGAACAGCCTTCAGTGGTTGGACTCCCCTGCTGCGTTAGATGGTCATCAGCTGATGAAGGTCAGTGATGCTTTGAAGTGGGATAGGTATGGATAGGTTGGTTCTAAGCATTCAAGGTCCATGGCAGCAGAGAAGGCCAATCAAGATGATGAATGATGCGCTGATTGCGCTGGCTTCGAGTTGGCTTCGAAAGCTCAAGCTTTGAGCAATCGCCAATTGGGCCAACATCATTTCTTTGGGCATGTTTGGTGGGGGCATCGATGGACAGACGGAGTTTCACTACTGTGGATCTGGGTTTCGTGGATCATCCTCAATGACTTTCGGTTTGTTGTTGGCCAATTGTGCTTATCGACCGCGCTGAGCCGAAAAAATCATTCTCTATCCAAAGCGTACGAAGCAAAAAATGTTACAAGACATGAATCCTTTCATAGCAATCGTTGATTAACCGACAAGCATCCACAATCATCATCCACCATCGCACGCTTGGGGTCCCATCTGGCCGCCGTGATATGATGGGTGATTTGCTGTCTCCTCGCTCATGCAGATGCACCCGAGCCCACCAAGATGGCTATTGGAGCAGCTTGGTGTCAGTGTTGTCGATTCCACTGACGACCCCTAAGGAGGCAAAGGGGTTGAGGATTTCCATCAACCCTTCAAAGAGGTTCTTCATCTGGGGTGACTGGGGAAGAGCTCAATTAACATGACATGATTGAAGTTGCTGTTGCTGTTGCTTCTGCAGATGTTGTTGTTCTTCTTCTTCTATGCTGTCCTTGTTATTGCTGCTGTTGTTGTTCGTGTCGTGGTTGTTGTCGTTGTTGTTGTGGTGTGACTCTGACCGGGCGGTCATCGTTTGTGTCTTTGCAGCTGGGGTTTTAATTTTCACCCGGGCAACCATCCCTCTACACTTTGTCACTTTATCAATAGCAAGCAATGCCATGTGATGTGTATCAGAAGCATCTTTGGTTTCCATGTGTGGAAATGTGTGAAAGATAAATAGACATTTCAGCCAATTCGCATGTGCAGTAATTCACTAGTGGTCAATTTTGATATTCACGTGAGTGCACGTGCAGAATCATCAGATTGAAAGATTATGTGAGGTGGAGGGCGGATTCCTTGATGACAAGTGGGAGATCATCAAGGACCGGGTCGAGCGGATCTACCGACCCAAGAGCGTTGACAAGTCGTTCACAGGCCACGGTGTTTGTTTGCTTTTCCATGAATCACCCAGGAAGTGACTATGTTTTTCCTCCGGTACATGTGAGCAGTGTCATGAACCATGGCTGTTTGCTTTGTTTACTTGGGTTGTACTACGTTGCTATAAATTCTAAGGTTTCTAACGGCTCAATGGGAGGAATATGTATGCACATGTTCGAATGAGTAGAGAGATGTCAACGGGTTGCCACATGGACATCCTCGCTTACTTGGATGTGCCAAAGCTTTCAGAGCTGAACGTATGAACGCAGTGGTTTCACATCTTGAATGTCTTCATCCCTCTGTGAGAGGAGCGACCAATTCGACAACTATTTTCCGCATTTGTTGCCATGGAATTAGAATGTGCCAATCCGTGTGTGTGTGTGTGTAACAATTGAATAATTGAATTACATGTTTCATAGTATATATGTATAATGTTTTTTCAATGTGCGTGTATATGATGGCTTCTTACAATTTGTAATCCCTAAAAGTGATGGCTCATTACTATCAATGGTTCCGATTGGATGATTTGGGGGTCCCCTATTTTGAGAAACACCCATATGATTATTTACGTTACTTGTAGATCTATATGTATAAATGTAGAAGTAACACGTCTGCAAAGACGGATGATTTTTGTTCGTTGATCCTTTCCAGACTGGCCCCAGCCGGCTGTGCCAGGAGTACTCCTTGCTCGCCATCAGTGCATCTGGCGACCGTAGCTTGTTGCCTTATCCAAGTTGGACGCCCAAGTTGGGAGCAGCTGGTTGGCAGTGAAAGTTGTGTAATTAAGTTAGTAGATGTTATTGGTTTGGTAATAATGATGTTGTTGAACGATATTGCTTAATCAGCTTGGTTTGATAATAATGTTGGTGAATGATGTTGGTTAATAGTAATGTTGCTTGGTGATGTTAGGTAATGATCTGATCATGTTGGTTTAAAGATCATGTTGGTTCTGAACCACAGTCGTGTTGCTCATTGATGGCCAATGATGATGGTTAATGGTGTTGGTTATGCTGAACTGAGGATGATGGTGCTCAATGATGAGGGGCAAACATTGATGGTTAAAGATTGTGCAGAAGGCCTATGATGGTGGTTCCTGGAGATGCTAAATTGTGCTTCATGGTGGTTAACAATCTCTGAATTCGCCAGCCATCAGCCATAATGATACTCAACCATGGTCATCGGAAGATGGCCAGTGATTTGTTGGCTAGTGCTAGAGCTTAACCACGCTTCAGCAATGATAGATTCCTCATTAGTGATGCTTCACCACCTCTGGTGATGGCCATTTGTTTGTCGGTTTGTATCAGTTAATGGTGTTTGAGGAAGATGAATCAGAACCCATAGGTTTCTAAAGTCGTTGTGCATGTCAATCAGGTGTGTTGGCAAAGCGGTGATAGCTTCACAGTAAGAAGCTGCAACGTTTCATATCCCCATTATGCTTGGTATTCGGGCGGTCACATGAGTGGCTGAAAGTAATCTGGTCGATTTACCCTTGCAGATAAGGGATAGTACTACAGGAAACTTCGCAGGGCATTGGTATTCCCTGGAATGGGAATACCTACTAGCCAACAAATATGTGGTTTTTGATATAGTTGTCATGTTGATCATTGTTTACTGTTGTTTTCTCTTCTTTGTTGTTGGTCTTCGCTGCAACTAAACGGTTGTTTATTGCGGAAGACCACTATTCGCTGTAACCTTTGGAAGGGAAGTAGGCTCTCAACACCAGGCTGCCACCGGGCCCGGGCGCTCCAAGATCAAGACCTGCCAATGTTGGTCACGGACGTGTGCGAAGCCATTGAGAAACATCAGGTGCATCGGTGTACCTTGAGCATCAGCCTTGGGCTATCCCGTTAAGTCAGAAACAGTCACATGTCACATGTCCGAAATGTAGTCCGTGCTTTTGTTCATATGTACTTCGACATGTTCCCCATTGAAAAGAAGGTTGCCAGGCTTTGGTTTCCATTTAATGGACCCCCCCGATATCAGCCCCAGTGGAAGGTGGCCACAGTTCCTGTGGCAGGAAATACCAGGAGAGTCGCACCCAGTACAATTGATAAGTCACAGGGTACACAAGTCTTCCAAAATTCAGCAGGTGAAGATTCCCTGAAAGCTACAGTACAAACAAGTACCCTTCAGTTTTATTATTCCCTTTTGATTCATCTTTTTGTATATTTTAGTTTTCTTCCCTTTGAACTTTGATTCATTTTTTCTCTGCATGCTGCCCTGTGGCTCACAGCCGCTGCGATCTCTTTTTTTCGCCGCAATGACGGCAGAGTTGCAGGGAGTGGCCCCTGGAGTCACGGGATCCACGAACAGCGCTGCAGTAGCCAGCGAAGGATCCACGGGGCGAGCGGTGTACGCTGCACAGGCAGGGCGTGGGAATGCCGTGGTGCTTGAGCAACCCCTTTGGATTTTTATAATGGTTAATAAATGGTGATTAATAATGGTTAATAGTAATAAATGGTTATAATTTATAATGGTTATAAAAAGCTGAGTTTCTTTCTCCTTTTGTTGAACGTTGTAATAGGCTCCCTGCATCTCTCTACCCCTTTGTCAGATGACATGAGTGTGTCAAATCTGGACTTTGCATCCTTTGCCAAGACTGATCCTCAATTCCTTTGAATAGATTTCATATGATTTTATCAAATCTTTAGGCTCTATTTTTTCAAGTTTGATTCTACAGATTCTAGATCAAAACCTCATGCAGATGACTTCAAAGATTGCAAAAGTGACATGGGGATCTCTAGGCGAAGACATTAAGTTCTCACAAGTAATGACAGGTATTTGTGTGTGAAAATACGATGAAGTATGGTTAGCAGGGGTAGCGCGTCCAAGGAAAACAATTACATACATGTGAAATCGATTGAATAGTAGGAGAGTCCATAGCATTTGGTCAGAGACCAATTTCAATCCGCAAAAAGCGCGGTCTGGGAGTACCGTAAATGGTATGGTGGTAAAAGAACGTTAACATGTAAGGATGGTAGAAAGGAAAAGTCACGATGCGCAACGAATGGTAGGGTACAAGAGAATGAGAAAGACCAGGTTGATCATGAAAAGACGTTTTCCAAAAGATACACATTGCTGGGTGGTTTGAAATGCTCAAGTATTCTTGTTCGTTGTTGGCTTGGATGATGGATGATGATGGGCCATCTGATTCAGATTCTCCTGGGTTCAAAACCAGCGACCAGGAAAATTGAAGGCATCAAACATGGGCACGTGACCACGAGAAATGACATTATGGAGCGCATTGGAGCGCTATTCTCAAGACAACTATTCACAATCCATCCATAGCTCCCGATGCCTTTTGGAGCTTTGGAGATGTTGCGGGATGCAAATCCACATTGCGATAAGTACTTAAGAAATAGAAACCAGCCAGCAGGTTGACTGAGAGGCTGATCGGCACTGTTTACAGTAGGTGCATAGACTATCAGGTAGGCATAGAGAATCACAAATAGGTGATTGTACATGTACACATGAAGACTCGAGAATAGAAACATTCTATACTCCTTTTGACTAAAAACCTGAATGACTCGGCTTGCTCTAGTTTGGATGCCAACATGTGATAGTGAAAGTTGTGGAAACAACTCTGATGTCATCGTCGTCACCATCACCATCACCACCATCACTATCACCGTCATCATCATCATCATCATCATCATCATCATCATCACCATCACTATCACCATCACCACCATCACCACCATCACCACCATCACTATCACCATCATCATCACCATCATCACCATCATCATCACCATCATCATCACATCACCATCGCCATAACCATCACCATCACCATCATCATCATTATCATCATCATCATCATCATCATCATCATCGTCATCGTCATCATCATCGTCATCATCATCATCATCATCATCATCATCATCATCGCAATCATCATCACCATCATCGCAATCATCATCACCACCACCACCACCGCCATCATCATCATCATCATCATCATCATCATCATCACCATCATCATCATCATCATCACAATCATTATCAGGTGGTTTGTGAGTGATAGTACTGCCAACAACGATTCCACCTTTTCTGAGGCTGAACTGATTTTCAGTCTCATTGGATATGCTGCAACTTGCTTTGGTGCCGCTGTCGGGTAGTGGCTGGTTACATGGCAGACGTTACAATCATCAATGCGTTGGATGATATGATTGTATTGGTGCGCGGGTATCTATGCATCAGCATCTAATGTTTTTTGGGTTGCAGCATATTCCTTGGGTCACCCATACAGGATAATTTTGCACGTCGCCGATCTGTTTGGACAGATATGGAGTGATATGGATATGTAGACACGGCATGGCACGGCTCTAAATGGCCCAAGAAGGTCCAAAGTATTGCGCCAAGGAGAACATGGGAACTGCATGGAACTTCAACATTGAGTTTAAGTTTTGTGAAAAACCAACCAATTGAGTGGTAGCATGTTGACTCTGGACACATTCCGGGACATAGGGCTGTTATGCTGCGAAAGGCAATTGTTACCCATTGAGATTGTGGCTAATAAGAAGTCTATATAGAAGGAAATCATTGCAGAACTGGTCAGTAGATGAAAAAATATGGTTTAAAACATGTGCCAGTGCACGTACAATGTTCAGCAACTGCACTAGCCATATAGTACCGGCTATAATAGCGGGTTGGACCGGCAAAAGTACAGTAATTAAAATGAAAGGAGCTCGGAACCCAGAGGCACACATATACGGGTTGTGTAGATGTGTTGGAATACTCCTCGAAGTGTAGAGCCTAGAGCTTGAACTCCGCTTGTCACACGACATGTTTTTTCTTTATAGTACAGACCGCACCACTTTGGGAGTTCTTGGAGTGTCACAATAGCATCACCAGGAACCTTTAGATACGCGATGACCCCTGCAATTGAGATCAATGAAGAACCATTGAGGCACCATCTTTGGACGCCAATTTGCTCAGTTTTGGTCCCAAGCCCCAGATTGACACACATCATCCAAGGTCGGAGTTGGAAATGTCTGGCGCTTCCCGTACTTGACCTACACCTATGGTGGAGGCGCGTGGAAGTGAACTGCGTGCCAGGAGTTTCCCGAGATGTTGTCATCGTGATCAAATTGAGTGTATCATGGTGTATCATTGGTGTATCATGATCAAATTGTTGTCATGGTGATCATAGTGATGATCTTAAGTGGATCATGATACACCAATGATACGTAAAACCATCATTTTCTCAACCGTACCGCACCGATGTAGTGCAAAAAAGCAGAAAACGCTGAGTGCTGCTAACAATGTTGCGATGTTGTGCTATGGTGAAGGATTCAAAACAGGGCATCGTGGGCAAAAACAATATGGGGTCTCTGCCTGATGAATGGCTGGGTTAGAGCAGTTGAAGAAGGAATGCCCACCTGATCAAAAACAAGAGGCCACCCACCATCAAATGTAGGATTAGAAGTAAGAACAATTGAGGATTGATGATTACACCTTTACCAAATATGAAATTAAGGCGTTGCCGATGCCGGTCGCCAGTTTGTTGGGTCCATCTCTGACATCACAGGAGCACAGTTGGGCAGGGCAGCTGGTCCAGGGTTGATGGTCCATGACAGCAGGTTTTCACACACAAGCTGTGCAGTTTTTGATAGGTGTGAGTAAATCAAGTTAAGAATTCTTAAGGTCTTTGCTGATGAACGACACTTATGTAGTTGTCAGTTCATGACAGTTTTTTCTTGCTGTAATGCATTTAAATTAGGGCTTGCCAGATTGCAAAAAAACTTCACTTTGCTGACATCAGCAATTCTGCTTCGTCAATGACTAGCCCAACTCCCCTGTAGTTCCACGCTGGCAAATTCTAACCGGATGCAACTATTAATCAGTATTGGTACGTATTGGTTCATATCGATTGGTGGTTTCAACCATTCTCAAAGGCCAGTAGGGCATGTGGATCCTGGTGGCTTCACCGACGGCTAACAGTACTTGATGGCAACCATCACCGACTTGTAATAGTCACAAGAATTCACATGAACCATGAAATAGAAACCGTATTTTTGTGTTGGTTTGCGAGCAACATACATACGGCTGGGTTGAAATTGCCAGTCAAATATGCGAAGAATGATGGAGACACCCAGATCATGGTCTATGGACCACACAAATCTGCTACTTGAGACACCCAAATCATGGTTTATCTACAATTATCTACTCACTTCAAATGTATTGCACCTGTACAACAGTATCAAGTATGTACTTGTCGACGTGAAGGGAAAGTGTCACTGGGTGCATTATGTCAAAGGCCAGGCTCATGACTTTTTGTTACCTTATTCGATTCATAGTTGGCAGCATTGCAACCTGAGACATAAAAATTCCAACGATGGATGGATACGTTCCTTTCACGGCTCACACTTTTCCAATTGATGGATGTGGGCAAGTGTTTCCATGTGCTTCCCAATGGTGGGGCAAGCAAGTGTATCAACAAACGGGTTATATAATACATAGTTATCCCTAAACAATAGTTGGTTTACTTCTATAAATGGTTTGTATTAGATGACTTGGCACCACAATGGTTTATATTAGCCAAGAGGTATAGTATGTTATGGTCATCCATCATAGCAATTTCATCTCAAAACTAATTTCGGTACAGGTTAGTGATCCTCGTTGTTCCATCCATTGTGGGTGTCGATACACTGCTCACATCAGGAAAGCTACCAGTGTTGAACATTTTGTTCACCCTTCCAAAACTATGAGTACATCCAAGGGTCAGTGAGGAACTCTGTACGCATGTATATATCTTTTCTATTATAGGTACAATGCATTTCTATGTACATGTCCTTAATTTCGTTTGTGGCTTCTATTGGACATTTCTTACTTCTGAATGGTTTGGTCAGATTGACCCACCATCAGCAACACTGGGGAAGGACACCAGGGGTAACTTCACAGTCGCGGTGTCAGGTGCATTTTTGATCCCATATGGGCTGAGTCTGCTCCTGATGGGTGCCTGGACGACAGGGATAGGGACATGAAGAGAAAGGGAGACAACCAGAGGGATTGTGCGTAGAAGAGACGTCTACGTACGCACCTATACGCACTTGTGTTCACTGGAAACAACTTCCGGGATATGGTGGTGGGCATGATTGATAGTATCCCTAGAGTTATGCTGTGAACCATCAAGACGAAAGGCTGATCATCTTGATTGTTGGGTGGAAACGGTTGCAGCAGATGTCATTTCTTATCAGGCTATGATCAACAGTTTTCATTTCAGAGTGGATTGTTGTGTTTATCAATTCTTGGGAGGTACTCAGTACTGCGGCTCCTTGCTGTCGTTTGTTCCGAGTGCTTAAAGTAGTGGAATGATGAATTGATGGTGCCAATCCAATACATGTCAAATCTTGGGATCTTGGTTTGGTCAAGGCTTCAGTCCAATTCTTGGTTATTTCACTGCTTTTCGCTGATTTTAGATTGGTTCCTGCGCCTCTCAGCTTCAATCCGTGTTTGTGACCAGGTTTTGGTCATTGGAGTTGCTCTCATCAGAGCTTTGATTTAAGCCATGCTTCTGCTTGTTTTACATTGGGTCCATTCTCGGGTCCCTGCAATGGTCATAAGAATCAAATTGTACATCAAATGATGTTATCCCCTGGGCCGAAAACACCATTCCTAGCAATATTCTATGGCTGACTTTTTTCGTGTTACATTTGGGCATCAAAATTTAGGTACCTTCGGCGAATTCTTCAGAACAGAATCACCGGGTCTTGCAATGTCGGAGACTGATTTACAGCCGAATGGATCCTTTCGTAAACCATCCCAACAAGCAACACATTTTCCTGCTTCATTTGGATATGCTTAGTATTGGTGATAGTCATTGGTTGTAGTGGGTTTATGGGCTAACCCCGATGAACCGTGGTCAAGCTTCATTGATCACCAAGCATTGCTTGTCAGCCATCATGGACCATGCTCGTCAGCCTTCATTGACCACGCATTCATCAATTCCTTAGCCACATGAATCATTCACACCGATCTTGCTGAGCCCTGGCACCCTTAGGTGTCCCACTGTTCGTGCTAGAACTGGGCATGGGGCAACTCACGCGACGGGGCACGCTGGGCATGTGGACCAAGATCGGCCTTCCACGCTGGCAGGGTGTAGGCGGGAGACCAGCGGCAGCAAGTGGAAACCTCGGATCAGTGGCGCCAGTGATGATGATGATGATGATGATGATGATGATGATGATGATGATGATGATGA
>VSDK01005076.1:0-11660 GCA_009767595.1 Symbiodinium kawagutii | reverse complement strand
ATGATGATGATGATGATGATGATGATGATGATGATGATGGTGGTGGTGGTGGTGGTGGTGATGATGACTGCGATGATGATGGTCATGTGATGATGATGATGATGATGATGATGATGATGATGATGATGATAATGGTGATGATGATGATGATGATGATGATGATGATGATGGTGATGGTGATGATGATGATGGTGATGGTGATGGTGATGGTGATGGTGATGATGACGGTGATGATGATGATGATGATGATGATGATGATGATGATGATGATGATGATGATGATGATGGTGATGATGGTGATGGTGATGATGGTGATGTTGGTGATGATGGTGATGTTGGTGATGATGATGATGATTCAGAAGCATCACACGTTTTTTTCCGGCATGGTCAAGGACACGTACTTGTATATAGTGATGATGGTTGCTTTGGGGGGCCAACAGTTGTCTAGAATCACCAATAATGCTAGCGAGCAGTGGCTTTTATGAGAACGGTAAATATGCGTAATCGATATCGACCGAGGTGAATCCTGGTTTCTACTGGCTAATGCGGTATTTGTTCATCATTTGGCCCCAACACGAACTCACCGAGTTTGGTTCACTTGGATGTTCCAGCTGATTCAGTAGATTTTCAGGCAATGGGGGCCCTGTGGTTTGCAAATGAATGATGCTGCTGTAATTAATTAACTAATGTTGAATCATGGTCAAGTATGGCTACAGTAATGGTTGGTGATGACTTTGACCAATGTTTCAATAACGTATCATTAATTAGTAAATTGTGAAAGTACTGACATGGGCAGATCAATCAGCGTTTCCAGACCACCGGAGTCTGTGAGCGGGCAGGTTATTTGACTTTTTTTCGGTGATGGGAATGTTATGTTCGACGCGCTTCATTGCAGTCAGTACTAATCATAAAGAACTGTAGGCAATAGTACAAGTAGAGTGTCTATGCATTCATGGAAGCCGTTGAAAGCAATTGATTGTAAGTTGAAATGCTGATATTGAAGTTGACGCTGAAAGCAATCCGTTGGAATAACATAGGCATAAAGACAATTTGATTGATGTTTTTCGACTTTATGAAGCTGTCCATACATGGTGGAGCCCTCAACCGTACTCTCTGGGCAGGACAGCAGCAGCTTATTTTGTAAGATCATCTCCTGGCTGGTGGTACTGGACATTTGCTATGTTCCCCTTTAATATGGATGATTAGTTGATTACCTAATATTTTGACCATCCGATCTGCAGAAGGTGGGTCGGGTGCAGAGCTGCTTGCGCCGACGTCGGGGAATGATTACCTAATATTTTGCAGGGGGGTCATAGCCACCAACCAGTGTAGTTTGTCCACGATCATCCCTGAGTTGGGTAGGGTTCATGGATTGCACAGGATGCCTTCCTTTCAGGTTTGGCTGCGATTCTATGCACCTTCATGGTGGGCTTGTACTACATTACCATCTTGACATGGACCATTTACTACTTGGGCAGGAGCACAGAAGCAGTCCACTTGGCTTGGGAGTGCTTTCGCCATGCTTGGTTTGTTGGTTTCGGGGCAAGAAATCCATCCACTCCAATCCCAAAGTCCCACCAATCACCACGAGGCAAAGTCAATCATCCGAGTTGATTGCTGTTGAAAGAAGACAAAGGGGATATGGGTCGTCCTATAGTAAAAACTTATCAAATCCTAAAAGATGATGGGGTTTAAAAACAAAGTATTGTTTTAGAGTTGGTGTGCGGCACTTGCTACCACTTATGCACCCACAGGGAATGCAATCCATGAAATATCTGTTGATTGGTTGCTGCCGTTATAGAACCTCGTTTACCGTTACCGTTGTCATCACCCAGGACACTGAAGTCCACATGAACCACCTATCACAAGGCTGTGGCACAAAGTTTTACTGCAAACCACTGCCCGCAGCCGAAAACCATGGCGGAAAACCAGGGCTGGTGGGTCAGAAACCAAAGGCCATTTTCAAATACCAAGCTTCTCAGTGCTTAACAATGTGTATTCAATGTTTATTCTTGATCAAACATCAGATTCTTGATCAAGGGCGAAACATATGATCCCAAGCATCAGCTCATCCAGGCCACAGCAATCATAGCAGACTGCGGGACCACAACTCTCCTTAGCCGCGATGTGGGTCTATGTTATATGTCATGCATCCCCCTTTGGGGGACGCAAGTTCCAACGCGTCACAACACCGAACCATCATCGAACCTAGGATAACATGGTATAGTATTTGGATGTATTTGGCCATAAATTATCATGGGTCGATCTTAATTGATTCGCTTGTGTCTATTACTCGAACATAAGTGACCATGATTGATCATCATCAGTTGAGATTAGTGGCTCCGCCATGCCGTCGCCTTCCGTTTGGGAGTACAAATATTAAACAATCCTCACTCATCACAAAAATTACAGATATCAAACTCTTTGCGGTCGTTGGTCCCACAGAAGCTCATGTAAAAGTTGGGAGCCCAAAATTGGTATGAGCAAAGCATAGCAAAGCAATTCAAAAAGGTTTGCGAACGTTGCTGAGTTACCACCCCTGCAGGACCATTGCAGCCATTCCTTCGGGCAAGTTGCCCTGGAGCGATGAACTTCGCGATTGTCCAGCCGCTTGGGATCAGTTCCAGCCCAAATGGTGGATGTTCAGCGGGTGGAGAGGAAGCCTTAGTTGCCAAGCACGTTTTTTATCAACCTACATGATTACACTTGCTGGATAATTAGCTTCTGGTTACGTATACTGACATCACATGTCTATTCATACCAAAAAACCCAGGCTTTGTACAGCATCGTTATATAATCACGACTAAACTATACTCGAGAAGCACTTGTTGATCGATTGTCATGTCAGTTTGCCAAAAGCTGAACCATTCTTGATTGCAGGGAACCATTTGAGTGTCTCTCATTGGTTGCCTTTATAAATTAGGCTGAAGCATCAAGATATTATCATCAACATGATTGCGAGAAGTTGTGGGTCAATACCTTGGTACCCCTGGTGAACATCCCATAGATGACCAAACCAGTCCAACTGTTGAGATGTTCACCCACATTCACAACTTGAGTTGGTCAATATTGACCCGCCATATTGTTCTTCCTTGAACTGCTCACAGAACTCCGTCAGTTCCTGCGGCCCTGTCAAGGCCATGAATCTCTTTGTACACAAGGCACGCCGCTGAGCAGACCTCAGCTGTGTATTGCAGGGGTCTACCTCGCAACATGCAAACATATATATATATATATTTATTTATTTATTTGTTTGTTTGTTTATTTATGCATATTTATATATATATATATGTATATATGTATATATGTATGTGTATACATATGTATATATGTATGTATATATATATATATGTGTGTGTGTATACATATGTATATATGTGTGTATTTATATTTATATTTGTGTATATATATATATGTAAATATGTATATATATATGTGTATATATATAAATATGTAAAAACATATGTGTATTTGCATTTATATATATGTATATATATATGTATATGTGTATATATATGTATTGTATAAATTGGCACAGATTGACATATATATGTATTTATGTATATATGCATTGATATATATATATACATGTATATTTCGTTCAAAATATATATACATATATTTATTTATTTATATTTGTGTTTATATATATATATATGTATTATTTAAATTGGCACAGATTGACATATATATATATATATATATGTACATATTGACATACATGCATGCATGCATGCAAAATCAAATACATAGATGTTTTATGATATATTTGCACAGGGAGAGAGAGAGAGAGAGAGATTGGCAAGTAGATAGGCAAATGAGTAGATAGGTAGCACAGAGAGAGAGAGAGAGCAACACTTCTCAAGCCACCCATCAATGATTGGCTTTATCCATTTGTCACTGTTGGGTTTTGGATGATCGAATCTCACCGTCTGAAAGTGCCAATGTAAACTGGCTGAAAGCAATTCCTTATTAGTGAGCTGATTAGTAAACTTGAATCGACCTGATTAGTAAACTTGAAGGGCGATCAAGTCGACCACAAAGCCCCGTTTATTAAGCTGTCAAGGGAATTCACGAACTCAAAAGACCGCCGGCTTGGGCTGGGCAGCGGACTACCAAGGCGTGAAAGGCCTGGCCTAAGCATCAACATTGACATTGTTCAAGTAGTTCCAGATAAATTCCAAGAAAGCAGGCTGGCAATGGCTGCCTGAAAGACAGATCCGGGACATTTGAATGACGGTTTGTTGATCCTTGCTTAGACCCCCAATTGCGCGAAGTTTTTCGTTGGTTGATGATCAGAGCCAGCAAAATCCCTGTTAGACAAATCATTGATTTCTTGAGTCCGTAATGCGGTTCAATATTCACATTCTCTGTATAGCAAACAAAAAGACCAAATGTGGTTTAAAGCTTGAAAGGATGGAGTGGTTTGGCCCTCGTTCGGGGTAACAAACCCAATTTCCTTTCTTGGATCTTGGTGCCATGCTCACCGCGACGTTGTTGCCAGACGGTGGCAGAGCACCCTCACCTCATCGACAATGCCACTGGCATCCTGAACTCGAGTTTTCTGGGAAACATTTGGTGTCCCGATTCCACCGCCCACGGGGCCCACGGAGTATCCTGGCTCGTGAAAACACGCTGGTGCAACTCCCATTTGATGGGTGGTTGTCAGGCAATGAAGATATGTTTATCTATGTATACATTTACATGCGTATATACATATATATATATATACACATATATATACATTTACATATACATATATATATATATACATATCTATCTATATATAAATATACATATATCAATTGTATTTGACTGTCAATTTTACACCATCGACCATCCCCTACAGCCGTTAGTTTGTTTCACCATTGTGCAACTCACTATCTCTTGTGGACCGTTGGCTCCTGTTGGTATTTTCACGCAGTGCTGCAAAAGCTGGTGAGGGTCGGTTGTGTGTGCTTTTCACAAGGATTCGGAATGGGACTTTTCATCGTTTGACCCCACGGATTCCGGCAAATGTTGCACTTTCTCAAGTCCCCTGCAGGGGTGGATGGTGCGCACTGTCCCGATACTGTTGATTGATCGTGGCAGATTGTCCCTGGACTTCCACCACCACAAACGGTGTGGCAAGATTTTGCAAGATACGGGCCGTACCCAGCACGATACGAATGGGATAAGGAGTTAAAAGACAAAAATAAATAGAGACATTGGGATAGAGATGCCTCTCATAGCTGCAACAGCAAACCAAGAGAAATCTTCGGTGCTTGAAACAGGGGGAAGGATGGGGAAAGGCATTTCAGTAGGAAAGTAAGACTTTCCGGGACCCCCTCACATCCCATGAATTTGAGGTGATCAGATGATTGAAACAACGTGCGCATCCAAAAGAAGTTCACTTGTGGTTTGATCTCAAAAAGCTCCGCAACCACCAGCAACCACCAAAAAAGCATTTTTTGGTTGCAAAACCAAATATGTTCGGATACCAGGGTAATCCAACATATCTCCTTGCAGTTTTAGTGCCATCACCATGCTATTTATTTAGGGATCCTGCTTGGTGGGTTTTCAGTTGCTTTTTGCTGCCTTGAGCGCTTTGCCTGCTGCAAATGCTTGCTGAAATGATTCCCCCAGCCTGGACAGCTCATTTGGTATGTTTTATCAATGAACCTCCATGGCCAAAATGTCACAGACAATTACAGAAATTCTAGCGGGATGCGTATACAAGTGGACAACCTCTCAACTGCTTGCGACGGGTTAACAAATTCAGCATCACAACGCACCATTGTTTGCCATTGTTGATTACTGTTAATTAAGCATATTTGATCATTATCATGGACCACCACTGATATTGGATATCGTTGATATCGTTTGTTTCCTGACCATCATAATCCGAAAAAGTCGGAATTTCCGCCGAGGCTGAGACTGTGGCCGCGCCTGCAGACTATGTTGCGAAGCTTGACAGCACCGGTGGAAAGGGTGAGGAGTTATGATTTACACTCTGGTAGTCCCTAGCCTGGAAGCTAAAAATCACCAGCTTTGACAAGTAGACCAGCTATAAATGGGGGATTTTCCACGCAACCGGGTCGATTTGCCAGAGAGTTTCCCCATGGAAGGATACATCAACGGAGTATTCTCATCCTACCGACAATGTGACGTGTAATGAACTCAACCCTGGCCAGTTGCGGGCTCACCCCTGGTTGACGTTTACCAGGTTGTACCAGCTGGTTTGTTGAGAAGCATTGCAATCCAATATGTCAAGGTGTATTGAGCAAGCAGTAGAGGACCTCCTAGGTTTGCTTGAAGTTAAGTAGACCCTACTTGGTCGGCTTAGGATCAGTTGAATCACTTTGACCAGTCCATTTTGATCCATTTTGTGCCGAGTCCCAAGCAGTGTGATCAAACGAAAAATGGATCGTACAAGATTTGTGTGCCAGCCTTCTTCTAATTCAAAAGAGTTCAAAGGCATATTTGATTGACTGTGCGTATCCTTAGTGTATTTACATGTTGGACGACTTAAGCGATACAAATCAAAGAAACTGTGTTTCAACCACACCCCTGCGCAGCCTCTAAGGCGGACTGTTCAGCCCACCCAATGTCCAGGCCAGGGGCTTTTCCATCCAGTTGACTACAACTCCCTAAATGCTAAGTCACGTTTGGACCTATGTGATCCTGTGTTATCCCAAGTTGCCTGGTTTGCTTTGGCTTCAAAGAAAGTGAGGGTCAACTACAGATCCGGGTGTAGTTGAGATAATTTGGTGAGCAAATGAGTTGTCCTTAGATGATGTCCAGCTCAATTTCAAAAGGTGAATTCGAAATCCCCGCACATCCATGGATCTATTCACATTGAGAGGTAGGTTTATGTTGCTCACAAAACAATGATCACCCAGCGGGCTGCACCCCGTTCCAGCTCCGAGCGATTTCAAGTTGGAGAATTTGGGGGGAATTGGGTACTGGATGCTGCATCAGTGAGTCACTAAGAATGCCCCTACAGCCATGACAGCTGTGGATATAAACATCAAAGCACATATCATATCATATCATGTTTGTTTAGTTTGCCGTCCTTCAATTAATCAATGTCCGAGTGTGAGCAAAACTGCAGGAAAGAGCGTGTGTAAACTGTACTGAGCAACTGGTTTCATGTCCGATTATGTCATAGTTGGTAGGTTGATGGTTCCCCAGATTTGCAGCGATCATTTGCGATACACAATTTGCTACTAAAGCAAAGACCCGCGCATTCTCAGGATCTGCTGATTGGAACAGCAAACTTGAGATTGTGTCATCAACCATAGTACCAGTAGAGTTTGAGAGATGGGCAACAAAAAACATTTCTGGTGGCGTTTTGTGGGTAGCTGCCAACCATCCACAAGCGCTCCGGCAGCTCAAATGGCGAAGATCTTTTGGGAAGCAGAGGCCTTAAAACAGAGCAGCGGCTGCTCGGTGAAGAAGAAGCGCTGCTGTGGGATGCGCATCACGGGGTTGGTCGGTTGGTGGGTTGGTTGGTTGTGTTGTGCTGGGCTGGGCTGGGCTAGGCTGGGTTGCGTTTTGTTGTGTTGTGTTGTGTTGCGTTGAGATATATACACTGTAACTGTGACACACCCTCATGTACACTGCCCGATCCACTACGCTCTCCACAGACTGCCAACATGACTGTTGCCTCAAGTCATTGTGCGAAAGAGTCCACTGCTGAAGTATTGATTGCGTGAAGCGGCGCTGTTGGTTGCGCAGGGGAAAGGTCCACCAATTTTGCAGTTGGTCGGTGGGTTGCTTGGTTGGTGGCATTTAGGTGGTTGGTGGCACAGCTGTGTGGCAAGGAAAAAGCGGATGAGCTTTTTGGATCAACTGTTCCGTTTTTGAATGCGGCCGCTGCTCATCAGAACGATAGTACGGTCTGGTCATTGCCTGCAACTCCGCCAGCCGGTCCAAGGATTGGATGATTTGGGCGGCAGGGAAGAGCTGCTCCAGAGAGAGCTTCATATGGGTTGCGTGGTGACCTCCCTGCTTTGTGTAGGTTTTATTCTTTTGTGCGCACAGGATTTGGAATGGTTTGGATGGATGCTTTATCATATTTGAATGTGAAAAATATACTTGGTGCGCCGGTCACATAATGACAGTGCCATTGCTGGCCCAACCAAATTGACTAAGAGTTGTTACCAGCGGTCGCAGCCCACCGCCAGGGCAAGGTAGTTGCGGTGGTTGTTGTTGTTGTTGTTGTTGTTGTTGTTGTTGTTGTTGTTGTTGTTGTTGTTGTTGCTGTTGTTGTTGTCGTTGTTGTCGTTGTTGTTGCTGCTGTCATTGTTTTTGTTTGTGTTTTTCAATGGATGTTATTTTCGTTGGGGGTTTTAGATGGTTTCGGCTTTTGGCGTGAATGATGTTCCTTTTGACAACGTACATGCAAATGTGTTTTGACGAACTGCAACTTTCCTGCTGCTGTTTTTCCCGCCATTCCTGTGGCTGTTGCTTTTGACACATATTGATGCACGGTTCTGATTGTTGTCGTTGTTGCTTGTTGCTACTGCCGCCGCCGTTCTTGTTGTTGCAATGTTACTATGATGGAAATGTTTTTACTATGTGTAAACTGTTATGATCTGTTATTCGTTGTTTGTTACTACGTTGTTACTGTGTTACTGTTTCTTTGACAGGCGTAAATCTGGAGATGCTTCTTTGTCTCACCATTGCCTGGGTCTTGATTTGGCTGGTCGCGCCTCGGCATCCGATCACCACCCTGCGGGACCACCATGTGACCAACCAAGAATGGTATACCGATTGGAAATGTATCAGTGGCTGATGGATGTTGATGGCCATGCTTATTCAGTGGTTGATGATCCAGGGTAGCGATGATATACAAACCATAAATAATAGCAAGTCAGCACAAGCAAGCAGTTTCAGTTGTATTGAATAGCAATGAACACTCATGATAGCATAATGATTATCAGTTCCACTAATGTGATAATAGGTGATTACATAGTCTTACTATTGTTATGTAATTGATAATTTTGTATCATATGGATCAAAAGAATGATAGTAGTGACACTATATAATGATGTTGCAACAACGAATCATGCCACTTGGATGGTTATACAGTGAACAAATAGTACAGTTCAATGACAGAAACTATCATTGCCGTAATGTGTTTCATGATAATTAGCACTGATAAGGAGTTGCAATTTTGAGAGACAGTACTGTAGCTGGCTTTACAAGAATGCTGGCTCAAAATATCTAAAAATATCTCATACTTGGTTGATGTTGCATATGGACAGAGTGATGGGTTGAACTTTGAAACTGACGCTTCTGGGTCCGACAGGTCAGTTCGTTGGCCATCCGGTTTTTCTGCATTGGAAAGTAACCGTATCCATAATGCCATTGGCGAACCATTGGATCTGGTTTTTGGGATGGGAAAATTTGATTTGCGTTTATCCCGTTTTTTTGGAATTGCTCAACCGTTCCACATGTACATGGACCTCGTCAGCGCAGCTGCCATGCGGGGTGTTGGCTCAAAGATGCTCGAACGAATCTGCAAACAATCTAAGTAGGGAGTTCTCGGGCAATGCTCGGGTTGGCATTCGGAAAGGGATGGCTTTGGATGGCTACTGGGTGGCATGTGCTGGCTGCTGCTTTCCAACCCAAGACCCGTCGGGAACTTGTGGCGGCCGTGCGCGAAGCATGCAGCTCAGGTAGCGACATGAACTCCTGGGATACGTCGTTGGTCACCGACATGTCTGGGCTGTTCCAAAACGAAACGGACTGCAATGCTCCCATAGGCAAGTGGGATGTCTCTAGTGTCACCCGCATGGATCGCATGTTCTTTGGTGCCAGTTCCTTCAACCAACCAATCGGTGATTGGAATGTGGCCAGTGTCACCGATATGGCTTACATGTTTGGAGGTGCCACTTCCTTCAACCAGCCCATTGGTGATTGGAACGTGGCCAGTGTCACGGACATGCATTTCATGTTCAGCGGAGCCATTGCCTTCGACCAGCCCATTGGTGATTGGAATGTGGCCAAGGTTTCTGACATGAACGGCATGCTCTGCGGTGCCACTTCCTTTAACCAGCCCATTAGTGATTGGAACGTGGCCAGTGTCACGGACATGCATTTCATGTTCCGCGGGGCCATATCCTTTAACCAGCCCATTGGTGATTGGAATGTGGCCAAGGTTACCAACATGTACGGCATGCTCTGTAGTGCGACTTCGTTTAACCAGCCCATTGGTGCTTGGAACGTGGCCAGCGTCACCAACATGGATTTCATGTTCTCATTTGCCAGTTCCTTCAATCAGCGCATCGGTGATTGGAACATGGCCAGTGTCACCAGCATGGCTTTCATGTTTGAAGATGCTAGTTCCTTCAACCAGCCCATTGGTGATTGGAACGTGGCCAGTGTCACCGACATGGATTTCATGTTCGGGGGTGCCAGTTCCTTCAACCAGCGGATCGGTGATTGGAACGTGTCCAAGGTCCAGAACATGGATGGCATGTTTCGCAGGGCCTTATGTTTTGATCAAAATCTTCGGAAATGGGCTGACCTAAATTCCAGGGTCTACGATGCTTTCGATTATTGTGTGGATGAGTCGGACTGCAAGTTCCTTCCTTGCTCTTCGCGCTTGGAGTCGTGTGCAGCGAGCTTGTTCATTTCAATCTGAGTCGTGAGTGAGCCAAAAAGCAGAACGTTTCGCAGAATTGACCGGCAGCGTTGAAACAGAGATGCTGGAAGAAAACAGAAGTTCAAGGAGATGTTTGTTTCTCTCCAAGAAGGGGAGAAATGGAGTATTTACATGTATTTACAATCCTAAGCCTAAGCCCCTCTTGGCCCCCCTATCACAACAGAGAATCCAAGTTTCACCTGGCCTGTGGGGCCGCGGTTGTTCAATCGGTTGGTCACATCGGTCCTCGACTCGGCACTCTGAGGTTTTCAACGGCGTCAAGAGCAGTGGCAAGGTGGTCTATTTCACAGCAACATTTCCATATCTTTGCCTGGCAATTTTCTTAGCTCCTTGACCAATTGATGGGAAAATCTACAAGAAGCCTTTGTTTTTACCCACCAGTTTCAGGGCTTTCCGGCAATTTACTGTAGATTTTTCCCCTCAACCATTTCTCAAGGATGGCTCCAGCCCCCCCCCCCAGCCCAAAACAAATCAAACAATGATGGGCCACTAGCCAGCCAGGAAGCAAACAACAATCAAGCACTTAATGACTATGAATGGTAAACAACAACCTCACCAATAAAGCGATTTAAGGTGATTTTAAAGCATCCTTAAGCTGACTCACGCTGAAACAGGCACACGCTGATAAAATGTAGTTAATGTAGTTAATCTGGCATATTTCTGACAAGAGGCATGCTACTTTTCTCTGACGGTCCTGCTGTCGCTACATGAATCTGATCCTAGGCTGGAGCAACTAGCTTTGTGACTACATCCCGCAATTTTTGCTGAGATGGTTTTTGCCACACAACATCTTTGTATTGTGTTCTCACAGTCAAGTCGATAAAGTCGAAGATCACCTCCAAAGCAGTTACCTTCGGCTCGATGCCGCCGTACATAGGCCAAGATCTTTGCATGGTCCTCTTCACATTCATATCTCTCAAACCTGCACACACACACAGCTGAGATGATCAGAACGAATGAATGCTAACCAAGAGAATCCATTCATATATTTATATTCAATACCACT
>VSDK01005072.1:1957-26800 GCA_009767595.1 Symbiodinium kawagutii | reverse complement strand
GGTTCAATAGGTGAGGGCAACGGTGAACACCGCAGAATGCTCCCAAATCATCGTTGAACATGACCCCATTGTTCAGCAAACATGATGATGGATCAAATTTTCAGTACTTGATTCTGGTATATTCTGGTCATTAGCAGTAGGAATCAAACATCACATGCTGACTATGATTACTTACAAACGACGATCATAACTATTGCTGGAAGATACTTGAATCGACACTTTGTGAGCGCTCAATGTTTTTTTTGCCACACATTTTTTCAATGTTCCCCTTCACCGTCAATGCTCCGCTCGTTTACAAGTATAGAAATGTTTTATCGCAAAGTACTCAAACAGCCCAACGGAGCGATTTGGACGTCTCTCAAAACCTGGTACCCCTGTTGAACATGCCATAATGACCCAACCTTCCAGTTTTTGGGAGGATGGTTGCTTAAGGACTCGTAGATGTATGATGCTTCTCTACTCATCAGCAACCATTGGAGACCATACATCTACGGACACACAAAAAAGTCCACTGGTGAGCAACAGCTCAAAGGTAAGGTTGAAATCATCCCAGTTCGGTTCCTAGAGGCAATCACAGGATATGTAGAATACAAATTATTATAGTCATATTATAATACACTTTATTTAAACCAATATATTATATACAGTAATCTATACTTATATTGTACATGCCTCATGGTCAAGAATAGCTAACATTGATAAGAGTGGTCTGAATGATTGGCTATGCTTATGATTTCTGAATTGTGTGGATACCGGGATTCGCGACGCGCAGGATTTGTTTGTGATGACCGACGAAGCGGGGATCGCGAAACGTAAGATCTTCGATGCGGCAACCTTCAAGCAGTACCGAGCGATGCGAGAGACACTTGGCGAGCCCCAAGCGCCTCCCAACACGTTGAGAGCTACGGTGACCGCTGTGTAACGTACCACTGGGAGATGAGGGAACCACAGCGGCTTGGCCCAGCTGATGACCAGAGGCGGTTGGCTTCTCTCGAGAAGCCAGCCCCGATGTTAGCTTTCGAAGCCGTCAGTGTGTGATATTTGACCGTGAGATGGGCTTTTTGTTTGGGCGCAGGTACAAAATTTCAGTTGCATTTTTTCACAACCACATATCACTGGTTGGTGGTTTCAATTTCTTTATTTTCCCAAACGTACTTATTAACGAATGCTTGGTTGACGAGCATGTTTGGCATAGGGCTGGTGAGCACCACCAGACAAATCTTGGATGGTGGAAGAATCTGGATGGCAGGAACCATTGGAGGAGGCAGCAGAACTTTGCTCAACCGCCATGGCTGTTGGGGCTCATAGCTTCCCTCATAGAGAAACCCAGCGACCGGCGCAGTTGGGCACCGCTGATTCTTCCAGCAGCTGCAGTCTGAGGCAATAAATTTGGTGAAGCTAGGACACTTGAACTGCCAGAGGTGCATGCATATTTGATTATTTGTATGTGCATCTTTTATATGTATTGATTTTTACATATATATATAAGTTAAATACTATTAAATACTTCCGTTTTTCTGTTTGTATGGGCGCATGTATGTGTGGATGCAGGTATGGATGCAGGTATGTATAAATGTTTGTGCATGAGTATCATCAATAATTGACGGATGGACGAACATCCAACCAGCTCGACTATTGTGTTTTTGCTTGGGATGTTTACTACCAGTACCCAGCCATGTTACTGTATATGTACATGGGTGTGTATATTTGAGAGGTACGTATGTGTGCACAAAAAGTGGATGTTGGTCAATCATGACCATGACTGTTTTTTCGCACTTCAACCATGACCGATTGGTTTGCACGTTGGCAATCAATACCAAACTGCCACCAAAACCACCAGAGTATCAGGGAAAGAAACCAACATACCGTACAGATGAACAAACATGTTCATTGTTTAGTTAAAGCTGCGTTGCGTTCAGTGAAAGATTGTAGTGATTAGACCTTGTACATTGCAGATCATTGCAGTTCAAAGCCAATGACTTCACTCAGAGAAGTTCTGGTGGATTTCAGACGGCCGCCAAGGATTCTCCTGGCTGGAGATGCCAATCGCTTGGTGGCAGAGTTGACCCATGTGAGGATCAACGACCTCGCTGCGAATCGGCGCAAGCGGCGATCAGGGATGTAATCAGTATTTTTTCAGGGCTAAGTCATGTACTCAACCGCTGAAGACCTGCAACTGCAATCAGTCATCTCTTGTCATTTACTCATGCACCTATTCTGAGTTGCTTGTTTTTCAAAAAGCACCGGACATAGTGAGAGAAGTATTACAGGTTCAAGTGCATGTCACACGTATGAGGGCATAGAACCTGAAGCGTCCTTTCAGCAGTTTGTCCACGTTTTCGTTTCTTGGGTGACAGGCATGGGCCACCCATGCAGGTACCCAAACTGCTCAGTTGGAGAACCGTTCAGCCACTTGCTGACGTGGTTGACCACTAAGAGCAATCACAGCGTAGCAATGACATCATATGGCGTGCCGTGGCACCTGGTTTTTTTTTTGTGACCATAAACTTGCAACAGGATTTGGGGTTCTCAAAATAGGGAAAATAGGGAATCCAAAAAGTGGAAGGTTTTTTATAATGGTCAATATTGGTGGAACTGCCATTGGGTTGATTTTCTCGTGGCGTGGTTTAAAATTAATCATTGATTTGCATACCCAGTGGTGTACTCACTAGCTATGCCGTCCGTCCAAAGGCTGGTTCATGGTCTGGCATGTCCGCATGTGATTGCGGGGTACAACATGGTACAACGTTTCTTGGATCCTTCAATTGCTCGTGATGCAACACAAGCATTGCGACCGGTTACAATCATGACCATGCATTATATCCTCCATCTGTTGTCATCTATATGCCCATTGTTCATAGTTTCCACCTATTGTCGTGTCAAGTCTATTTGTTGCTCATTGCTCACTGTTTTAAAGTTTCACTAAAGCTGTACCTCATTGTTGACTGGTGTTGTACCCATCATGGTTAGGTAAGCTAGCTATTCCATCATAGTGTCATTGTCTTCTTATTTTGTTGGCTATTACACTGGGCTATTATTGGTTGTTATTGGTTGTTGCTCACCTTAAGTCGATGAGAACATGTACCTACCGGAAACGAATTCTAGTGATCATGTCCTCAAGAAGTTCATCGTCGTTCTGGTTGTACTAAGAAACCCTCTTGTTATTGTTGATCAAGTTTCATCGTCAGTCGATTGCGGTTGCAATTCCAAATTGGTAATCCAATCAAAATTGCAACCAAACAATAGCCAAACTAGATATTTGATCACCAAACCAGATGATTCAAATCACCATTCTTAATCTTAAATTGCAGATACAGGGACCGGCTCAACCTCATGGTTCAACCGTTGATTCAGCTGTTGTTGTCCCCAAGCGCGATCCTTGGTGAGCTCACTGCCCAGGCTCCTCCGGAAAAGGAAAACAATCCGTTGGCGTTCATGGAACATGCCACTGGGCGGGAGCCGCCATGTCCGGGGAGCGCAGCGCCATGGTGACGCCATGGGGGGAGAAGTTCGACCCGTGATGCACAGCGACGAGTCGATGATGGATCCGGGCTGATGACGGTCATGGCAACTTACAGTCGTGGGTGTTTCTCAAGCCATAGGAAGCCCTAAAAATGGATGGTTACTATAAATGGTTGATATTGGATGATTTGGGGGTACCCCTATTTTGAGAAACCAGCAAGTGAACATGTTGATCACCAGAACTAGCGTCACATGGATATTGGCTGTGGGTCGTCCAGGGCGTCGTACATTCTCTTGGCTATAAAAACATCGCATACATGAGCAAGCTAGTTTTGAGCTGTTCCTCAGATGTTCACCCTCGTTGCCTTGCCTGGTGTTCGACCGGTTCTCAACAGTGGCAGACTCCAGTTACCATGCAGTGGTCCGCTTTGACTTGATGCATGTAGCCAGGTCTAGACATTTATAGCACGAATTGTCAACAACAAGATGGAGATCAATGCTGTATACATCGCCAAGAATAGTAGAGATAGAACTCTAACTGCCCCAAACAGTGGTGAAGTCAAGGTCAATCGCCTACAATGTTGGTTAGTCGATGATAACCAGTGACATAGAATTACGTTACTGGCTACTACATAGCATTACGTTACTGGCTACTAATGCTGGTTACCAACTGTTGATTATTGCCAGTAATGTAGCCAATGATAATGCATATAACCGGTGACATATAACCGTTAATAAAGCTATGTGAAGCTAATAATGTTGATATTGGTTCTGTAAATAATTGCGATCGAACCATGGACATACACTCATCCAGCAACAATAGACAATACAGTAATGATTGCTGGTGATCTATGACAATTAAACTTGGATATGCGCAATTTGTGCATGTTACGGGTTCATCGTTAGGATTGACCTCTTAAGTGTCAGTTTTGAACGGGAAAACATGTGGGCCAAACCTATCAATTACTAGTGCAGCCAAAGTATTGGGTCCCCATACTGCAGAAACCAGTCTTTCTTGTGATAAAACTAGTTGATTGAAAGATGTGGCTTTTGATCTATGCCCAGGAGGAAAATGAATCATGTTTACGTTTCTTTTCCATGTGTGGCTGCTCAGGTTTGCTTAGTCTTCCCACATGGAGCCTTCACAGTATGTTTCTTGCAGCAGAATGGTCCAAAGCCCATTTATTTGTGCCAAGGAGGGGCCAGCTTTGTTGGCAAGGAACCTGAAATGTCATGTTCAATCCGTGAAAGCCGGGATGCTTCCACACACCAACTATGGAGCATCTACTCTGATGAAAGAATATCTCATTGCGAAGAATCTTTTCTGTGAAGCAACATAAAAGGAAGAAGCAGCCTAGAGAAATAGACCTCGAATTTCTTGCCCGTTGGTGGCAGTTTGCGGCAAGCTTGCTGCGTTTGAGGTCGTCACCGTTGTCATCATTGCAAATGCTGTCACTGAGTTCAGAAGCCCTGGGCCATCTTGAGCCGACGTTGGTGTAGTACCCCCACAGCGAGGTTGATTGGACTAGTTGAGGTAGATCTGACAGCAGGGTTGCACGGCAAAGGGGCTTGCTAAACACCCTGAAGGGCAGCCTGTGGAGGTCACTGGGGCTGTTTGAACCTGTTTGCAGTTGCTCTCATCGTGATCATAAGCGGCAACGTTGTTGTTTGTGGTGATGATGGTGGTGGCGGAGTTGATTTGTTCCATTCTTTATTGTGTTTTTTTGTTATTGTGTTGCTGTAGCTGTTGTTTTTTTTTTGTTGTTGTTATTGTTGTGGTCGTTGATTATGGTCATCGTGGTTGTGGTGGTGGTTGTTGTTGTTGTTGTTGTTGTTGTTGTGGTAGTTAGTTGGATTGTTTGTTTGGATTGATTGTTAGTTACTCAGTTAGACAGTCGGTTGGTTAGTTAGTGAGTTAGTGAGTTAGTTACCTTATTATATAGTTAGTTGCTCAATTGGATTCAATTGGCTAGTTAGTATCCTAAAGTCCAAGTTCTCAGAGAGATCAGTTGGCCGAATTTGTATATTGGATGCGTGCATGAACTCCCAGTTGTTCACAAAACATTTTTGCTAACCTCCTCGATGTTGGCCGTAACCATCCGCATACAGGGGAATCTCAAACCACTCGAAACTTTCTTGCAATGCCTAGAGGAACTGCCAGACTCCTACCTACTGTTCATGGAACATTTGGCTACCACGTGGGACATTTCGTTTATTTGGGTAGTTCAGTTACTCAGGTGTTAAATTTCCCATTCACCATCCATTGTCAACTAAAATCGAAACCATCAAGCATCAATCAATCATTGACTAACCAGATTTTTTCCATTGATTATCCATCAACCATTGACCAATCGGAGATCAAGTCATTGAGTTACCCCCCTTGGCCTCCTTGGCCATGCTTGCGTGGCCAAGGTGACACTCAGTTTGATGACAGATAAAGAACACCGTGATTGGCCGGGCTGGGTCGCTGGGCTCCACCATAGATCGCCATCCTCATCATCCTCATCGTCATCGTCATCGTCATCATCATCATCATCATCATCATCATCATCATCATCATCATCATGCAATAATATATGTATAACAATTGTATTCATTAGGTTAAGTAATGAATCAGCCATGTATAGCTGTCCCTATTTTGAGAAACCATTAGCTGACCATGACACACATCCACTGGCATCATCCAAACATTGATTTCATGTACCCATTGACTTATTGTTGATGAATGGTATTGCTAATGAATCGTGTATGGTTGATCATGTTCACGTGTTGAATGCTATTCCCTTGTTGAAGATCCTAACGTGGTATAATAGCTCTTGATTGCATGACATAGTAGAAGGCAAATTACAAATGATCCAGTCTATCTCAAATGGCGATATGACCCACAACCATATCACCACGGAAAAGAATTGAATATCGGTATCCGTGAAGCTATCAAAGATGGGTGGGTAGTAGGAGATCGTAGACTCTTCGGATGTGTTTGGTAAAGGTGCCATCGTTGCAGGAGAGTATGTTACCTGACATTGATGCATGAGCAATGGCTACAACTCATGACCGGTTGGTGGTTTTCAACGTTGTATAGATTCCTAATCTTTGGTTAATTATGGCTAATAGTAGGGGATACTAACCAACACTAACACTACAATGGTCAAACAAATACGATTGTTGGTGGTTTGATTGACTACTAGTTGGGATAGTTCATTGACACATACTTTTCAGAGGGGTGGCTCAACCACCAAGCAGATGATCATTTGTGATCTAGCAAGCGATGTGATTGGATGTAGCAATCAGAAAAGGGGTACCCCTAAATTATCTAGTTTATTGATTTTTTCTAGTGATCAACCATTCATAGTATCTGGTATGTCCCCTACTATAGCCTCCCCTTGTTAATAACCATTATAAACCAATGTTAACCATGAATAAACCAACCATAGCTCTGGGTTCCTATGGCTTGAGATATCACGAAATGTTCCACAACGGAAAAAAAATCGCTTTTCAGCAGTCTGGACCTCTGACTTGAGCCCCTCGTCCGCTGGCTCACAAGGGTGTGGCTGTTTCGACATAGCTAGTGACTGGGAACCCACAAGTTATGGACGGTTTATTACTATGAATTATTATAGCCATCCTGGAGTAGATAGAATATAAAATTGGACCATCCTCAACAGGTAAATGGTTAGAATATTGACCATTGGGGATATTCTATCTACTCCAGGATGACATATTACTACAAATGCGCATGGTTCATACACTGGATGAGAACTGGGACCCCTATGGCCCTATGATTTGAGAAATCACCATGTCAGTTTTGTTTCGGATCTCCATATTAACATAATAAGCTGGGACCCTAAACAGCGATAAGTAGGTTTATAGCTAAGGTAACTACCAGTTTTGGTAGATATAACTATATAGTTAAATGGCCTTATAAAGCAAGTTATAGCCAAGCCACAGGGCAGCACAGCTCTATGGTGTCACACTTGGAAGAGCCAGGTCTATGTGGAATTTTTCTTCGCTTCGTTTTTACTCTGCGAGATCCTCATCCGGATGAGCATGGAAGGACGCGGCTCCCACGATCACAGGGGTGTTGCTGGATCTCCACCAGGGTGCTCACCATTCAAAACTCCAAGATTTTGAGTTGTGCGAAGTTATCACTGCTGATTCTGGCACATGGCAGTGGAAACATCCCAAGGCTTGAACCATGTTCCTCCACTAAGCTTCCACCCCCAAGCTAGTCCGTGGCAAAGAAAATATGCTGTAAATGCGAAAATTCCAGGTCTCTTCCAGCACGGAAACCCAGAACTTGGACGGTTGTTTCAAATGCCACATATGGCTATGGGTCAATATTAACCAACCAACTAATGGAGGATTTGCCAACAATAATAAGGGAAAACAATGGTTGATGATGGGGAACCAGGGGTACATACAGGGTTTTGACCCACAGCCATATTTGTATGCATATGTATCTTGTATCTATGTGTGTATAAAAGATACGGGCACTCCATACTTCTGGAGGAGGTTTGGCATTTGCAGCAACCAGGAGAAGCACTCTACAACATATTCTTCTTGAGATATCTTGGTCCCACCTCCAAGTGGTGCGGTAGGCTGTTCCCATTGTGGCGGTACTGTGATACGATGAAGCATCCCACATCTCCAGAACGGCCCTGACCACTGAAAATACTTTATTCCCAACATGTTTGATAGCATATGCACATGTATTTGCATGATGCACATCAGATGCCGATAGCTTTTTTCTGTATGATACTGTGTGATTTGTTCAGCAATGCTCAATGTATGCATATCATTCAATTAACTAAATATAGTTTGATATACTTTCTTAAATTATGTATACATATATCTATAAATATGTATATACATACACATGTATTTCTCAGGAGGTAAACACTTTATCATCCCCAGCTGGATCAGCAAAGCAAAAAGTGACGTGCTGGTGGACTTCCCAGCAAAAGTAAGTATCATTTTCTGATGAATTGGATCATTCTGGTAGATTGTGTGCCCCTATATAATTATATGCAGGCTTAATTGTGTCTTGTGTGGCTTACCCCACAATTGTAAGCAGGTCATTTAATCACAGCGAGCCATGATTCTGCCACGATGAAAAAACGTGGCAGTTGTTCGCCGGAGAAGCTGCGGTTAAGGGCTGATACAGTCGCTGTGTATAAGATTTTTTCATGTCAGAACTGGAGTTACTGAAGCTCAGTAGCATCCGACCACGCTCCAAGATGTCGCTGGCTGGTCGTTCCATGGTGTTCCACGATCGTTGATGTTGATCTTGGGTGATGTTGGTTGATCTTGGCTTATGTTAGTTGAGTGTTAGTTTGATGGTTTATGCTTGGTCCAAGGTAGGGAGGTGACGCTCCTGAAGATCACTGCTGCAAATCCATCATTGCCAAGTTACTGGGGTCCCCAACGGGGGGGTTCTCAAAATGGGGGACCCAAAAAATGGTTGGTTTATTTGTTACTATATTTGGGGGGGTCCTATTTTGGGAAGCACCCAGCTGTAGGGATGAAAACAAGTCTCCATGTGATCATTGTGAAGCATTTCTTCACCTTTTGCGAGCTGAAACAACTGTGGTTCCATAGAGAAACTCTCATCCTAGGGCCACGACAGGATGGAAACACTACTGGTCTGGACGAGAGACGCTGGGCAAAGAAATCGAGGGCCTTATCTCGGACAGCGGTTGTGGGTCAATATGAACCATCCTCAAACATGGCTGGCTAGCAGTGAATCCATCCCAACATTTCGACTACTGGTCATTTGGGACATGGTTTCAGAGGCAGGGATACGTAGCCCTTGACCGTGACATGTAGCTTCGTTGATTTCTCTTTGATGTCAATGGATGTTCATCGCCAGCGCTATCAGATCCATACGGGTCAGCATGGCTGTGGGTCAAAACCCTGTACCTTTCGCTGTTCACATTCCCCAAATCACCGTTTGCTGGACTTTCGCCGTTGGGATGGGTTCACTGCAACCCATTTTTGGGATGGTTCATATTGACCATAGTCGTATAGCCGGTTTATTCGCTATAATTCACCAGATTGTTATCCCCTACTGACTAGTTCATATAGGCGGTATATTCCCTTTAATTTGTGGTTGTTATCCCCTACTAACCAGCCGATGCATATCCCCTATCATTGTTGCTATACCTGTACCTATAGGGATTAAGTAACTTATATACCCTATTGTTGGTTGTTGTCCCCTACTATGCAGCGAGAAAATAGCAGCAGATGTTAATCATTGAAGTTGGTTGACTCCATGACCAGGCTAGGGCTCCCCTTTTTGTAGGTGTAGGGAGCCATGGTTTCCCAGGAAAAGGGCACAGTGCTTGGTGCAGATGATTATTGATGCCAGATGAGGTGCATGTTACATGGACTTTTTTTGTGTGTATGTGTGTTTGGTCATTTCAGAGTATTTTTTTCCAGCAGTGTCAGCGACCAAAATGGGCCAAAGCGGCGAGACACAGCAGGTCACTCCCATGACCTGCGACTACGTGCATGAATTGACCGTTAACTAAACACTAATGTTAACCCAGGATAAATAAACCCTAGGTTGATTAACCCTAGGTTGATTAACTAGGGGGGTTCCCATTTTAAAGGAAAACCAAGGCTTTTAGGGGATACCCCCCATTAATCAACCAGGGGTTTATTAATCCTGGGTAGCCCTTATTCTAAGATGAGGATTCGGAAGAAGTCAGACTTGACCATTAATTACTTCCGCATGATCATCGACCATTAGTTGCCTGGGAACCCCATGTTCACTAGTCAATGAACCATTGTATTAACCATTTACCGTCAGTTGACAACATTAAGTATCATTCTTACGCAAAATTAAGCAACATCGGCTACTAGCCATGACTCACCGTGAACAAACGATTTATTGACAATCTATGAACATCTGAATCCCTTAAATCCCCCGTAGTGAACCAGTACCCATGACCACCAACCAACGGCCGTTGCGGGCCAGTGCATTCTGGAACATCTTCGACGTGTTGCTGGCCGTCGTCAGTTGGGTCGATTTGCTGATCTTGCAGGTGTCACCGGCGTCGCGGAGCCGGCTGGCACAGGGGTGTGGCTGTGATTAGATGAGTGGAATTTGATGGTCAATGATGGTGGTTTAACTGGTGGTTAATGGTGGTTAATGATGATTAATGATGGTTAATGATGCTTTATGATGGATAATGAGTGATTGATGATGGTTAACGATGCTTCATGATGGCTATGAATAGATTCAATAATGGTCAATGAGGCTAGATGACAGTTGATTACTGGTTGTTGATGGCTATAACAGCATTAATTAATCCCGTACTGGTTGATTTGCCGCTATCAGTAACCAATCCTTCTTTTTAACCCGTTCTTTTTAACCCCCAAAAGGATGCGGACAACCAGAACCAGTGAATGCCGAAGATTTGGGGGATGGTTTTGTTCCACTAGCATCCAGGAGGAAGTTTGCATCAGATATACTGTAATTAAACAATAGTGATCCCTATGCTTCCAGTTAAACTTGTAGTAGGTAGCGAAACCCAAACAACAAGGGTAGAAACCAGCTGTTCCTGATGATTGACCATAATTTATGATGGCTATAGTAGTGATTCAATGATGGTTGGTGAGGCTGGATGATGATTAATTAGTTCCTAATGATGGTTAACCAATGTTAATTAATGGATGGCTAGACAATGATTCGATGATGCTTAATGAGGCTGGATGATGGTTAAGTAGTAGTTAGTAATGGTTAATGAGAGTTGATATTGGGTGAATGAGGGTTGATATTAATGATAATGATGGTCAGGTTTATGACGAGGCTTGATGATGGTTGATGGAGATGATGGTAAATTAGGGTTGATCAGGAATTCGATCAGGAAATGGTACTGGGGCCTCTAAACCATACAATTTGTGAATTCCCAACAAAAGCGATAACAGAATATCATCTCAGATGTCGAGTGCTACGGTTTCAATCGCCACCTTCTCCAGCCATATGAACTTGTGAGCACTTGGTTGTTTCTGGTTGCAAGATTCCAGACAATTTCCAATACATCTAAGGAAAGCAACAACGCAGCGACAAGTAATTTGCAACAAGATGTCCCTTTGCCATGAGTTGCTCATTGGTTCCATCCAGTGATGGTGCAGTGATACACAATTTCAGGGAGTGCTTGAAGACAAAGCGTGAAGCAGCCGTTAGGCAGCCAGAAACGCATCAGATGATGACCTGGAAGTACAAAAGACGTCGGGCGTACATGAAGAGTGTCAGGTTTCCAATATCACCAAGCACTGGGAAACGATATAGAGAACTCCCAAAAACGATTAGATCAGACATATGGCTGTGGGTCAAAACCCCGTACCCCTGGTTCCCCTATCATTAATTTTCGTTTTCCCCATGAAATTGGTTATTATTTCCCATTATTGGTTGGTCAACTGCTTGACCCACAGCCATATCAACCATTACCATGTCATATTTGCCATGTTTCAATTCCTCCATTGTCCGGTTTTGACGTTTGGCCGCCAGATGGAGCTCACGAGTGCCTCCTTCCTTCGCGTTTGTCGACTAATCCGACTGGTGCGGGTCATGCGCATTTTTCGCTTGAAGGTCTTTAAGGATCGTCACTGGGAGATGGTGATCTCCCCTCCATCACTGGGAGTCATGGCTATCACTGGTTGAAATCACCAGCTGTTGATGGAGAACTTGGTGTTTTTTTTTGATATGGGTGTTTCTCAAGTCATAGGGGGATCCCCCAAATCATCCCACCTTAATCGTTGATAGTAATAAGCAAGTCATGTTTGCGGCTTCGCAAACTGGCTTCAGAAACCACCATGTCTCCCATGTTCTACTAATCCCTTCCTACTATTACTAAACCCCCCCCCTAATACAAAAAACCACCTTGGGGATGCACTTCTGTTTTTTTTTGGTTCTGGCCAATTGTACTTTTAATTGTAGCAATTGAAAAATAAAAGGAAAACCCCATTCCCCAAGCAACCGTTCCCCCCCCTATTATTAAAAACCTCTGGCTTAGGGGATGTTTAATATTAGGGTCCTAAACACCCAAATGGTTTTTATCATTAGGGTCCTAAATGTAATATTAGGGTCCCCTTCGTGCAGTTGGTTTTTGCAATTTTTGAATAGGTTTTAATAAAGAATTCAATAAAGCAAACATTAAACGCCAAAATGATTTTTATCATTAGGGTCCTAAATCTAATATTAGGGTCCCCTTCGTGCAGTTGGTTCTTGCAATTTTTGAATAGGTGTTAATAAAGAATTTAATAAAGCAAACATTAAACGCCAAAATGGTTTTTATCATTAGGGTCTTAAATTTAATATTAGGGCCCCCTTCGTGCAGTTGGTTCTTGCAATTTTGGAATCGGTTTTAATAAAGAATTTAATAAAGCAAACATTAAATGCCAAAATGGTTTTTATCATTAGGGTCCTAAATTTAATATTAGGGTCCCCTTCGTGCAGTTGGTTTTTGCAATTTTTGAATAGGTTTTAAAAAAGAATTTAATAAAGCAAACATTAAACGCCAAAATGGTTTTTATCATTAGGGTCCTAAATTTAATATTAGGGTCCCCTAATATTAAATCTCCCCCTAATATAAAAAACCCCTGGGGGCGCTTAGTATTTGGGGAGCGGGGGGGGGGGGGGGGGGGAGGGTTTAGTAATAGGGGGAAGGGATTATCACCAGCGTTTTTTCCTGGAACCATTACAGGGCAGCATCTGTGTCATAAAACTACTGATTGAAGTCACAATAGTATACCAATGAACATCAACATAAATAGTGATTACTATGAAGCCATAAAAGCGTCATTGTAGCTCGTATGATCTCCAGAGCTGTTCTTTGGTTATCCACCGGTATCACCAGGTCCGACGTCCTGAATTTCAGGAGCTCCGTTTGATGGTGAAAGGTTTGGTGGCTGGACTCTGGCCCCTCGGAAGTTCTGTACGGGCGAAGGAGCGTGAAGCATCCTAAGGCATTTTTTGTTAGTTACTGACCATCATAAAGTATCATCAGTCATCATTCATGAACACCCATTCACTATCATCAGTCATCCAAGTCATCCATTTTTCATCCACCATTCTTCCAGTTACCATGAAATAGTAGGTATCCAGCTCGTTTCTGCCAGCTGTTGTTACTGGGGTCGGTTCCCTGCTATTGGCTGGTAACTGGAAGCATAGGGCTATGCATTGACAGTCGACTCAACATCGATGAACATGTCGTCGATCAGTCCATATTGCTGGCTGGAGCAATTGTTGTAGATGATCTACATGTTTTGAACCAAAGCAATCTTTGAGATATTGTTTGCCCAGCGACAGTTTTTTGCAGGACACACAAGGCAAGGGATTCTCTGACATAGCGCGGACATGTATGGACGTGGTCCTTTGACTGTTCCCAGTTTGATAATGTCTCCATACGTAGGACTTGCGTGGGCCTGGGGCTTGGAAGTAGCTGTGAAGTGCATATATGATCCCCCGTGATTCATGTCTATAGAATGCCTGATCATTTGCAGATATGATTTGATGAATTCATTCATTTAAGGAGGTCATTTTATACTAGGCATTTTTGGGAGACAAGCAATTAGAATGCACCATCCAAGTCCAATATACAACAAGATGTCAAACTTCTGGATAGAGAATTTTGTATTGCTTTCACCGGGGTTCATTAGACATCTTCTCAGCATGATGGATGGAACAATGTATATCAAAAAGACATAGTACTTGAGCTACTCAACAAGATCCTTAATGTTTCTTGGATGTTGCAATTAATATGTTTTTATATCATGTAAGGCAATGAGAGCAATTTGGATAGATCATATTATAGTGTTTTTTTGGCAATGTGAGAACCCCAAGTTTTGGAGGGAGGGTTCACGAGCTGGATGTTAGCAAAATATATTTCAGAATGGCTTGCATTTTATATATGCTTTTCCCGTGCAATTTGGGTGATGCTGACACCTTTCTTCCTGGAGGAGGCAGGTCATATCTGCAAAATGATGCTTGGAGATAGGAAATGAACCTGCAAAACATGCAACCCATCAATCACGATGGATCATATATGATGTTCACAGATAGATTTGTGAATCGGTTGAGGTTGATTCAAAAAGACATCCAGAACTATCGAAGATTCTAATATATAGTTTTTTACATTTCCATATAGTTTCTATATTGTTCGGAAAGAAGGATTGAATCAACCTACGAATAGTATCGTTCCTAGAGTTCAAACCACTGAACCACAGAAATCCAACATGAAACACCATTTACAAAACACAATTGACAAATCACTGTAGTATCATTACAATGTCATGAATCGAAGATTCAAAAAGACGAAACGATGGAATTTGTGAAGCCGTATCGCTGCAAGGGCTAAAACGGTGAGCTACGTTCCATTCTTGCCAGCTGCCTGGTTCCACTCCTGGTAGCTCCTAGGGCTTAGTGACAAAGTCAGCTGATGATTGTCACTCATTGTGGCTGTCAAGTCACCATTTTTAATACATAAAAAACATATAAAAACAGTAAGCCATCTACAAAGCGGTCGACTTTCTACTTCCAGGATTTTCCAGGTTGGTTTGCCAATTGCTATTGGCGGAACCCTGGGAGGTGGAGATGATGATTCTCCATGTTTAAGGAGCCACGATGAAGCGTCAGCGCTAGTCAGGGAGTACGTTTAGCAGCACATCACCATCATGGAACTGGAATTTTGATTGATGAATTCACCACAGCGGAAGTGGCTTCCTGCTGACTGAGGACGTTGTCGATTGCATTCGTTTTACTCTTCAGCGTCCTCTACATGGTTTCGGGTTTTGCCGCTGTGTTCATAGGCGCCCAGGGTTTTGGGGGTTGCACAGGCTGGAGGGTTGTGGAAATGTGCGGAGTGTAAGCGTAGAAATAGATGGGATGTGGTTGGTGTGGGTTAGTACAGTGAGGATCAGTCAGGCGCAATCTATTTTTGATTTTCACCCGGAACAAACACATCCACGGTGTGTCAAAGCGATTAACAACGCATCCAGTCCGCATGTGCGTGGGTCGTTTTTCCATGTTTTTTTTCCCCCAATTAGGAAACACCAAAAAGTCAGCTGAATTTCCCTGAGATGCTAAACTCCAACCAACCAACCAACCAACCAACCAACCAACCAACCAACCAACCAACCAACCGGCTGCGCAGCCCACCAGCCCACCCACTGGGCCCCCGACCCGCAAGTCACTGGGTGCTATTGACTGGCCTATAGTGTATGATGGATAAATAACTAGAAAAAATAGAAAAAATGGGTTACAATGGTTACAACCTAAGGGCTAAAATGGGTAATCCTCGATTACAACCTAGTGGCTAAAAATCGTTTACAGTGGTTGATAATAGGGAATAAACACCAAGAATTATGGTAAAACCACTGCTGTGTTTGGTTCACCAAGTGTTGGTTTGCTTTCCACCATTATATGAACCTGCTTCTGACAAAAAACCTTGTGAAATAACATCAAACCATTTGGTTGCAACACTTCATTGCTTTAAAAGGTTTTCGTTCAACAAGTGGTTCACCAATCGTGATGTTGATATATGAACTCAAACCTGTGAAAGCAATCAAAGAATCGTCGATGACTGTAACAGGAGAGACAACCAACGGCTGCAAATTGATGGTGACAGGGAACGTGTCAAATGTGGGTGCGTCTTGAGGTCGACCCCAAATGACGGCGGAACAGCCTATCATTTGGGCGAGGGTATCCAATATAAATGGGCAGACATATGGTGTTTTTTCAAATGATAAATGTTTTTAAATGGATTTTCTTGATAAATAGTCATAAACATGGGATGAAAACTGGGGGTATCCCTAATTTGAGAAACACTCACATATAGAACCATCCCGAAAGGATATGACTTACAGACTTACAGAGGACCACTAACACTTGTTTTTTGCTGTAGAGTTGATTGGTTAAGCCTGGTGACTACTGATTCCACGATAAAGGTGGATGTCTGAGTATATAAGTATCATAGCGGTTATTGGGAATGGCTGTTCATTTGGTTGGCTCACGATCAATGAATTATGGACTAGTGGTAGAGAGTATTGGTTACCCTGAGTAACTAGCATTTTTGGAGGATCACCACTTCCAACAGGAAAAAACATCTAAACACCGGTTCTTCTCCATGCCAAACTCGTCAGGCGACGACGAACGAACCCATGCTTTGGGTTTGACGGAGAACTTTCACACAATACCTGAGCCTTGGGTGATGAAGTCATACGCTGCCATTGGTAGTTCAGGGCTGCTTGTTTGCCGGTTGATACAGTATATGAAAGGTTAATAGTGGGTAGTGTCAGTGCTTGGTGATGACTGTCGGTTAATGCTAGCTATCTGCACAATCCGGTAACCAAACACCAGCTTTACAGACACTTTTGGGTGGATAAATCTGGCGACATCAGCATGGTCAATTAGGTAAATCATCAACAATCACTGGATCTTTTGTGTCCCCAGGCCAATACTGGTTGGCGGTTTCAAACATGTTTTATTTTCCCTAGTATCCGTTCACAATTGGTTGGTTGACTGATATTTTTCATAGGGGTTGAAACCACCAACCAGAATAGTGACCAACACTCCAGAGCTGGACAAAATCACTCCTGTCACAGCGACCAGCACCCTGAGTGTGATGGATCCATCGACTTTGGAGCACGTTGGAAATGGCACGTTTTTTTGCCACAAAATTGGCAGGTGAACGCCAGCATTTGTTGAGTCACTGGAAATTGCAGTGTTTGACTCAGCAGCCTCATCCTCTTGATTGCTTTGTTGGTTGTAATGGTGCATTTGCATCCGTGCTGTGTCCAACGGCTTCTATGCTTTACATAGATGCTTGAACTATTTCTGTCCAAACACCTTTGACTCTGTTAAGTGCCTTGAGTGCCGTTGTCCACGAGCGGCGATCTTAGGACTCGATGTTTACCGCCTTTCGATGTTTCACTGGAGACTGTCCCTCGGTGCATGGGAAGTTGGGTCAGGGGTTCAAACTGGAGCCATGACCTGGTTGGATTTGGTTGACCGAGCACCGGAGCTTTTGTCATGGCTCCAGTGCTGGGAAGAACGGCAGGTGATGAGGATCACAAGTGACTTCCAAGCCCACGGCAGGTTGATGGACTGACCACAGAGGTCTCCTCTTGAAGTCACTCCTGGTCTTACAGTGTTGAAGTCACTCAAAAAAACACAAGTGAATGAAGTGAAAAATTGCGACAATAAACCTGCTAGTTGGTCTAGGAAAGATATATGATGATATATGGATCATGAAGTGAATGAAGTGGTAAACTACCATATGACTCCACCAAAGTGTCGCAGATTCTGGCCCCAGCTCCGAAGTTCTACCCTGCATTGAACCCGTCGGTTGAACAATTCCCCTCCCTGTCCATCAACCAGGCGGTTTGCGAAACATCCAAGGTTGAATTTGATGGCCATTGGTGAAAGTTAGAGGACATCTTTCCCATCTTTTTAATACCCCCCCAGCCGGCCATATTAACATAAAATAATCATAAATTCATAACCACCAACCATCATATCACAAAAAACACATTTTCACAATAATTTTATCATAAATTTTCATCATAATTTTTCATCATAAAATTTCATCAAACGGTTTTCATCACTATCAACTACATCAACATTAATTCATCACCATCAACAACTATTGTATAATTATTATGCCGGTCTGGGGAACCAAAATAATTATACAATAATTTTTGGGGAATGGTAAGATGGGAAAGTTGTCCTTTAATGAAATCATAAATTTTATCATTTAAAATTATTTATTATGTAAAATTATTATCATAAAATATTATGGTGAAATAAAATCATAAATCTAATAAATAATATTATTAGAATTATGTAAAGTTAATGCCTCCAATCACCGATACCATCCCAACTTTTACTCAAAATATCTTTAAAATTATATTGAATGAATGTTATGTGTTCTGGTCTCATATTGTTTTTATTCCTCCTCAAAAAATGATTTACAACAGACAACAGGGTATAAAAGTTCCATACCATTGCTGTTTTATCTCCCCTCTCATTAATCAGCTCACCATTTTTCTTGACGATATCTTCATCCAACATATTTTCATAAATTTCCTTCATCCATTGATGGTTGGGACTGCCATATTCAGCAAACATATCTAGATACATTCGGTGGTCTTCATTTTTAATTATGTTTATCACTTCACCATATTTTGGATAAGGATTATCCTTAATGAATTTTAAAAAGAAAGCTTTTGTAGGAGCCATATTTCAACTAATATATATACTTAATTTCTCTTTAAGTAATTTAAGAAAATTAAGACTATTTACATTATACTTTCAACAATTCTGAGCGCATTAATGGTCTATTAAATCCTTCTAGCTTATAATATGTTTGATTTAACTTTTCACTTATTTCTTCCACTGTATATTCACCCTGTAAAAAATCACTGGTTCTTTCTTTCTCTCCTGTTCTTTTTTTCCTTCTAATTTTTACTTTTTCTCCCACAAAAATTTCGGGGTATAATCTCTCTCTCCTTGCTTTTGAAGCTACATTTACCTTTGCTCTTAACTCATTTCTTTCCTTCCTTGCTTCAGCAGGGGTAAGCCCAGTTGCTGAGTGCTTCATTTTATTGTTATATGTTAAAAGCACCTCGTGCAGATAATCCACCCATTGTAAGTTCTGCTTTCCTTTCTTTTCATCAGCTTCTAATCTTTTAAAAATCATATCTTTTAGTGTCCTATTAAATCTCTCAACAAAATTGGCTTTACCTCTAGTCCTATACAGTTCAATGCCTTCACCTTCCACAAATTCTTTAAACAAATCTCCTCTAAAAGCGCCTTCATCATCGCAGTAAATGATTTTACTTTTGCCCCCCATCTTCTGCATAGCCTCCATAACTCCAGCTATTACATCAGGGGCTTCTCTATTATTGAGTGGAATAGCAACAGCATATTTACTTAAAACATCAATGCAGGTCAGTGCAATATAATTCTTTTGTTTGGTTTCAAAGTCATCTTTAAGAAAAAATGTTAAGTCAATTTGGTAGGTATGACGGTTGTAAGGGGCAATAAAGGAGTTATACCCTCGTGGTTTTTTCTTCACTTCAACATTCTTTCTAAAAAACTCTTCTACATCTGCCATTTTTATAGACTTATCCTTTTCCCTAGCATCCTTTAAAGTGGTAGCCTTAGAGCCAAAACCTGCTCTATCAAAATATATCTTATTAATGATTTCCTGCTTAGAGCTCATATTAATAAGATATATTATTTTAAATAACAATCTTATTACTCAAACCTCTATTGCATTCATAACATAAGCCTTTGCAATTGCTCTTGAAGTGGGCTATCAGGCAGTCGTTGCGTTGAGCGCTAATATTGGATATTACATTTTTGCCATCATAATCTATAGTCAAAACGCATCCACAACACTCACATTTGGTATTAATCAAATTCACCAACCAGCTTTCATCAATGTATTCATCACTGTCTATTTCTCTCCCTGCTTTCATATCCTGCTGTTTGTAATTCTTAATTTTGTTTGTTAAATAAGCATCCACCAACTGATTAACTATATCTTCTTCATCATTATTATATTTATAAAACTTTACCCTGTTAAAATCTTTAGCCCGACTGAGTGCAGTCCAAAACCAGTTCCTATCAGCATATCTAAAGTTCCAATCATAAATGACAATGTCATCATCAACACTACACCCTTGCTTAGAATGGGCTGTGTAGCAGTAAGCATATATAAAATATTTTCTCACCAAATCTATTTTTAGACAAATATTTTTGTCAGTGTTAAGGTGTCTCATTGTTATATTGTCTCCATCAATCTTAACCACTTCATATTTAAAATTCACATTGCATTTACCATTATCTAACTTTAAATACTTTTTACATAATAACTTTTCGCCCACAATATATTCATCCTTAATATGTTTCTTTTCTCTAATTGTTTTACTTACCTTTTTGCAGGTCTCATTTCTGTAGGCAATGTTATTATCTAATATTTCTATTTTATCAGTCCATCTAAAATATTTATCAATCATAGCTTCAAAAGATGTATTTGTTTCAAATGTTAGCCTTTTAATCTCTGTCAATGTTTTTCTATCTTCTACATTCTTCAACCTTTTGCATTCATATAGCATAATGTTTTTATTGAATATTAAGTCTATGCAGTTGTCAGCATATTCTTCAAACCCTACTGTGTTGCATAAATGCTCTGGGCTCTTAAGTTGCTTGGTGTCTCCTGTTGCTATTATAATCTTTTCTGGGTTCTTCTTTACAAAATTCCAAATCAAAGCCCACTTACTCACATTATGAAAATAGATTTCATCAAATACTATCACATCAAACTCTGCATAGTCAAAGGGCTGTAGTCTGCTTTCATCACCAAAGGCTATTGAAAAGAATTTGTTTATAGTAGCCCATTCACACCCGCATTCTTGACCTAGCTCATTGGTAGGCACCACAAACAAAACTTTATAGCCTAGGTTCTCCATCCACTTGCATATAAAACTCTTACCCGTTCCGGGCACAAAACCCCTAATCATCAACCTCCCATAGGGTAAGACATTTTGTTTAACAATCTTAGCTGTATCCCATTCATCCTCTACAGGTAATGTCTCACACACAGGCTCTACTATATCAACCTGCTTATTAACCATTGTTGTATATTTTTTATAGGGTATGTCAAAGTCCAATTCATTCCTCCAATCCCCAAAGTCAGCGCCAAATTTAATTAGACTTTTAGCCTTCTCTAAATCACTTTTCCTAATTACGAAGGCATCAGTTTTCACTGAATATACTTGCACTTGGTTTTTCATCAATGCACCGTAGGCACAATACATTTTAAAGTTATGCTGTTGTAAAAGTAACTCTTTCAAAAATCTATATCCATTGGTTAAAGTGGCTTCATCCGTCACACTCCAAATGTAATAAGTTCCTACTGTTTTTTCTATTTGGTTGATATTGCCATCCTTATCTTCATCCATATATTCCTCAATATCTGTTATTACATTAATTCTTCCACCATACATCTCCTTGTAGTAAAAGGCGTCACTAATGCTCTTGAAAGTAAAAGACTTTTGAACTGTATTGCTTCCTTTTTCCAGCTTACCGAAATTGACATTAGCAATTAGTTTTTTAACGGCCTTATCTACATCATTATCATCAGGGCTAATTTTCTCATCCCACAGTTTCTTGATGAGTGCTTCATAATTTACTTTGTATGTGTTAGATGGAGTTTTATAGTATAATATCTCAACATTGTCTAAGTGATGTTTTAAGAACTTACCATATATCAAACAATGGGTTTTGTTAAACATCAAATTTCTTTTCTTACTTTTGACATAGTATAAAGTCAGCTCATTCATTGTCTTAACATTATGTTTATCGGCATCATACCTTCTCCAAATATCAAACTCACTAAACACCGGAACTTTCTTGATGCTGATGAATGCTGAAGTAAATGCTTTTCTTACATCAATCTCAGTCAAATCGGGTTTTCTTAATTTATCTTTGCCATAATCTTTAAGCATACCACAGGGCACTATTGTCCTTGTGCTTTCTAGTATCTTTAAATCATCATCTGTATAAAATGATTTATGAGATGGACTGAATAGCTCCTTACCAAAATGAAACATAGCACTATTCATTTTGTTGAATATAGTTGCGTCATCAAAAACACAGTAAGCATCCAGTGCATCAGTCACCATATTTTGATTTTTGATGTTGAATACTACTTTTTTAAATTTGAGTTTCATTGATGTAATCTGTGTTTGATATACGACTTTTGGATTGTATCCAGCCTTTGTTAAATCACAAAAGATTTTGTTTAGGTTGTTTTCAGCGTGTATTAGGTTAAATTCATTTTGTTTTTCTGTTTTGGGTTTTGCATTATTCTCCTTCAGAATTGTCAGGATGTCATTTATATCACTAAATACCTTATATTCAATGGGTGTTTCGTTCCTAATGGGTATGTAATTTGGGGATGCATTCAGGTAAAGGTTCTTTTCAATGTTTGATGTTGCTAAGCTCATTGTATTGCTGTTGAGGGTGTATATGTGATTATCACACATCATACCGAAAAAAACGGGTATGTTTTTATTTTTTATCTCTGGGTCGTAAGTGTAGATTTTTTTACCTACAATGCTGTAAATCCTGACTGGAAACCTGAAGTATTCAAAAACCGGTATCATATCATTTATTGAAGCTCCCTGCTCTTTAAACTCTTCTTCGGTCTTGCCTATCATCTTTATAATCTTCTCTCTTGTCATTCTTTTGCTTTCCCACTTCTTGGGGTTCATTAATGTGTTATGGTAATGGTCTATCAGTGAGTTTATCCAACATTCACCCTTATTATGTAGGTCATTTTTTATTGCATCAGTGAATTCAGGTTTCATTAAGTCTAGGTCTGTGTCTATGTATCTGTGGTAGATGCTTATGTCATCAGCATCTCTTAAGTTTCTCTCCCTGTCAATTGCTCTTTCGCCTTGACCTTGACCTGATACATTTGTATTACCTAATATTTTGATTGCTGTTGCATAACCTTGGATTTGGGGATATGTGCTTCTAAACCTCTTGTTTGAATTCAACAGTTTCAAAAAAGTTTTGTTGAAAAGCTCTGTGTCGTGGATGACTTCAACTTGTCTAGTCTTTTGTTGTAATCTTCTTCTTTTGGGGGGCTCTTTTGGCATCATATTAGCTTCCCTGAATGCTTCTACGGTTGCTCTTTGTGTGTATTCTTCCTTTGTTATATCCTTTCTTTTAAGTTGCTTATTCAGCATAGTAAGGTAAGCACTGTATGGGTCTTTAACTAAATACTTGTTGGTTAGGTTGGTTGGTATTCTGTCTGCCTCACTGGATTTTACTATAATCTGCTGGGGGTCTGGTATAATCAGCTTATGTTTGATGTCATAGTCATCAGTAAAGCCGTCTCTACCTGTTCCTGTAGTGGCACGACCATAAACTAAAAATGAAATTGCATAATCCTGCTTAACATTGGTTCTCATTCTTTCGCCTAGTTCAGCATTGTCTCTCCATTTGGAAGCCTTCTTTTCAAATCTTTTGATAGCAAATGTAACTGTTCTCTTGTTGTCACTTTTCAAATCCTTTATTAGGTTTTGAGCGGTGGTAATGTTGGATATTTTTCTATCACTGTATAGGTCAATGATTTCTTGTATTATATCTCTCACTCTCTCACTTGCTCCAGCCCTTAGACCTCTCAAAAACCTAACTCTTCTTTCTATAGTTTTTGATGGCATTATAATATAGTATATTATATTATAATGATATCCTTTTAAGTGGTTTAAGAAATTTATATTTATTTACTCAGAACTTTCAGCACTCACCCCCCTCAGTCTATGACACTTCATTGTTTTTTGGTGGATTTTCATTTTCTCTTTGGAAACTACAGTGCCACACAACTCACAGGGTGTTTTGACACATAATACTTTTCTGTAGTATTCCCGGTGGTATAATCTATTGTATTTTGTTAGGTTTTGTTTTTTATCAACATCAATCTCAATAAGTGGTTTGATAATGACATAACCGTCTTCATCAATTTCTCTATTCAACAAACTCATACTAATCTTATAAGATATAGGTGATGTTTCTTTAGGTAGTTTAAACTTATATACTTCATAATATTATTTTTTTGAACTCATTCTACTGCTTCTGCTTCTTGATGTTGCTCTTGATGATGCTCTTGATGGTGCTCTTGTTGATTGTGGTGATGTCGGGACTGGTATTGACTGGGGGGATGTAGGAACACTTGAGGCTGATGAGACTGATGAATTGACTGTTTGGGGTGGGGCTGATGAATGCACTGTTTGGGGTAAGGAACTATTAACACTGACTACTTCTAAATCGTTTTCATTAACATTATTATGTGGGTTATTCATTATTGCTATTGCTAATGCTTCATTATGACCTTGTGAAGTGTTTGATGTAACATATTCAGGAACGGGAACAGGTGTATCTTCTTCTTCATTGCTATGATGGCTACCTACAGTTGCTTCTGCTAAAGTATCCGCCAAATACATTGTAAGATTTGCTGTTGCTATTGAACTATTCATTGCAAACTCTGCTAATCTAAAACCTTTTTTAACAACACTACCTAAAATACTATCATCTTCATTATCTTCTTTATCTTTGTTTAAATCATCTTTGTCTAGAATAGGGACTGTTTCAACTTGACCTTGAAAATTGCCTCTCAGTTTCTCTTCACTTTTAAGTTTCTTAGACTTACCTTCTAATTTATATTTATAATCAATTTTATGTAAATCATCATTAGTTTCAGTTTCTTTATCATCCATTTCTTTATTATATGTTTGGGTGCTTTTGTTTTTTATGCTTGGAAATTGAGTTGCTTTGTTTTCTTTACTTACTACTACAATATC
>VSDK01005065.1:42343-115896 GCA_009767595.1 Symbiodinium kawagutii | reverse complement strand
GTTGGTGTCTTGGGTGTGGTTATGCTAAAAATTCTTTCAACTATTGGTGTGGCAGTTCCACTTAAAAAGCCTGACCTATGGGCTTCTCCTGTTTGTTGGCTTCGTTCTATTGCTTGTCGGGCTCTTTCCTGCAATGATGCGTGTATTGATACTTCATTCATTCCTGTATCTTGTTGGACTTCTACATCTGGTTGAGTTGTTGTTTCTCTTCTTTGTTGCTGTAGTCTTGCTATGCTGTATGTGTTGTTGCCTATGTTTTGTCTCATCAATAATTCTCTCATCTGTCTTTCGTGTATTCTGTTTTGTTGTTCCTTTAGTATTTCCAAGTGGTCAAGCCCGTCAAAAAAACTGCCTTCTGGACTTGCTTTAAATCTGGTTGCTGTTCTGTCTGGTAGTGCTCCAGTAATTGTTTCGTTTTCACCTATCAACCCTATAATTTCATCATAGGTGGGGCGACGACGAAGCCCTAAATGACTAAATTTGTTAATGTTTTCTAAAACTGCAGTCATTAATATAGAATAATTTAGATAATTATTTTATATTAATCAGAATTTAAATAAATCCCTATATCCTTTTAACCTTTGTTCTAAATGTTCCTTAGTAGCATAAGGTAAATTTGGTCGCTCTAACTCTTTTTTGATTTTATCCACTTCACCCTGAAAATTTGCCCTATTGTTTGCTTCTATCATATCCTTCCTTAGGCTTGTCATCGCTTCTCTGCTGTTTCTTAGTTTGAGTTGGTGATGTAGATGCTCTAAATAAGAAGTGTCACGTAAATCAAACGGGCTGAAATTAAGTGGCGACTTGTGAAGATGAACTCGCGCTCCTGTTTTGGCATTCTTCTTCTTGTATTTCATCATTAATTTCTATATTATTATTTAGATAATTTTGATGTTTTTTACATTTAAAATGTTCTGCTTTATGGCTTAATGTATATTTACCTCCACATTCACATTCAACCTTTGTTGTATGCCACGCTTTTATTTTTTCTGGATGTCTCTCTCTGTATAAAGCACTCCATTTTTTATATTCTTCTTTTGTTTTTTCAGGGTTTTCTTTTCTTAATTCATTTCTTCTTTTGTTGATTTTATCTTTGTTTTTTGCCTTGTATTCTTTGTCGTATTCTTGTTTAGTTCTCCCTGATATTCTAGTTTAATGAACCCATTTCTCTTATGATTTCACCTTCTCTTTTCCTTAATTGCTCTATGTTTTCACATTTATACTCTTCAACTAACTCAATATAAAAGTTTTCAATACCATTCTCATTCATATATGTATGAAAAGGCGATTTATACGGTTCTTGTTTGGCAGTGCTTCTGTGTTTAACCATTCTTTTACATAAATCACTGGAAGTTGAACCTATATAAATATCTTCATTGACAGTGTTTCTAATTGAATATATTTTAGAATTATGGTATTTATTACTCATAATTATAAAATATATAAGTGATATATCTTTAAATAGAATTCCATTTTTATACCTTTTTAATCGTAAATTATCGCACCGCTTTCCCTCAGCTCAAGCACACTTTCGCTAATAAGGTGGCAAAACAGCTCCGTAATTTCCTCACCAGCATTTAACGGGCCGTCTGTTCCCTTAATCTTAAAGTTTGTTATTCCCGACATTTTAGAATTATAACCTGTAAAATTAACATCTGCCATCTTTTCAAATGACATACCAATAATGAATTTGTTTTCGCGATACTGCTTATAACTAAATGATAAACTATCTTGGTCAGGGTTCATAAAATGTATGGCTCTTCGTAAATAGTAAAATGTTTCTGCCAGTGATTGTGATTCGAATTCTGGGTATTTCTGCGAGTTGCTCAACTGGATTTGCCAAGAAAGATTGCGAGACCAAGACTGGAAGCCTTCACCTTGTAGGGCATCAGTGTTCGCGGCACCGCTGTTGTTAATTCTCTTGTTAATCATTGGATTGTAAAAATAATTCCATCGCTTGAATACATAATTATCTGGTAAAAATCTTTGGTCAAATGTTCCAGTTCTTGGGGTTCTGAAAAGAGTAATGAATGCGCCAGTAAGTTTGGAAGAAGACTTAACAATATTCATATTAATCTCTCCTCCTCCGGCATTGAATGATTGAGTAATTGTGTGATACATTGGGAAGACTAATTTTAAGGACTGACCATCAAGTAGGTGCTTAACAATATTATTGTTGACCGTATTGTCTAAAGTGATTACTTCAGCACGGATAAATACATTGTTAAGTTCCCAAGATGTAGAAGTATTGCCGTCGGTAAAGTAATAGCCTTCTTTGTCTGTTTGTGTTCCTGCTCCCGTGCCATTTGGCACTACGACTGGCTCATTTCCATCTGATACAATTTGGAACTGTAATTCCAATGGGGCATAGCGTAGAGGGATATAGTAATTTGAGTTAAGTAATCCACAGCAAGGCTTATGGGATAATCTTACTTTACCATTAGCCCCAGCAATACCTGTTAATGAATGTCTGGTATATCGTTTATCTACTCTACCCCATTCATTATGGTCTCCATTAGTATAAACAACAACATCACCTGCTGTGTTGGCATCTACTGACGCAGTTAATGGTTGCAAAAAGACGTCCAAACCATTAGCATAGTCGTGGAAGTCTGCATCCCATCTTGGATTAGCCCCGCTTTCAATGTCATCCATATCCCTAACGCTTTTGGGCTTCAAACATTCATACAATTCACAGTGCCTATTGTATTCTATAACATCCTGAACCTGTTGCCCTGCTACATTCAACATATATCGTTGGAAGAAGGAATGCAAGCCTGCTAAAGGTCGTAGGAACTTTTCTTGGTTGGCATCTGTGTTTTGTAATGTTGCAAACACTCTAATACTGCTTAAATCAATGTAGTTGTTGTCATCTGCCGAAATGTTAAATCTTATATTTTTATTTCCTTGGTTAGGGGCATAAACATTACTGCCCGAAGGGAAGAAATTAACAAAGCGTCTGGAAGTTATATATTGGCTCGTCTCTGGTAATCCAAAGTTAAGTTGGTTAATCATCTGGTCAGAACTTTCGCTAATGATGTTGTCCATAACTATATATGATTAATTTAGATTATTTTTTATGATTTTTAATTTGTATATTGTTTTTAGATTGTTTATTAACATTTTTCGGTTGAATATTAGTTATACTATTACTATTCTCTTCTACCAACAACTTTATTGCTTCATATTCTTTTGGGGCTTCTTTCATTTCCTTCACTACCTTATTGTAGTCGTTTCTTCCTTTGAAGAGTGTTAAATCTTGTTTGTTGTTATGTTGCATTTTACGATTGAACATTTATTAATATTATTTAGATTATTATGTTTTTATCCGTTTGGGTGTATGCCATTTGATATGTGGGTAGTGGGTCTGATGTGATACATACCTTGCTCGTCAAATTTTTTGTAGGTGTGCTGAATAAGTGGATTTATTCCCTGAAAATTACTTGTCTCTGCGTAGCCGTCTAATATAGAAACAATATCATTGGGATTACGAAAATCCAATCTGCGTGGGTCTTGCTTTCCTTTTCTTTTTTTCTTTATTGCTGGGGTGGCATAAGTAGTAGTATTAAATCTATGTGGTTGCTCTTCATTGATTTTATTTACAACTGCTGACCCAAGGGAATGTGATACAAGGCGCGAGACATCCGGATTATGCTTTAATGCTTCCATAACATCCCGATATTTTTGAGTATGATGTGCGTTTCTTGTAGGTAATAAAAGTAAGTCATCTAATATGTCTCTGTTAATATCTCCATCTTTCCCGCCTGTTCCACTGATATAAAGTGTCTTTCCTGTTCTATAAATTCCACTGGGGCTACGGTAAGCATTAGTCAAACCCCAACGGTCTTCTATTTTTTCTTTGTTTGCTAAATTTCTCTCTTCTTTGTATAGTGTGGTATTTTCTCTAAATTTTTCATTAAGATTTCTATTAAAATTATCCATTCGTTTATTTAAATCTGCCTGTTTTTTATCAGTGTCTTTCATAAATTCTTCCTTGCCAAGTCTCAACAGTTCATTAAATGCTGTTTTGCCCGTTTGTTTTGCTAAATCTCTCATCTGGTCTCTTGTTAAAACATTTTCTATGGCTTCACCTCCCATAATTCTACGCATTGCTTCCCTGCCAAATTGCTGGGCTACTTGCCTTAAAGCATTAGTCATTGCCACTCTACCTACTCCTGCTACAACTCCAAGCATTTGATACGATTATTAATTTAGTTTAGAAAAAACTAAATCAATAATCCTAAGAATTTTATTTTTAAACTTTAAAAGTTTAAAAATAAAATTTTACTTAATTATAGAAAAATCTAAATTAGTTATATAATGAGCAATCAATTAACTTATAAAAAGATTTTCATTGACAGTAAATACAGAAGCAAACAATCAAAATCCAGCGCTGATTTTTCAATAGAGTTGAATGAAAGTTTAGAAACCCCTGAAGGAACAAGATTATATATTACCGATGTTTCAATTCCAGCGGTGTGGAAATCCACTGAGGTGGGCTTCTACGAATATTTGTATGTGATGGTTTTTGATGGAGATACTCTGGTGAAAAACTTTAGGGTTTATTTAGGGAACAAGATATATTTTGCCCAGCAGTTATGTTTTGATATAAATGAAGGGTTAAATAGCAATACAGAAGATTTATCAGAGGGAGGCATTTTTGTTTTTGCTTATGACAGTGCTACAAGAACAGTAGAATATAAAATCAAAGATGGATTGAGTTATACAATAAAGATACCAACAGACGAAGAATTAGAGAATTATGTAAATGGTGTATGGGATACTGGAACAGCAAACTATAATAGCAAAAACCCTGTATCTATAAATTATTTGTTGAGTAACTTTGTTCCTACTAATCCTGTAGCGGTATGGACAAGTTCTTATTTAAATTTAGTTCCTTTCCGTTATATTTTCATTACATCTAATAGTTTAAGTGATTATCACTATTCAGCCCCTAATTCATATTCATCATCAATCATTAAAAAAGTGCTATGCACAGAACAGTTAGGCGGTATAATCAATGACAACTCCGCACCCCACCACGAGGACTTTATTGATATAGGAGGTAGAAATTTCCGACGGTTAGATTTTAAAATAACAGATGAGAAAGGCACAGTTATGAACTTGTATGATATACCTGTGCAGTTCGCGTTATTGCTCTCTCATCCAAATTACTAAATCATAACAGCCAACCATCTAAACACCAATCTATCAATATACACCTCTGATATTTTCTTAAAATAAAAATAATTTAAGAAAATATATACATTTATATAGATGTCCAGCATTGAAGTAGTTGATTTAAATGAAGAAGCAAAGCAAGTAGAAGAACACCCTGAGCAAATTGAAGAAGCAAAGCAAGAAGAGGAAGAAGGTAAAACAGAAAACAAAGCAGAAGAAGAAGAGAAGCAAGAAACAAAAGAAGAAGCAAAACCTACCCCAAAGGAGAAAGCAAAAGCAAAAGCAAAGGCAAAAGTTCAATGTAATACCTGCGATAAAAGTATGACCTACAAAAACTTTAGATACTACCACGACGACCGTTGCTCAGAAGATAAAATTGAATACAAACCCATAAAGAAACAAGCAAACCCCAAGGGAAAAGCAACACCAAAACCAAAAGCAAAAGCAGTTGTTGTTCAACCAGTTTATGAAGAAGAAGAAGAGCAACAACAGCCGGAACAAGTTAAATTCAAATTGGTCAAACCTAATCCCCAGCCGGTAAATCCATTAACTAACATACAACAGCACTATCAACTATTACAGAATGAATACCTAAAACAAAAACAAGAAAAGTATAATAAATTGTGTTCAAATATGTTTAATACCAAAATGAAAAAACGATAAATTAAAATCTAAATTATAAATATATGCAATTAGACGGTGGCAATACTATCATAGCAACAGAATTTATCAAGTTAGAAATTACAGGTTCATCAAATCTTGCTACAGAAGCCTTTGTTAATGAAGCAGTTGCTGAAGGTGGAGGCGGTGGAGGTGCTGACTTATCTAACTACTACAATCAAACACAGGTAGATAATCTTTTAAATGCTAAACTGAATATTAATAATCCGCAGGATATGGCAGGGACACTTAGGATAGGACATATATTAGGCAATTCTAAAATCATACTGAATGCAGTTGGCAGTGAAAAAGATTTCTATGTCAATGGTGATGCTCAAATTGGAGGAAATATGAATGTATTTTCATTAGATAGTTCAAATTATATCAACGGTGTCAATATTAGAGCAAGTGATGATGTAAAAACAAATATCATTGATAGTTATGGTATTAGCGATATAACATTGAAAAGAAATACATTTGATATTTGCTATTTGAAAAGTAGCAGTTTGGAGTTGAACACTGGTATTGATTTAGTAGCACCCGCTCAAGTTCAAGCAAATACTTACAACTCTTATGATAATAGTAGCGTGTTATTTTTAAGGAACGGCGAAGAATTCGTTAGATTTAGAAAAACAGAGGATGATATTTCAGTCAGTAAAGATATTGAAGGGACTAATGTAAAAGTGAGTGGTGGTATTACAACAAATGCTATCATGATATTGTTATTACAAGAAATGGTATAGACTTATTATCAATAAAAACTAATGAAGTAGAAATAAATAACAATAAAAATTTTGTATGCCATAATCAAGTTAAATCAAGTATCTATAATAGTTATGGTGATGAAAATACAACATTTAGGCGGTATGGTGATGACTACTTAGTATTTAATAGTAATCCTCTGCCAGTAGCAATCCCATTGGTTCAAGTTCCAGACGGTAAAGGGTTTGAAGCAGATAAGATATTTATGAATGAAATTAGAAGCAGGTCATTAACTGCTAATATGCGTTTTTATGGTGCTAACAGTGCTGGTAATGATAGAGTTAATTTTTTACAATGGACGAGAACAAATGAAGAACTAACATTTTATAGAAGAGTAAATATGGATACAGGAGCAGTTTTAGCTGGTGATGTTATAACAAGTAATGCTATTCACGGTGATGACTGTTTTGCTAATAGATTTAGAATTAGACACGCAACAGAAGACACTATTTTTGATGGTGCTAATACTTCAGAAGATGGTAGAATTACATATATGGTTTATAGACATTCATTAGAAGACTTACGAATATTAAGAGATGTATTGATTGATGCCGGTTATAAAATGTCATCTAATGTTTATGATAGTGCTGATAATAATGATGTTTATTTAAAAAGAAATAGTATTGATTACATACAATTAGGAGGGACAGCGTTAAGAACAAGACTTTTAACCGGCTGTCAATCCGATATTTATGACAGTTTAGATAATAGCAATGTATCATTTAGAAGAAATGGTATTGATTTTTTCTAATTAAAAAATGGAAATGTAGAATTAAATACAAATATAGGTTTAAAAACCGATGAAATAGATACAATAGGTGATACTAATTTAGTTATAAAACAAAATGCGGGGACGATATTAACTTATGATGTTGGTGATGTTTCTTATCCTAATGGAATATTTAAATTTGATAAAGATGTAAGTATTAATACTGGTAAATTTATCCAATGTAATACATTGAAAGCACATATATTTGATACTCACGATAGTTTAGAACCTAATGATGTTTCATTTAGATATAATGGCTCTACTTATATGTTTTACGACCAGTCGTTAGGAAATTTTCAAGTTAGAACCGATATTGTAAGCAATCAAGATATTACTTGTGTAGCATTAACTGAAACATCTGATAAAAGATTAAAAGAAGATATTAATGACTTTAATTGTAATTGTAGTGAAATAGTGAAAAAAATAAATGTTAAAAAATATAAATTCAAAGATGATAAGAAAAAGAAAACCAATATTGGTTTTATAGCGGATGAAGTTTTAGAAAATACACCTGATGATATTGAAAATATAGTAGATACTGATAAAGAATATTTGAGTATGAATTATGGGCGTATGTGTTGTTTGTTATGGAAGTGTTGCCAAGAGCAACAAAATAAAATTGAGCATTTAGAGGCTTCAGTGTATGAGCTACAAGAAGCAGTAAAAGAATTATTGAAACCTAAGCCTAAAGCAAAACCAAAAGCAAAATCTAAATCTAATTTAGTGGAATTTTAATATAGAATAAAATATAATGGGCAATAAGACATCAACAGTCAAAAACACCTGTATGGACGAAATTAATAACATCAATGAGGATGAATTAGATTTATCTAACATTGATAAATTACAAATAAAAGCAATAAAGGAAATCAGTAAAAAGGTAAGTGAATTACAAAAAGAAAAGCAAACAAAAATGATATATGCTGTTCCTAAGCTGGATTTATGCAACTGGAGTTTATTTTAATTTAATAATATTATTTCAATATAATATTATTAAATTTCACCATCAACAATTATTTTTTTATCAAATCTAATTTTGAAGATGTCATTTATATTACCCTCCATTAGATTAACAAAAAGAAAACTAAATTTTTCTTCAGTTGCTTTTTCATAAATTTCAAGCAATGTATTTTTAGCATTATTGATATTTTTATCTGAAAGAAAATTCTTTTTAATTAATAGTGCTGATAATTCATCAATCATTGTTTGAATTTCTTTATAGTTTCTCATCTTAAAGAAATACAGTTGTCTTGAATTGACCCTGATGATAGTGCTTAATACATTAAATTTTTGCGTAGAGGAAATAACATTTACTCCAAAATGCCTACCTCTTATGTAAAGAGCATTTAACATATTATTGTGTTTTGAAAATGACACTTGGTCTGCGAAATCATCAACAACTACCAATGTAGCAAACAATTTTTTAAACTTATGGTCTTTTTGATACTGACTGATTTTATATTGTTGTTCCAGTATTTCTTCTAAGTCTTCCTTATGGAACTCATCAAAATACACTTTTTCTTTCTTTGGATTTACTTTGAGGGTTTTTTCAATATATTCCTTTACTGGATGCCATACACTATCAACATTGATACTGGCACTAAAAATGAAAACTCTTTGAAAGCAACCACGGTAAATATCCAATATCATATTCTGTAGTAAGATTGATTTACCAGAACCAGACGGCCCGACTACAATTTGAGAAAATGGTATTCTTGGTGCTACATCGTATTTTGATTGTTGGAATTCATATTCTGCTGATTTATGAGGTTTTATGATTGGTATATTATTATTATTCATTATAATATATTTAAGAAAATAAATATAAATTAATGTATTGAAGGAAACCTTTTTTTTGTTGAATGGGGTCGCATAGGCTCCTTGAAAAGGGGTCGGAGCCATACGAGACTTCGTATCGCAGAAAAATGGGACAGTTAGCTTCAATCCCCATAAGCGGTGAATTCGTTTTGATGTAGCAGTTGCAGCGTAGCAATAGAAGATGAACAGATTACAGAACACTCTTGTTTTCGGTTTGGCGATGCCGCTTGTGATTTCACCCCTGCCAGTTGCACAGATGAATTCGTTTTGTTGCTGACATCTAACATTTTCTCCCCTAAGTTGAAGCGTATATCATACCCCAAAAACAAATAAAAAATGATTAGATTGTAAAAAAATATTATCTAATCATTTGTAATGGATATTAATGACAATGACATTTATTTTAACACTATTGAAGTTGTTGAGGATATAGTTGAAGATGATAGTAAGTTCCCAGTTATAAAAAACAATAGGGTCAAAAATTGTTGCTTACTATCACTAGAATTAATCAAAACATTTTTTATTAATTTAAGATATAATAAAAAGAATGCCACCGAAGCCGAAACCAAAAGGCAAAACTAAATTCAAGAAGCAACCAATCCCTGAAGACTATGAGTTGAGCGATGATGAACCGGCAACAGTCAGTCTGAATGAAGAAAGTAGATTATCAAGTAAATGTATCACCTTTAATTGTCCCTTATGCCACGGCAAATTGCAGTTGAGAAACGAAATAGAAATCAACCCAAAAGGGATAAAATGTAGTTGCAATCCGTGTTCATTCAAACTGACTAAAAATGATAAAACAATGAATGTCAGTAGGGATGACAACGGCGACATCAAATTGGATTCTGAAGACCACAGCATCTCATTCTCGTGGAACCGCCAAATCACACCAGAAGACAAGAAGACGGAAAGCACTAATCAAATGATTAGCGATGTTATGGGTGCAACTCCACGGAGTAGCAGTAGCAAGAAGCAACTGAGTATAACCGATATGGATTAGACATAGTTTCCCAATAAATGTTCTAAAGAGATGATTATATGCGTTCAACTTAAAATAAAAGGTTTAGGTTTAATTTCTATGTTAGTATATATGACAAAATTTGAGGATAATGTTGATGAACTCCCCAAAGAAACTAAGAAGGGACTAAAGAACAGCAAAACCATTGGGGATGTAGCCGATGAAGTTGTCAAGAACTTCAACTATTTCCAGTTGAAAATTCAAGATTTAGAAGATAGGTTAAAAAAGTTGGAGTGGAAGCCCAAGACCACTAAACCGGCTGATGAAAATGACCCACAATATAAAAATAAAAGAAACATCTATCTGGGTAAGTTGAATGATAAGTTAATCAAAGAACCTAAGCAATCAACACTGGACTACTATAAGGTTAAGTATGATGAGAAGGAAAAAATCTATTATTAATCAATGGTTGTAATAATAGCCCATTATTAGAACCATCAACCAAGACCACCAAACTGGGCTTCCAAAGCGCGAACTCGCCGTCATCAACCTGTCGCGATGGCAGACTGCTTGAAAATCAGCATCAAAAATGTAAAATCACCGCGTCCAAAGCCCCAACGCCAAAAAAGGTAGAAGTTCTGGCCATTTTTCAATTTGCAAGTCTGTGCAAGAGTATCTGCGCATCAAAGTGCGGAGCGACAGATATGTCATAGAGGCATCAGCTTCTGTTTCTTTCATTTTTTCACAGGGATGTTTTTGCAAGATGTTCCCGCAACATAGGGGGTATGTTCCCAAAACATAGGGGGTATGTTCCCGCAACATAGGGGGTATGTTCCCAAAACATAGGGGGTATGTTCCCGCAACATAGGGGTATGTTTCTGCAACATACGGCTTTAAAAGGCAATCTATTCATTTGCGGTATGTTCCCAAAACATAGGGGGTATGTTCCCAAAACATAGGGGGTATGTTCCCAAAACATAGGGGGTATGTTCCCATCTATTCGGGGGTATGTTTTCGTGTGATGTTGTCAGAAAATCTCTGTCTGACGCCTCTGCTTCATATCGCTGGGTGTCGTGCTAGAATCAGTCAGTCATCTTGCTGTCATCAGCAGTGTCTGAATCTGCAAGGCTTTTCACAAGCATCTTCAATTTGTGCATATAGCGCCCATCCGTGCCACTCATCTGCTCAATGATGCTGGAAGTGAAGATTTCTTTCAGATGCTCCAGCGCAAATTCTGTCTTGCACAGCACCTGATTCATAGCCTTGGCCTCAATACTCAAATCACACATCTTGCGGATTTTGGCATCGTCCTGCTCCTTGCCGTGGTTCATCACTTGGTCCAATGCCTTGATGTCTTTGGGCGCGAGGCTCTTGAGAAAGGCCTTCACGTTGATTTGTTTCATTTTCATTGCATCAGTTGCCCCCTTGAACCCTGCCTGAAACACTTCTTGGTCAGTGTCCCGTGTGGAAGGGTCAATGCCGGCAAACTTGTTCTTGAGCATCGTCTTCTTGACAGCCGAGGGCTTTCCTCCTGCCATCAGCTTGAGATGCATAGAAATGTTGGCAACACCAGCGTCACCAATGTAGTGACAGAGGGGCATTTCGTCCTCCATCTTCTGCAAACCAAAGAACAGCTCAAACTGGCTCTCCGTCAGGATTGTCTCTCCCCCAGCTTTTGCGCGAACTCCGTCAATGGTCTCGGTCAGGATGTGCTTCAGCCGGTGAATTGGAGTAGCTTTGTCCGACAGGTTGAACTTGAAAAGCTCCTGCTTGTTCTTGGTGATAATGGTCAAGCGCACAGGCTCAGGAGCATCAAAGTCGCCCCCATAGTTCCTGAACCACTCAAACAATGGCTTTGACATCATCTTTGGCAGTGTCGGCTCTCCCTCATCTTCAGAACCACTGGGGGTGTCCTCATCACAGGGAGTAATGTCGCCATACATCAATTCTCCAACATCAAAGCTGAAGGCATCGTGCAAGAACTTCTCTTCATCAAAGTCCTCAAGCGTAGAAGTAGGAGAGGTCGTAGAAGCTCCCTCTGGCGTCTGGCTGTCAGGAGGAATGATGCCAACTTGGGTGTTTGGGTTGCTCCTTGCCAACCTCTGAAAGAACTTGAACACATAGACCCCATCCTCATCATCGGTTGTCTCTCCCTCCCTCTCTTTGGCAACAACCTGCGTCAATCCATCTGAGCCCAAGTTGTAGGTGTTGGCATAGATTTTCAACTGCTTCATCTCCGTTGTAGGGATGGCAAGATTGGAAAAGCCATCTGCCGCCAGCCCCACATACTCCAACTTCACAACTGCCGTGTTCTCCTCCAAGGCATTCAAGAAGCGACCCACGATGTCTTTTGAAATCACAAGCTGTTTCATTTCCTCCTTGGTAGTGAGGTCATCCGGTAAAGCCCCGTGTGCGTTCTTCTTGCTCTCAAGCTTTACTATCAACTCCATTGCCTTTACCTGCACTTTTTCAAGGGCTTCCTTGATTTTGGGGATGTTCTCACGGCACTTCTGGATGATGGTCTGCTCATTGCTGATTTCTGTCTCTTCGTTTGCCTTCTCAAGAGCCAACCAGTCCTCCTTGCTGAAGAAGACGAAAGCAAAGTTGGCATCGGGGTCATTGGTGAGACCCCTGAGGAAAGTGCGGATGATATCCACATCCTTGCGAGATGGTGCTTGGCCTTCCTTTGCCACCAAAGTGATGAGCTCGATGCCCTCCTCGTGAAACTCAACGAACAAAGTCTGAAGCGTCTTCACATTGGAAAAGTTTGGGCTGATTTCAAAGGTGACCTCTCCATCCTTGCCCCATTTGACTATCATCTTCTCACATCGGCAAATCAGCAGGTCAAAGACAAAGGCTGAAGCCATTGTGAGAGTTCCACTACTCAGAATGGAAAAGGGAATGAGGTGCGCTTAGAAATCATTCAGTTGGTCCGAATTGCTACGGTCAAAAAATGTGTGTTCAACTATGCCAAGGCAATGCATTCAGCCTCTTCCAACAATCTGCCACAACATCTGCCGAACAAAGCTGAGAGCACTCCCCACTGCAGAACACTGGCAAACTCAAAACAGGTCAGGTTTGCCATTAAAGGTTGAAGCTCTTCAAGACGAAGCAGTGCGGGGCAACGGTCGTCAAAAGGAAAAAATCTATATAACTATTATATGGGCAAAGTATTGCTTGAATTGTTTTCAGGCACTGGGAGCGTTGGAAGAGTAGCCAAATTATTGGGATATGATGTTATCTCTTTGGATTTAAAGGATGCTACAATTATTACTAATATATTGGAATGGGATTATACAAAGCTGGGGCGTGATGAGATTGATATAATCTGGGCTTCACCTCCTTGCACCGAATACAGCCATAGCCAAAACTACAGGAACAAGGAAGATAGAGGAAGCAAATAAGATAGTCAAAAAAACACTAGATATCATCAACTACTTCAATTGTAAATACTGGTTTATTGAGAACCCTCAGACTGGCTTGTTGAAAAATCAGGATTTTATGGATGGGATACCCTATTATGATGTTGATTACTGCAAGTATGGGATGCCTTATAGAAAAAGAACCCGTATATGGACCAATCTAACAAGTTGGTCACCCAAACCATTATGCAAAAAAGATTGCGGTAAAATCGTTGGAAATAAACATTTAGAAACTGCACAGCGCTTACCATCCGGTAATAAAAACCAATGGGGTGACAACCCCATAAAACACAGCCAAACCGATTTATATAAAATTCCATCAGAATTGATATATGAAATATTTACTAGCATATAATCTTATCTATCTATTTATCTATCTATCTATCTATCTATCACATACTGCCACAGCCACAACTGCCACAACCACCACAGTGGCCACAGTCGCCACAGCCAAGTTCCCTGATTGATGCATCAGTGTTGCCTCACGTGGCGGTTGTGATGATGTGATGTTGATGTTGATGATGATGATGATTGATGATTGGGCAAGTGGTGTTTTCTACTTAATGGGCCACTCCCCATATCATACATTGTTTATCCCCCTTACTTGTTATACTATTTATTGGAATGATTATTGATGAATTTTGGGGGGCATTATCTAGGGAAGTATGACTTGGGGAATGGCCCTCCACTACTACTACTGAAGGCTTTACACTGTTTAAACCACATTGATATAACCACCAAGCTACGTTTGGGGTTTCCCAGGTGGATTTCTCATCCCATGTTGGGGTGCGGTCGCCTGGTGGACAGTGCCATGGCAGGTGCTGTTGCAGAAGCGCTATGGCGCCGAGTCCAGCACGTACACGGTCTTGTGGCAGGCGACTGCAACTGCTTGTGAAAGTTGAGGAAGACATTTAGGTGTTTCTCCAAATAGGGGACCCCAAAAAATGGTTGGTTTATTACTAATAATGACTATAGTAATAGATGATTTGGGGGTCCCCTATTTTGAGAAACCACCATTTGTTACTTGAAATAGGGGGGTCCTCCAGAATCATCCATGAATCTTTTTTCTAGTAATGAACCAACCATAATTTTGGGTGCCACAATTTTGAGAAGCCACCATGTAAGCCCGTATTGAATGTATTTGTTGTGAACCATCCGACCACACCCCTTGAAGGCAACGGCTTGTCATGGCCTGTCAGTATTGGGCATTCCAGCCGCAGCAGGCGCTCTACAGCCGCAGAGTGGCAAACTCAGCCGATGAGTCCAGCTGACCCTGTTGTATTTGTGACCATCAAAGCAACTGGCTATCGGTCAAGCAGTTAATCAACCAATTTCATGGGGGATAATGACCAACCAATAGTAAGGAAAGCAATGGTTAATAGTAGGGGAACCAGGGGGACTAAGGGTTTTGACCCACTGCCAACTGAGTTGCGAAAGAAAGCTCTAAGTGTGTGTGATAAGAGGGTTTAATGTTCGGCACCCGGGCGAAAGCGAAACCCTGGTCCGCAAAAGGTAGCGAAAGCAGAACCGCGCCGTGAAAGCTCCCACAAGATGAACATGTTTTTTTTTCCGTCAAACATATCTATCATTGGTTTACCATAAACATCTACCCTGCAAGTGCCGTACTTGTCAGTATCAAATTGTCATTAGGGAGAATCCTCAGCCAAGTTCTTGGTGTAATCAGGATTCTAGCGCACTTGTGACATGATACAAGAGCCAGCCATAGCCAGCCATTGTGATAGCCATGGATGGTCATTGCTTGTCAACCCCTCACCACAACCAACCGGCCATGAGGTGCTTTTGTTCGTGGACGGCGGTGATGAAAACGACATGCACAGCTGGGAATTTTTGACGCACTACTTGCAACTTGCCTTGAATTTATGTGGCAAACAAAGTGTTGCTGTTATACACATACATTATATAGTATACGTATATTTATGCATATAGTACTGGTAGATCGTAGTAGTTTATGAAGAGTATTCAACGAACAAACACCTTGTTGATAGATACTGTAGGTATTAATATGGTTATAGTCATTGTAATGTGTAATGCAGTCTTGACCTGCCTGATATTATTACCTGATATTATTGCCATAGTTTCCTGGCACTGGTTTGTTGCAAGTGGAAGCTATCTCATATTTCCGTGTGAGCTACCGGTTAGGGCAGTCCCCTTTGGATGGATGAAAGATGGAAATCAGCATCATCATCAACAATATCGTCACCACCACCGCCACCACCACCGCCACCACCGCCACCACCGCCACAACCGCCACCACCGCCACCACCGCCACCACCACTTCTAGCATCATCATCATCATCATCATCATCATCATCATCATCATCATCATCATCATCACTTGAATCACGAATGATCGGTCGCACGGCACGCAGGCACCATCTCACAGTCATCGGACATCCCGTGGTGCTTTTTGCCCGCCCGTTCCAATCGTCGTTCCGCTGGCACTTGAAGAATCATGTCCCTTGGTGGTGGCGGGAGACCTGCCGCACAGCTGGGTTTAGGGCTCCAATGATCAACCATTATAAGCCAGTTGGTTTGCAATCTTTGATAAGTCAATGGGTGACTATGAATTAGCAATGATGGTTAATAGATTCATAGATTTTAATTTTAATAGCCAGTAGATGTTAGTAGTGGTCAATTGGTTAATGAATGGCCAATGATTATCAATGAACCATTTTTAATCTTTAGGATCTGATTGGAAAAGACTGAGGGCATCTCCAGAAGATGTCTGGATTTGCATTCAATTAGTTTTGTTGGACAAAGTTGTCTTTAGCGCAGTTCAATGAAAACTTGCTCCTAGCTGATCAGGAATATTCAGCTCTGAGATTAATCCAAACATGTGATGGCAATAGCTTGGAAAGACATGAATCACAATACCAGACTTCAATCCAGTTACAAGGCCAACAGTCAGGGGGAAGCAGTCAGTCATCATGAGCAACTGTGCCTCAGCACTGCAACTTGTCTTCCGGTTTCTGATCCCTGTGAGCCAATCAGCAACCTGCAAGTGTTCAAACCAGCGCCTGCATGCGATGGGCATCGTCTCTAGATTCTATCAAGTACAGAACATGCAGTGAACTTCACAAGATTTGTATTTATCCATATGTACTCATATAATTTTAACATAGGTAAACACATACATAGATAAATAGATGCATGAATAAGCACATTAATAAATGCATTAGTATACAAATTAATACATGAAACACTATACAATAGACCTTTCATATATATATATATACATACACATTAAGTTGATATCCCCATGATTCCTGACCGCCTTTGCCTCTAAGTTCGAAGCCACCAGCGCCTATCGCCTGGGTTTGTTGTCCCAGCCGCTGCAGCGCCTGGCAGCCTGCGCGCGGCTGGCGCCCGGCCCCGGGCAGCCTGCGCGCGGCTGGGCCCTGGCACGGCGGATGACTTTCTGCCGCTACCCCAGCGGTGATGGGAGTTGGTTGGGGTTTGGGGTGGGTTGGGGTTGAGGTTGGTGGTTGGGGTTGAGGTTGGTGGTTGGGGTTGGTGGTTGGAGTTGGTGGTTGGGGTTGGTGGTTGGTTGGTTGGTTGGTTGGTTGGTTGGTTGGTTGGTTGGGGTGGTTGGAAGTGGTTGAGAGGAAGAAAGGGGAATGATAGGAATGGCCATCGTTGGTTTGAAGCCCCAAAAGTCCGATTCATGTGCATTCTGTTCACATTTGTCTACCAAGAAAATTTCCACTATTATATATCCATTTGCGCATTCAAGCAAAGGCCACCGACAGACAGTATGCGTATACCTACCTAATCCATCCTAATCCTGCCTTCATATCGTATATAATCAAATCTTTGAAACAATACGAACACATACCTGAGATCAAGTCACCTACATACCGAGCTAACAATTGTGAGCACAGCCTCGACGGCTTTGTAATTTGAGGGAAGCAGCCTGCAAAGGTCAACCTTCCAGCAATGCGAAGCAATGCGGCTTCAGCCGTCAGGCCAGTGGTTCGGGCAGGTGCAACTCATGACATGTTTGCACCAAGATTTGGCCAGCTATTGAAGCGATTCTGCATGGTGCAGCTAAGGGCGTTCCAAGAAAAATGGCTTTGTTCGCAACCACGTCAACATCAAGACCAAAATTTAAAGACAAGCCACATGCATCCACATTTCCGCTGGAATGAACCCTGTAGGTTTGGCTTTGCTTCTTTCGCAAGCGGAGCTTCGAGCATCTGGTCGGTTGGCTCGTACCAGGCTTTCACAGGAGCAAGATGGAACAAGATGGAGCAAGCTCGGGTGGTGCAACCTTCAGTCAGCTTTGATATCTCGATATGTTCAACCCATCAAGAGTATGGAAGTCGCCAGCAACGAAGATTCCTAGCCACCTCAAAAACGCAATGGACTTACAACTTCTTTCAATGAGCCATGAACAATATACTTCCAGTCCATGTTTTGGTGGGCGGGGCCATTCATGCATGTAGTTCGTGCAGGGATATAGGGGTGTCATAGCCATAGCTAACTAATATGGATTATAATGTTTTGCCCAATGTTTGTTGGGGTTCAACCAGGCGGGATGATGGCATTGGATGGCTGTTCTGTCAGTGTCACACCTGGGGAAATCATCTATGGCCCCTACGAGTCATTATTCAACATGGTCGGACCATGAATTGACGAAGATTATCCACTATCGATCAAGAAGGCATGTTTGCCATGGTGAACAATGACCCTCCATGATCAACAACCATGGCTTATCATCTTAATAATTCGTCCTTATAAGCCTTGTCGATCATAAACGCCCATAGTTTAAGGATTCAATCAGCCAGATGGCCAGCTACTAGCAGGGCTATGTCTGATAGTCAGCCGGATAGGCGAGATATGGGTGTTACCCATATGATTGATATCAGTTATACTGATCATATGATCATTAATGATAGCCAGATAGCCCCCAACAGATCATGACTGATATACATGATGATGACAAATCAGGACCGATATACAAATGATATACATGATAGTGAACCTATTGAAATGATTCAATTTTCGCTAGATAGCCCCCGTATGGTTGACCCGGTTCACCCGTCTCCAGGAGATCAGCACGATGCTGCTGGGGCAGATGGTTGAGGCAGCTGTGCCGTTCCTTGGCTCCCTGATGTGCCCTGCTGTGCCCTGCAGGTGGAGCTTGGTGAACGATTATTGTATCCGTCATCCGGAGACAAAATGGTTGATTTCACTGCTAGCAAATAATTGGGTATACAAGGGATGATTATCAATGGTTGAGCGAAACCAATTGATTGCTTATCAATGTGATATGCAAAGGGATTCATAATGATTGGTATACAACAGGTTAAGTGGAACTAAAACATGTTTAAAGGGATGTGCATACACTTGAAATCAGGTTCATCAAAGTTTTGTAGACCCTTGTTCCAAGGGAATTGATTTGTCACCATAGAAGCAAAACATACAACAATATCAGGATATTTATCGGGAGTTATCAAATCCAAGGTTGATGATTTTGCTACAATCTCTGATGGGAAGACCATCAAACGCCTCTGACGACGCCCCTGATCCCATCCCGTTGATGTCACATCCCGTACAGCATCCTCCAGGTTTGCGTTTTTCCCCCTAAGCATCCATCCAAACCTGGTGGTGGTCTTTTGTGGATAGAGGGATCAAAAAAAATGGGATGCATCAAAAAAAAGGAGGACGGAGGAGGATCCAAAAAAAATCGGGATGCATCAAGACAAAAAAGAGTTCCCAAAACAGAAGGAAAAAACAGCATTTCTGAGGACGAAGGGCATCAAGAAAAACATTGCCAGGGATCGAAAAAAAAAGAGTTTCCATAACAGAAGGAAAGGGCGCAGCTTTAATTTGAGACAGCTCCTCTCTCTTCCGAATTGTTTTTTTTACTCCTCTCTCTTCTTTTGCTCCTCTCTTTTGTGTATTTGCAGGGCTTGCTTGCTTCCTTGCTTCTTTGCTTGCTTCCTTGCTCCCTTGTTTCCTTGCTTGCTTCCTTGCTTCATTGCTTCCTTGCTTCTTTGCTTGCTTCCTTGCTTGCTTCCTTGCTGGCTTTCCTTTTACCTTGCTTGCTTCCTTGCTTCTTTGCTTGCTTCCTTGCTTGCTTCCTTGCTGGCTTTCCTTTTACCTTTTCTTGATGCATCCCATTTTTTATTGATGGATCCCGATTTTATTTGATGCCTCTCCCTCTTTGGGGGAAGGTGTACTGTATCGCGGAAGATGCTCCGTAGCTGGTGAATCTGTTGGAAGGGTGACCAGGTGAAGGTTTTAGTAAAACACACTAAGCATACTTAACAGCTTAAAACCAAGTAACCCATTACGTTTCTGGGGCAATGCTCCGTCGTTGCCTATTTTAGTCAGAGTTTTCCCTCAACTTGGACTTTATAAGCTTTGTAGCTGGGGCTTAGGAGTTTACGTTTACAGGGGCTGTGTAAGGACAGAAAAAGGATGCACAGGAAAAGGAAAGGCAAAAAAGAAATGTCCCGCACCTAAACTTGGACTCTCTGCTAGTGTGACAGTGTGGACAATAAATCGATCTTGACACAGACCCCTCTTTGCAGTAATGGCATCCAGGTCCATGTCCCTCCCATTCGCGAGCCCAGGTGCCTCATTAGCACTGAGAACCTCTCGGCCTGTCTTCCCGAGGGAGCCGCATCGTGGGTGATGCTTGGATGCATTGCGATTGAAAAGACATGTCTATTGTACTTGCTTAGTTGCACCAATTGTCAAGGAACTTGCAGCATTTCCTGAAAACACTTGGTTGTTCTTAAGTCCTTGCACGGGATCATGTTATTGGGAGCGAAGCTTTATCCAACACTCCCAAGTTGTCTTTGTTTGTTGATATACAACTTGAAGACTGCGACCATCTCCAATGTTGCAGGTACTTTTTATTAGCGCCACTTTTTTCAGACAGCAACCAGACGTTGTTCTGAAGATGTGACTGATTTTCATGGCCAAATCACTCGTACCCTGGGCTTCCAACCACCATTGCCTGTCCTGTTCACCCGGCCCGTTGATCGTCTTCCCCGAAGGACCAACCAGCGGACCATTGCTCAATTCGCACTAGAAGCTTAGCAAACCACCCAATTTTAGCCTTCACCATGACTGTATCACATGTATCACCCCCATCATTTACCAATATGCACCACTATTAACCAGTTTTGGTTTGAAAACATGTTCGTATTTTCCCCAAATGAAATGTGGGATTGTTGGTTGACTAATATTTTTTAGAGGGGTTAAAACCATCAACCAGCTATCCAAGCTTCACTAAGAATCGACGGTAACTGCAGCATTTATCAGGGGTCCCAGGCTCCCACAGCCAGGATCCAGCTGCTGGAAGTGATGGCCATGAAGCTCTTTGCCGCTTGGCAGTGCCAGGTCAGGGGTCGATGAACTGGGAAGTGACTTGTGCTAAGAAGCATCATCAGAGAACATGATTAACCAGTATCAACCACATATTAAACTAATGTAATTAATTGAATATTGTGATTAATGATTAAAAAGAAGTTAATGAATGTAATTATTCATCAATTGTCAACTAATGGTTCTAACGTGCGGTTTATCAACCATTAAATTATGGCATTATGAAACAATCAATAAGCATACTAGTCATCGATCATTATTGACCACCAGCACCTCTAGTCGTTATCAACTATTCTGGAACAACTATCAATTCACCCATTACAGGAATCACGAAATCACAATCGACCTTTTGTAACCATAATAAACCGTTAAAAGCAACTATTCACCATATACATGGTAAATGACTAGAGTTTAACATCAGTCTACCAAGTTGCTTCATGATCTCTTTCCCGCAGGAACATGTCCCCAAGAGCACCATGTTATTCTGGGCCCAATTTGGCGGTGTATTTTGTTTATTGGAGGAGTTGACTGATTTTATTTGTTGGGCTTAGTTTCTATTTGCTGTCCTTGCGCTCCTTATGGTTAGGATCCATGGGCTCCCGATTTTGGAATTGCCGTATTGGCTGCTTCTCCTCCGAATGCTCAATGTCGAGTTTATTTCGTTCATAATATATTCTTTCCCAATCTTTCCCACACTACATTTGTGTCACGCGCAACTTGGTCCCCACAATTGGCTGCTGAAAAAGATCCTTATCATTAAGTGGTAAGCCACCACTACCGCCCATTTTGTCAGATTAGTTGATGTTGATGGCACGCCCATGGTCCAACACTTGCAACTCCCAAGGTTGACTCTGCAGAATTGTTGTTGCCTGAAAGCATGACGAAGGTCATTGAATCTGTGACTTGGCGTGTAAAGCAGGGTGCGGTGAAGCTACTCGTGACAAGCCATCTTTCATCACTGCGGGCTGACCCACGAACTGGTGCAAAAACATGTTTTTCTTGGACATAGATGGACTTTTGGTAGTGTTCAACGTGAACAGCACAATCTTTGTGCATGCGTGTTTGCCACAAGCTAGGTGACTCTGAAAGGTACTTGTCCGGTGAACATCTTTTTTACTAGTGATGGCTCTTGGTTCATCATGGTTGAGAATGTTATGAATAGCAGTGAATCATGGTAATTCACCGAAAGTATTTGTTGATTTTCTACCAAAGGCAGCCTGCAGCTGTGATTTGGATTTGGCAGCCCCGTTCTGGTAGCAACTCAGGAGCATCCTGATTTGGAAGGGAGCTGGCTATTCGCTGCTTGGCTAACCATGAGTTTGGACACTTGCCACACTTGTCAAGCCGACACGAAAACTCAGGGTGGTTACATATCCAGGTGAAACCAAAAAGATGCAGCTGGGATGAGAATTCATTTCAAATTTGCATTTGGGCCGCGTATTCCCACTTTGTTGGCAACATATGTAGACCATTCTGTCCATTTTGGGATGTGAAGAGTTGCAGGGATTTGACAACGTTTTTCTTGAATGGTTTGGGGTCCAAGGCAGGAATGGACTAGAGCTGCCGAAGTCATACAGTGACTTGTTAGTTTTCTGCAAGGAATGCTCAGACGTAGATCGTAATCGTAATGTACCCTTTATCAAACTATGAAACTACATGCGAGGAATGCTGATCCCACAACTAGTCCGAACTAGTGTCAAGCTGCGTCCTTGTACTTGGCTTGTTGACTTTGATTGCCACTTATCATTTGTTGTTGCAGCACAGGTTCGCACTTTGATCTTGACCAATAAGTTTGTGCTGGTGGAACCATGCCAGCCGTTCCTTGGCTGTTGGTCTTGGCGACCATGGAGCAGCTTTCAAGTGGCCATTTGCAGATACAGATACAGTAGATGTTGACGTCGACATGGTTCCTTGTGATTTGGTGCTGCAGAATTTGCCACGTTCATAGTTTCTGTCCAGTCGTTTGACTTGTGCAGTGTGCTGGTCTGATGACTTTAGTCTGCTTGGAGACGGGGCTGCAGAGCCAGAAGCAGTCAAGGCCTTTTCAAGATGAGCAGAGAGACAAAGTGGCCATGAGATTTGTTCCCAGAGCCCTGCGAGACTACTTCTTGGCCAGATGCTTCACGCGTTGCTTGACAGGCAGAACAAAAGCCGGCGCATACTTGTTAATTGCAGATCGATGCTCAAAACAGGAAATTGATCGACCCTTTTTGTCAATTTTGGGAGGCAAGACCTCAAACAAGCATATCTGAAGCTCAACCAATGCTGACCCTTTGGTTTAAAATGCTGTTGCTGCCTGATTTGAAGCAAGTGCCCACCTAGACCTAGATGCACTCCTCTCTACCACAGTCCGAAGACAACTTTTTGCGCATGTCTGACTGCACTGTGCAGTCAGTCATGGAAGAACACCACGTTGCCTGACCTTAATTAATTTTGAGTTAGTTCAGTCCGTTCTCGCAAGCGATTGCGTTGAGGCTACATGAAGGAAAAACGCATTCTTGGCCTACCAGCAGCAGAGGACAGGGCAACAGGAAGTCTCCCTGGATTTGAGAGGTGGTTTCAGATGTCGATCATTCATATTTTGTTTGCTAATAATATAAACGTCAACTCAACGCTGGCAATGTTCACCTTCCTACCGTCGAGGACATAATCTTCGATTCCATCTGGAACCTCTTCTTCGACTTGATGATTGAAATGGCAGCGACACACAAGGTGACTATATCCCTGGACCTGCGCAAAAAGAAGGACGGGGGCTTTCTTGTTTCGGAAAGGAATACTGGGAGAAACTGTTGTTTTCTTGAGCGTGAATTAATCACAATTCATTGCCGGCAATCCTTTTCCATATTAGCTGAGTTGTTTTTTTTTTGTAACGGTGTCAAAAGCTTTGTTTGGAAGAATCGAGTGAGGTATTTGAAATTGGATGCTCTCAATCAACCATTTGTGCTTTGTTTGTTCTTTTTTTGCAGCAGCCAGAATTACTCACACAATTGGTCACTCCTACCCCACTGATCGATTGGCCATCTCACGCCATCTCATAATTGCTAGTTGATAATTACTATTTCTGCTTACACTTACAGCCATCCATTTGTATCCAGCATTAATTTGCATACGCCCATGCACTAGTACCTGCTTCGAGTTAGATAGACCTACCGTGTTGTACCGTGATGCCATGAGTTGGTCGACAGTGAATAGCCATGCTCAAGGCATCGCTGCGGATCCCTGGCCAGGAGCTGACTGAAGCGCAGCTCACCAGCTTCACACAGAGGATGGCGAATTTGGACGTCCCGGTGATCCAGTTGGAGATGCCACCGCACCAGGTTGCGGCGTGGGTTGGTGGGTTGGTTGGCTTGGGTTGGGTGGGGTTGGGTTGGTTGGTGGGTTGGGTTGGTGGGTTGGGTTGGTGGGTTCGTACTGGTGAGCACAGTGTAAGGTTATAGCCAGCCAAGGGACGCTGGGGATGTAATCTGCAGTAGTGCCATGGTTTTTGTGCAGGCAAGGTTGCTGCCGCTAGGATGGAGATCGCTGTGACAGGTCCATCAGTTTATGCATCATTGGAGTTACTTGTGGCACAATTCAACACTACCAAAAGGCAATCATGTAACGTAGACGTGTTGGTTGATTGCTCTTTGATTGCTCAGCATTGCAAACCCCGTTGGTAAATCAATTGACAATTGTGAATTGTGAATGGCCCGTTTTCAAGCACTGGATGATATCTTCCCCCAAAGCATTTCAAACAGCTTTGAAAGACTCTCTTTTGCATCCTGCGTTTGCTGAGCCGTGTTGGCGCTGGAGATCCCTCAGCTTCTATATAGACCTCCTTTTGACCACTCCTGCGTCAAAAAGGGCCGTCGATTTTGACAAGCAAACGAACCCCAAGTCAGCATCGTGGCTTTCCAAAATGCTTGTAGACATGGATGCCAGCGAAGGCTGCCGCCACACCATGCTTGTAGAAGACCAAAGGATTTGTCCATCATGCACCTCAACATCAACTCAAAAACTATGAGCTGTATAGGTTTCATGGTGATTACCAAACTATCAACCCCCAAAAGTATCTAAAACTATTGAGAAATATTAAGATCATCATGGCACTTGCTTTGATCCACCGCTGGTTTCCGTCAGGTTGAATTGTTACCGGAGCTTCGTCGTATGCTGCAGTCCTCGAAGAAGTCGGTCTTTCACATGGGGCTGCGACGTCTCTTGGTGAAAGACTTGTGTTTCACATGGGTTTGTCCTTCAAATGGTGGTACCTACTAACAAGTGCTACTACCCATTCAACAATAGCCGCTGTCAAATAGGGAAACCGCCTTTTTCGGACAAACCCGTACAAGAAGATGAAAATGTGTAGTGCAAGCAAGTACCGGATGCAACAAGTCGCTGATATTAATTGTTTGAATCGCATGTTTGTTATTGTTTCCAAGAGGTCAGACATAGTCTACATCACAGTCCCTTGGAAATGGAGCCGTAGAATGAGGTCTAATTATTATTTACATTGAACATGCTTACGCGAAGCTTGACTGAGTTGGCATGTCATACGTCGACACAACCTTTACAAGATGATATTGCCACTTTCGAGCTTTTGTACAATATACCGTTTACCCTGTGCCATCAAATGAATCCAATGCAAGCATTGCGGGGCATAGTTGGACACGTCGTAAACATGTGTACACTAGGATTTTTTCCCCATGTTTGCAGTTTCTGATTTGCACTGTATCACTGTACCGTACGGGTACAGACCATTCCACTTGGTTTATTTCGGATTTTCACTTTGACTTGCATGTTCCATATGTTCTGCCATGTTACTTGTATCAAAGATTTACACTCATCGAAACCAATTCCAAGCAATCGACAAATCGATGGTGCAAGAATGACACCAGTACATAAAGGTGGCTAATACACGCAAATACACCTGCACTTTCGGGCTCATGAAAGCCATTCGTAGTCAAGTGACTTCAACAATCGCAGCTGATGAATTTTCCGGGGGTTCTGTGTTGCTTTGCTGATCCAAATTGCATTGTGTGCCTGCAAACCCATATTAAATAAAGTCAGACATGTCAGCAGGATTCAACACGTCTATGTGACTGGGTGTGTTTTCATGAACTGTTGGTGTTGCAAACCTTAGGTTTACCAAGGTTTTAGGGTTCCCAGATGATGCGCGCTTGATGCAACCCCCGGGGCGTTGTACCCAGCGATGCCCAGGCAACGCCTTGGGCGAACAGGGCGCCAAAGTGCTGGCAGAGACACTGCCTTTCTGCGAAGTCACCTTTTTGCAGCTGGAAAGTTCCTCGGATTTTCCTCGGTGATGTGTGATTGTAATGGCGGTTATTAATGGTAAAAACGATTAATCAGTAATGGTCATGGTGAATGGGTATGATGATGCTAACGGTGGCTATTGATTAGTATTGGGATTGATGGGTGATGATAGTTATTTACAATTCTTAATTAAATTGATGGTAGTCGGTTATCACCCATGGCAATGGTATGGTTATTCATAATCATCAATTAACAAAAATTACCATGGGTGATATCATGCCTCATCTATGATGGTAATTGAATTATCAATCAAGTAATGGGGTTACCAATCATGGATGATAATGATCACTAATAAGCAGAAATCTCGGTGTACTCCCGCCATCGTCATTCCAACATTGACGTACTTTTAGTTTGAAAAGGGAAAACATACGAAAGCATAATGTAGAGTCTGGGTGTAACTGTACCCCAAAGTATGGACAACCCCAGATTTGTTTCACACATGTTCTTGTTGTAGAGGCCTTGATGTATTTGCTGTGACAGTACATGAACACGCCCTCCTTGGATCAGCTGGTAGTTGACGCATCCATGTTTTGATCTCGTGCGTGCACCTGTTCGATCAACCGCAGTGGTCATCAGTCATCAGTTGCCGTTGTAGTCAGATTGTTTTGTCCCTTTTCTGTATCTATAAGTAGAATATCAAAAATGAATCATCAAAAACTAGTCATCCAAGCATGATGTTTTACATTGTTCTTCTTTCTGTTTATCAAAGTACAGGTCATGTCGTTTGTTTATCAGCCAAGGCTGGTGGCTGAGAGTTACGACCGCGAATGGTCGCCCCGCTTTGCGGTGGTATCATTGCGTCTCGTATGAGGGCCAGATCAGGAACTCAACCACCCAGATTTGAAGGGAAAGTTCCAGCTATCTACGATTGAATTGGGGGTGGTTTATGGTGGTTTATTACATTGGTATGAATCATTTACCCATTTTGTCGGTTGATCCATGTTGCTTACATCCCCATATACCATGAGACACCCATATTGTTGCTTGGTCCATGTTGTTGATCTCACATGTAGCTTGGCTTCACGCATCGAATGGTCATGCTGTTGATGGCCTAGATTGCTTGCTGGGCGAAGCTGGCACATCTGCTTTGGCTGAGGCGGCCCTGGGTTGCAGGGGTGTGTAACCCGAACAGCGAAACTGCCAAGCGCGATCGCTTGCGTTGACTCATGATAGGGGACAACCACCAGCAACAACCAACGATCATGGTGTGTACTGTGTACAACAATTATTATTGTAGTTGTTTATTTTGGTTTTATTATTGTTTATGCTAAATCTGACAATTATTGTATATTATTGTTTTTATTTTTGTTTAGGTTGCTGAAACCACCCACCAGTCAGGAAGCATCCAAATTTGGGGGACTGCCTATGGACAGCCATGTCATATATGATTATTTACATGGTTGCAGGCGTTGCTTTCGTAAGATTGTATTCCTGAATCCTATCCAAAGTTATTTGTGTGCCATCAACAATTTTGAGGGGACACTCAGCTTGATCTTCAAAATACTTATTTGTTGCATGTCTCCAAGTCTTTGATACTTGTCAGTAGCTATGGGATGCCCTGCATTGTTCATGGCTTCTGGACCACGAAGAACTCACTCTGTGGTTTTCAAACCTTCGTTCTTAGGGATGGTTTGTTCATTGCACATCATGTTTTCGAGTTGATTTTTTTGCGCTTCTAGAAAAAACAACTCATGAATGATTAATTATTATCCTGGCCTTGTAGCTTTGTAGCTGCCCCACCGCCAAGTAGCATGATTTCAATCTTTGACGTAGACAATGCCACTGAACATTCGCAGTATCAATGAACGGGTGGGTTGTTAACCACAGCTTTCATCATTTACTTACCAGCATGAATAGTGAAATAGTTGGTTGATCAGCCATTCCTTTGCAGCCCTCGTTGCTCTGAACCCCCAGCGATGACCGCAGAATGGCCTGCGGGGAAGGCGTTTCTTCGAGTCCAAAAGCCTGCAATGAAGATCACCACGGCGGCCGGCAACATCAAGCTGGCCTTGCCGGGCAAGGGTGGACAGGAGCAGCGGCTGGAGAAGGGAAGCACGGGGGGAGCCATTGAAGAAGCCGAGTTGAAGCTGATCTCTTGATGTACCAGGTAGTACCAGGGTTTTTACCAGGGTTTCTTGACGTACCAGGCTTAAGTACCAGGTAGCTGATCTCTTGACAAAGATTTTGCTTTGCTCTTCATACATGGGTCTTTTTCCAGCTATGTGATCCCTTTTTTTTGCTTGGTGTGGGCACACCATCAACAATGAATTCTGCCGTTATTGCTGTTGAGGTTGCCGTCAGTGACATTGTTGTTGCTTTTTGTTGCCGGTTGCTGTTGCTGTTGCTGTTGCTGTTGCTGTTGTTGTTGCTGTTGTTGTTGTTGTTGTTGTTGTTGTTGTTGTTGTGGTCGTCGTCGTCGTCGTTGTTGTTGTTGTTGTTGTTGTTGTTGTTGTTGTTGTTGTCGTTGTTGTTGTTGTTGTCTGTGACGCGCCCAGGAGGACCAGTCGCCAGCTGACGGGGTGGCTCGCAAAGGATTCAAGGCAGGTGCTTGTGGCACTCTCCAGTGGAACAAGTTGAAAACTATTTGGTTGTTTCTCAACATTTTGGTCGTTTTTCAAAACATGGCTTATTACCGATAAGGATGAATCTTGGATGATTTGGGGATCCCCTGTTTTGAGACACACCAATTTGTTGTCAACAGATGTTATGATTTATAGTTGACGCCGAATCAGTTCATAGAAGGTGCTGAAATATTTGGTGATTCCACCCGACCATCAACGATATCACGTCCGTTTCCTCAATTTTCTCGGTTCGACCAAGTGTCCATTGGAGCACTGATTCAATTTTTATCCCGCGACCTAGCCAACAACTGATGGGAGTACCACTTTTCCAGGGCTCAAAGACCCCGATCTGGAATATTGATTCACTATTTCACAAGTGTTCATGATTTTGCAGGGAATTTTTGGTCGTTTGGAAAGTAGGCTTCGAGGAATTTGGACGGTTGAGGCTATCATATAGGTGGCAGAGTTGGCAAAGACCACACATGATTCAGAAAGGTTTTGAGAATTCATGATTTGCAGATTGGGCTGTGGAAATAGAAGTTTAATCAGAAGGCGCCCTTGTTTCGGACATGCAACCGGTTGGTGAAAGGAAAGAAACTTGTGACTTGTGACCTCCAAACAATCCAGTTTTTGTATAGTTTGTTCAGCTTCAGAGCGTATGATTTTTTTGGCGCGGGAGGTAGGATCCGTGTAACCAGTCCTCGATAATACTGGTTTTACCATGTAAACATTAGATGTTTTGTTGGATGGTTGAGGGTTTTTCGGGCATACAGTGCACCAATAAAATAAGTACATTCATGATATATCATTCATTTGCGGACTTGGAGGGAACATTACTCGTATGCAAAAGGCAGTTTTGAGTTCTGAATCAACATTTGCACATGGCTATGGGGTCATTGACACCCCAAAAGACCTGGTACTGCAACTGCAAGTGCTGAATTGGCGGTGTATTTCCACATCCCCCCACGTTTCTTTTTCAATGTTAAACATTTGTTCACATGCTGCATTTATCATGTGTTGGTTTCTCAAAATAGGTGACCCCCCAAATCATCTAGCATTAAACGTGTATATAGTACTAAACCATGAATTTGTGGGTTCCCAATTTTACGAAACCATTTGTTGTCGGATATGTTGCTTGTTACCATGAGCCCCCACAACCATTATTTTTACTAGGTCATAACTCCCATGTTTTGGAGGGTAAAAACTTACCTTTTTTCGGGGCCCTTGGGGTCTCCTGGTAACGGTGAGGAAAAGATCCCATCGGACCATCGCTAGCGCTGTCAGGTGACTAGCTTGGATTTGAGCGGCAATGCTGTCGGTCCTGAAGGCGCAGCCGTTGCGTGGTCGGTCGTGGCCACGGGGCCGTTTTGTGGTGTCGCGACGTCGGGTTTCCTTGGCGGCCGAGGCGGTTGGTTGTAACTCATAACAACATTCCTTCAATTGCAAGTGGTAGATGGGTTATAGCAGATGGTTTTAGCATGTTTTAGCATTTTCATCAGGCTTGCAGGATTTCTGATCAGCATTCTTAACTGCAGTGATGTTGAGCGCTGCGGAGCAGATGATAGCGGAATTGGCCTGAAGAGGAATACAGCCCATTTTTTCAGGAATAAGTTTTTGTCAAGGGGAATAAACTTGACTCAGTGTTGTGCCCAATCCATCCACTGCAAGCATCTTCGTATCCAGCATCAGCAACTCCAACGACAGCAACAACAGCAACAACAAATCTACACAATTTCATATTTGCTTGGTGAAGCTCTGCTAGAGATGCTGAGCTCAGAAGTTTCAACTCCATTCGAGAGATTTCTGCTTCTTACTTAGCTACCCAGAATTGTTTAAAAAGGGTAGAGTCAATCACAGGTTTGTTGCCATAAGTTGCAAAAAGCAGCCAAAAAATACAGTTTGATTACGAACCTACAACTGCCTACCAATATTGACCTACCATGACCTACCTATTGTAGCTACTGCTACCTACTACTGCCTTCTACGTCTCCTTCTCCTCCCTCTCTCTACAACTGCAGCTACTATTTACTCATAGACTTACCGAGTTGCTCACCATTTATGTACAGTAGTTGCCTACTTGGTCTTGTACTTACTCAGATTCTTCCTTACTTGAGTACTCTTGTACCTACATACTGCTTCTACTAGGCCTAGGACTTGCTACTAGTATTGGGAGGTTCCCCAGCACTGCTGCTACAGTTGCTGCTACGACTGCTGCTACTGCTGCTGGCGCTGCTGCCGCTCCTCCTACTCCTAGACTTGAAGTTGCTGCTTTAACTCTGCCAACTCTTGCTACCGCTTGCTGCTTACTACTGCCAAGTACTGTACTCACAATTTCCTTTGTACTACTTGACATGATACTTGGTCAGATCTACACAGTACTTGCTACAGAAAGGGGGATGAGCCTTGATGGGTACAGCGAAGTGATTGAGAAGGTAGTTTTCAGGAACGATAGCAACAATCACCCTGCGACATGTACAAGCAAAGATGTTCTTGGTCCTCCTTCCTACTCACTTCCCTTGTTTCGGGATTTCAGCAGAGGAACCACCCCACGCAACCATCATTTGGTCAGGGCTCACGATTAGCCTAGCAAACAAATTTCGAGACCCAAAGTGGCAAGCCAGGTTGTGTTGCCGGAACCAGAGGATAGCCCACCTGTTAGATTCTCTCATCCTCTACCTCGAATCCCTTGGGATCTTCTGGGTGACACCACCGCGACCCACCGTGGCGCAGGCGTGCGATGCTTGGTCCCTGTTTTGGAGATGCGCGAGCGAGACGGGGGCCTTCTCGAACGCCTGGAGCTGGATGAGAACAGCCTAGGACCGCACCTCAAAGCGCTGCTGTTCATGGCTACCCATGGGTCCATGGTGAAAGTCCATGGGTCCACCAATGGCGTTCTCTATTGATCATGAGTTGGGATGATCTACCGCCATTTATGGATGAATCTATGGCATTGTGATCTTACAAAGGTGGCATGTCCAACTCAGCTCGCGGTGTTCCCGTATAAAAAGCTGGGGTTCTCACCGTTTGTGCGCAGGACCACGCGGAGCAGAAGTGCTGGCCGAGGGGCTCAAGAAGAATTCGGTGCTGAAAGGTGACCCGCACCGTGGGTTCTGAACATGGAGGTCCAGATCCCAGACCCAACCCCACCAAGAGCATCAACAAAGAGGGGTCAAATCACTTCTATGAGTACAATTTTTATCATCATATGTCGTGATACCTTTTATTTTCCATGCCGGTTCCTATCCATTGTAGATGGACATAATTCTAGTTCTTACTGTTGTTTGGAACGTATCACTGTTTGATTGTGTGATTAATTATCAGCAACAGCAAGCATCATGGGCAACAAGGGGTTCTAGCAAAGAGTCAAGTCTATTGATCGACCATCGGTTGGCTGATTTGCCACCTGGTTGGCTGGATAATGGCTCGTTGGTTGGCTTGGGTGGTTGGTTGTTTGGTTAATCGCAGGGGATCATCAGACTCACTTGATAAGGGCCTCTGCAGAAAGTCATCGTGGGACTGGCCTCACTTATTTGGAGCCCAGGTAGTGCCAACGGTTGTTGTAAGACACATCCCATATGTGATCTTTGCCGGAATTTTCAGGAAAAAAACATGTCTTTGTTGGCTATGTATTATCCATCTTCAGGACTTGGGTTTGATATGTCATTTGCCACGCCCAAATCTCGTAGTCTTACATCCATTCCAAGGGGATACCCAAGCTGTCCAAAGCTCCACAAAGAAAATGGCTGTCCACAGTCCCCACGGCTCCAAATGTCCTAGTCCTTCACCCATGGGTGTCACCTGACAGCAACAGCTGATGCCAAGCAAGATCGGTACTGATGACTATATTGACGGATCCCGGCGGTGCCCTAGCTTTGCTTCTACCTTTACCTCGAGCAACAAGAAGAACGTGTCGCAAACAAAAGTGCATCTTTTTGAATTTCCCTCCCCTCAAATGTACGGCCAGTTCTCCTTACACTGATGTGGTTAAATTTGTATAAAACATGAAGATTCAAAAACCAACAGTTTTAGCAAACAAGTTGAAGGTGACACAAGTTCACACTTGTTAGAAATGAATTCTCCTTAAACAGGTGTCCCTAACAAGAATTATATAGTCTATTTGAAAATAACAAGTGTTCACCTTATCTCAACTTAGTTAACATAGTTCACCTTAAGGTGACACATTAGTTCATTCAACCACAAACAGTTCCTTGTTAGTTCTTCTTAAGTTCACCTTGGAACAAGTTAGAATATATTTTGTTCGAAATTTATTTTCCTTATAGTTATATATACCACAACTGGTAGTTACCCTAGTTATAACCCAACTTAATTGGGTTACTGCTAGTAGCCCTGGCTATAAGTTCTCTTTAAGTTCACCTTGTTGGTTGCCCGTGGCAGGCCTCAGCTTGGCCCGCAATCGGCTCCGCGACGAGGGCCTGGAGGTGTTGGCGAAAGCGATACCTGGAGGCTGCGGCAGGCGCTTGCGCAGGTGGGGAGGGAGCTGCCTGAGGGGTTCGGGGTGTTGATCCTGGTCATAGGGTCATATTATGTAGCTATGGCTGTTTCTCAATATAGGGGACCAACAAAAATGGCTGGTTTACTACTGTAAATGGTTGATATTGGATGATTTGGGGGTACCCCAATTTTGAGAAAGACCTATAGAGCTATAATAGATAGGTTAACTGATAGATATTATGTAACGCATCAGCTATACATATAGCTATTGGATAAACTACTATAGGTTAGCTAATGGGTTGATTAATAGTTTGGTTATATAGCTGATAGGTTAGCTAATACGGTGATTAATAGGTTAACTAATGAATAGGTGAATTACAGTCGTGATTAACTAATGAATAAACTATGTGTGAACTACTGTAATGGTTAAACAATAAAAATATAGTTATTTAATGGTTACACAGATAACTCATGGTGTAAAATCAATGAAGACTAGTTTTTGGTTCTATTTGACAAGTGTGAGTCTTTTTGTCACATGGGAGCAGGATATTTTGCCGCTGGTTTTTGGTGTGTGTCAACCAGGCATCAATTTGGCCAGTAACTTTGATATGCGCTGCTCCTTGATGGTTTCCTTCTGACTTTCTGTGTGATCGAGTATGACCCATTGTCGAATGATAAACAAGGTCAGAGTGTTCCGTTTTGAGTGAAATTGCGATTTTTCTCGGTGATTTGATCAGCCATGTCTTCTTGGAACCATTGAGATCATTGTTGATGGTCACCCATGCCTTCCTTCCTTCTTCTTCTTTGGACAGGCTGGTGCTGAGCAACTCAGCTGAAAAGTCGCTGCCAGGAATGGACAAATGGGTGAGAAATGTTAGCAGCACACAGGGCATACAGATCAGCTGCATTTGGCTGATAGACTTTCTGGACTACCATGAAATGTCTGGACCTACCTGGTGCATAAGAAAAGGATGTCCTCGTAACTATCCTGCATGACTGGATTTCACCATTGAGTTTTGACATTTTTGACGCTTTGAAATTGTTGTTATTGTTTTTATTTGTAATGACAGTAACAATTACTTCCATCTGAAGTTACCCTTGCCAAGAGAACCACCAGTGTAGGTGGAGCTTATATTTGTTGCTGAGCCTATCTACAATCCCATGCATGCACGTACAAGGATCAAACAGCAGCAAATGCGTATAGCGTTTACTTGTGAAAGTCTGACCTGAAAGTGCTATGGTATGCTCCACAAGATCCTACGATAGCTGATACGGCTGGCGGAACATCCCGGAAATGACCAAACTAGTCTGCTTGGAGATGTTCAAACTATGGTTTGTTAGTTGATATCGATGCACAACCAAAACATGTTCTACCAGTGGTCCACAGAGCTCAGTGCCCTTGCAAGGCATTTGTAGATTTATCGCAACTTTGGTTGATGTCACTGATGGAAGGTCTCACCGTGGCTTAGGAACAGCTTCGAGGGAGCCATCCATAGCCTCGATTTCGATGGTTGATGAGGACGCACTAAACATTTTCTTCTTCACGTCAAAAGGATTTCTTTTTGGCATAACCAATGTATACACACACAAATGAATGAATGAATGCATGTGTTTACAGACAAAGAGTTTGTTGATTTTCTTGTCATCACGGCCTGCGGCAGTTAGGCAACAACGAGCTCACCCCATTGGCCGGCCAAGTCTTGGCAGAAGCCCTTCCTGGAAAGGCCCCTTGGCAGAAGCCCGTACGCTTGCGGAGCCTTTCAGCAGTAGCTCCGATGTTTGCTTAAACGGTTCTATCGGTGCATATTTTATTTTGCACCTATAAGTTTTTGTACATACCCATATCATAAAATCCTATAATCCTATATGCGTGAATCTATTGGTACATGCCTATCATAATGTACAAGAACCCCCATGACTGTATTTGCGCTTTATGGGCCCGAACTTGCGACTTGCTAAAGCTTTGGGAAGCGTCAAATCGAAGACAACGCAGCTCAGACATCATTTCTGGGTTCGTGCCTTTCTGGTCTTCGCAAAGGTGGACCATCTCTTGAAGCCATTACAACCGCTGCCTTTAAAGTCACTGATTCTGTTTGCAAAACTCAATGTTCGAGTATCGCTACACTGCCAACACATATCGAAATCTTAGTCGTCACTCCTGTGGTACTGGTGGCCACATTGCTGGCTGTTGGCACCACATAAGAGTTTCTCCAGCTGAAACAACACACTCACTTCGTTAACGTGAGATGAAAAAAACTGCGTTCTGGACCCAAACATATATACATCCATCCGTCCATCCGTTCGTCCGTCCGTCCGTCCGTCCGTCTATCCGTCATCCATTTGCCCATCCTCCCCTCCATCCATCCATCCATCCATTTGTCAATCCATCTCCATCTGTTCGCATGCACAATTTTGGAGCATGACGTGACGCCCATGGCACCGACGTCAGGCCTGTGCCCACCTGGAACGGTTGGATTTGGCCAATAACTCACTGCAGGTGGGGACCGAGATTCCATTGGACTGCAACAGTTGATTGAAGCAATCTGGCTATGTGTCAATATTAACCAGTAATAATGGTTGATAATGACCAACAAAACTATAGGGAAAACAATGGTGAATGATGGGGGAACCAGGGGTACAGGGTTTTGACCCACAGCCATCTATCCACTAGATGCAGCAAACATTCTCAATAGTGCCACTCAACCATCAGTCATCCACTCTCTCAACATCTCTCAACCATGGCACTGTTTTGAGTTGTAGCATCGCAAGATTTCCTTTTGGAAAGCAAACGCCCCAGCTAAACTAGGGCGTGCCTGACTCTGGAACCCAACAAGGTTCCATTGCATTTCTCACACAGTTTGTTTGGTCAGCACCAAAGGCAAAACATTTTGTCCTTGCTGACTGCACGGCCTCCATTGTGGCGAAACGTGTTTTACCTGGTTGAAGATGTTCAAACATTTAGTGCATTTAGTATCTTTTAGTGGTTTCCATCCTTGCAAGCTGAGATATCTCCCTCAATCTCCTAGTATAGATGTTTAGATGCTAGTTGTTGAAGCAGCCGACTTGAACTCTCACAGGCAGACGGCATGTGGTTTTTGGGCGAGCTGCTGCAGACTGGTTTGCCCAATCTGAAGGAGCTCGATCTCGAGCGGCTCGATTGAATCTAGGGCAGTCAGTCTCATGGAGGGCTGTCCATGCTGTACTCCCAAAGGTGTAGGTGTTCTTATCATGCAATTTACTTTTGTATGCAGATTGTACTTAACTAGACATTGGATGACATTGGATGTAGAGTACACATTGTTTCATTTAAGGGTTTGGGATGGCAATATATTTTTTACAGCTGAGTCTGATGCGTCCAAGTTCTAAACGGGTAAATTCCGTATGGTTCACCCACAGCAAAGGGTTGGTTGCGGTTGCTGTTCCCTTGGAAGAATCGTGTCAGGCCCAATGGGAAGCCAGCCAAGGTAGGAGACCAAGGAATAAACCCAGCATCAATCCTGGTAGTTGTCCGTGTACCTTATGGCAATGGCTCTCGCAGCCGATTGCACGCTCACTGTGTGCCTTGAAGCCCCAAAAATGCTGAATTCGAGGGCCTGAAATTCAGGGCATGCGGTCCTGCCATGGTACATGGTCACTCTTTGCGTGTTGCTGCCCTAAAGGTACACTGATACTGGCAGTGTTGGCGCTGGATATTTGGCAGATGCCTTGCTTGCAGGAAAGGGGCAGCCGGTGGGGTACAGTTTTGCAAAACACAGTGCTGAAACGTGTTGGTGGTGTCAAGCACTTGCATCGGCCAAGACTGACTATTTAATGTGCTTCTTTGGGTTGAAGCATCAATCATATGAGCAATTATTCAAGTGATGCAAGATGACAAGAAATGCCATTTGACCCTTGTTTTGCATTTGACTTCATGGTCTCATCGGTTTCCATAATTTCAACTTCCCTAAGCTGCTCAGGAGCCAGCAGTCTTGGTCCAAAATATGAGAACTCGAGCAAGGTGTTTAAGTCTTGGCATATATCCAGCATGGCCCAGAGCCAAGTGCAAAGCGCCCTTGATCGATATAAGTTGATTTGCTGAGGCAATTTACCATGGTGCTTCAATTTTGCAAAACCATCCTGCGTGCATATTTGGATCATTTTTGTCGATCAAACTTCATTGCATTTGACTCAACATGTCAAAGTCATTGAACAAAGATTGATAAACAAAGTGAAACAATCATTAAACATTAATAATATCCTATTTACAAACAATCAGGACAAATGATTGTTTGTAACCCACTATTAGAAACCACTATCATGCATAATGCCTAATAATTCCACCACACTGTTGGTATCATTGATTATTTCTATAATTGATATCCATTCTTGGAAGTCAACAATCCGTTGTTAATAATCCAACAATAATCATCAATAATCCCCGAATAATCCACTAGTGATCACCGTTCTTGGGTCATTCCATCAATTACCATCACTATTACCATCACTATAGAATGCGAGTCATAAATGATCATTGATAATTGATAATCCACTAATAATCCACTGATGATTGCCATTCTGAAAATTAACTGACAATTAGCATTCATAATCTCTAACAATACAAATAATGCCAGAGAACCCACTCATGATCCACTTATAATCCATTGATGATCACCTAATGTTAATAGTAAATAGTAGTAATTATTTAGTAACTATTAACAATCCACTAATGATTATCGCCATTCTTAACATCACTAATCAATCCACTAATGATCCACTAATTACTATGATTCCACTAGGAATTATGAATGATCCACTCATGTTGAGCATTAAGATGGTGAACAGAATCAATTATTAACTAGTGAATAACAAATTACCAGCAACAGAATGGTATCAAATAATCATCAATCATCAATCATTAATAATCCACTGATGTTAATCATTCTCAACATCATCACCTCCACTGGTTGCCATCCGTTGGGCCCTGGGCCCTGCCCGCGCCAGGCATCCCTTTACGGCGCCTGGAGCTCTGTGGCTGCCGCGTGGGCGCTCAGGGCGCTCAGCGCCTGGCGGAAGCGCTGAGGAATCCCCAAGGCGAGGGATGGCAGCGCCAGGGATGGCACCCAAGGCGCCAGAAGTGGATGAAATCATGGGGATGTTTGATGAATTACATGTAACTATATGTGGCTATGGGTCAATATTAACCAACCAACTAATGGAGGATTTCGACCAACAATAATAGGGAAAACAATGGTGAATGATGGGGGAACTAGGGGTACGGGGTTTTTTGACCCACTGCTATGTAACTATAATGGTAAAACAATGGTGAATGATGTAACTATATGCAACCTGGTAACTATGGTGATGAGCACATGAATACCTGGTAACTATATATGTAACTATAATGGTGAATTGTTTTCTATGACTAGCATGGTTGATGATGGTTAGTGTATGGTTTATAGTGGTTAATCCCATGATTAGTGGATCATTGTAGTGGTTGATAATCCATGATTTCATTTATTTCATATGGTCATTATAGTGGTTGATAATGGTTAATGATGCTTTGCAGTTCATGACAGTTAAACAATCGTTTAATCAAGCTTAATGGTGGTGGTTAATGATTTGGAGTCATGGTTAATGAGATTTAATGATGGACTAATGATGCATTGATGGATGAGGGACAAGTTTTAAGGTGAACCAAGGGGCATAATAGTGTTGTGGTTTAGAATGGTGTAATATATGGCTAATGACGACTGACGTTGGATGATGCTGGGTTCATATCAGTTGTTTTCATTCATATTTGTATCGATCATGCTGCTTCATGATGATATCTTGATAGTCATGGAAAGTAATCACATTCATAGTCAATCATGGATTATAGAAAGTTAGGATCAGCATTTCGGTCAATCACGATTTTCCTCAGTGTTGATCAAGCACTACATTGACAAGCAGTCATGGTATATAGCTAGTTATTGATCAACCACTGTTACCAGTTAACATCTATTGTGGTTCTCATGGTACTCAATTCATTCTACATTTTCACTATCTGTTGTGAGTCATGGCAACCAAGTAGCAGTTGATCAATCCTTCATTGGAGTGACAAGATGAGCGTAGCGGGTCGCACCGCAGAAGTGGTTGAGGGCACAAGCCCATGTCTCTAGGTGTTTCTATCAACTGAGCGGCGGTTTCTCAAAATAGGAGGTGCCCCTGAAAATTGTTGGTTTATTACTATAAGTGGTTAAGATAGGGATGATTTGGGGGGGAATTCTGTTTTGAGAAATCATGAAGTGACATGAAGGGCCTATCACTGCCACTGAGCAATGATGCATGCATGACATGGGCGGGACTCAACCAGCGGACAATATGGATAGGGCCAAATAACAACATAATCATATCATGGTACAGGCAATGAAATCATTGCAATGAAATCATGAAGATAGGACAAACAAGCAACTTGAGCTTGCCGTGTGAACGGATGAGTGCGTTGACCAACTGAGGAATGGACATTGCCCTCATTTTGTCCCATTCCAACGGTTACTTGTAAATAATTGATGATTACAATTGATAGACAATAAGTATTAAGTTACATTTTCCACACAATTGATAATTACTTGGCATTAAATTTGCCACACCGTGATTTACTCCGTTGTAATCTTTCAGCCTGTAAAATGCTACACAAGCAACACCCGCCTGGCAGGCTGTCGACTGACACGCTTGGGCTTGCGTGGCAACGCCATTGAGGAGGGGCGGATGAGTTGGCAACTGCAAAAGCTTATGGCTGTTGGCGAAATCCCGGTTGCTGATGGTTGCTGTATGATGCTGCTTGCTGGGTTGTAAGTTTTTACGCAAAATGGTAACGTGCTCAGTCACCAGCCCATCTGGTGCTTCCGTTTGATGAGGAAACAATCAGGGTTTGGCATATAGCCTTGGTTACAGTACAACAACCCAACAAGACCTTGCACACACAAACGACAATCCAAAAACGCAGCTCCCAAAGATAAGGGGCTGAGAGTCGCATGGTTTCCTTCCAAACCATTGGCTGAAACCTCAACTAATATCAACTAATACGATTTGTGTGTTGTAGCTTCTATTCGATTTGATATTTTTCATGGCAAGCGTGGTATAGCCACCTACGCAAGTGACTTGCAGTGATTTGTTGTGCATGTGTTTGAAGACATTGAAACACTCAGCGCTACGCTTCCGACGAAGGACCAGGGCGTTACTGCCTTAGTTGGACCCTCAGTGAGGCTGACGTGCTGAGAGATGGCCGTGTGACTGTCCTGGCAACTGCCAGCCCATGGTTGTGGAGGTATCCATGGACTACTGTGATTGCTGGAGATATGGTGGGTTCTCAAAATAGGATACATGTACCACAAAAATGGATAAAAATGGATGGTTTATGACGACAAATGACTAATATTGGATGAATTGGGGGTATCCCCATGTGAAGAAACCACCAGATTTTCAAAGTTGGTAGGGACCAGGGATTAAGATGGCCATGTGAGTCTGGGTTGAGTCGCCCAAGATCAACAAGAGTTGTGAACCTACTCGTACCTCCAGCCGGACAATTGCAGTGCAGCGGTTTGCCCGGCGCAAAGTAACATAAGATACAGAGTTTCAACAGATTGTTATTTGTTGTTTCCAGAAGTACGTGCTCAGAGCTTGTGCTGATGAGCTTAGCGTGCTTATGAGCATGCTTATGTTTGGCGCCATGATCAACCATTATGTCTTGTTATATAGCCCTATCAATTATTCACCATTATTAATTAATCATGATGCTTGTGAGATTGCAGAACCCTGGTCACAGCATACTTACACGAGAGTGTTTTTGGCCATGGTGTGCTGGATCCATGATCAGCTGATTTTCTTTCCCCTTCGTAGAGCCCTGTTTGTGCGTCACCCTGGACATGCAAAGATTTTGCCACATGAACCACGGTGGTAGAAGGCACCGTAAGTCTGACAGATTTCTACCATTGCTGTCATCAGCTGAGGCCAATAGCCTCTTGCAGGTTGGAAATCGATGCCACGACTTCGAACGAAGTCAGCCACTGGACAGGGGTTGTCAACATGTTGTGGCTGCCATATTTCGGCATATTTCGCCACCATTTCTACACTGACATGTCAAACGTCAGTCTCCGTAAGAGTAAGGACCTGAGCAGTGGCCTGCATCCATCATGAGTACATCTAGTTGCGTTTTTGACGGGTACCTCTGGCAATAGAAAAGAACAGTTTTCAATATGCGAAGCATCAACAATCACAAAGATTGTTGACCAAGACCAGGGGGGTGTATCCCCGCTCGTCCCAGGTCCATAGACTCCTATTGTTATTTGAAATGAACCTTGTGTTTAATTGTATGCAGTTATTTAGAGTCCTTTGTCATGTGAATCAATGACATGATGACCATCCCACTTACCACTCTTTTTGCGTGCATGGCGTTGAGTCATCATCAATGTGTTGTTCTTAACTCATTGTGTTGCCTGAAAAAGACGGATGTGTTGGATCATAGATTGATCCGCTGGCTGAATGTATTGCCCTTAGCAACGAAACCAATCTTGTCGACAACCACTATCCAGCCGGAGCTATTTCCATTGGTTTCAAATTTCAACAAAAACTATTGACATGTATTGACTTTCTGACCAACCAACACCAATACTAACAGCTGACCATGACCTGTGAAGCATCGTCAACTCATTGCACTTCAACGGTGTTTGAGGCGACTCAGTGGCAACCGGCCTGCGAGCAGCAACGTGTCCACGGCATCTTTTCGACGAGGGCTGTCGAACGTGGGGATCGATAACAAAACGCCGGCCTTCCTCAGTCAGCTGCAGGAGGGCAGTGGAGGGCGGAGCTTGGGGAGGTTGAAAGATGGTGCGCAAGATCATGCCAATACAGCAACATGATGCCGCAAAGAATGAGAATATATTATATATGATAGATATTGATAAATCATGCCCAACATAGTGTGTACATCAAACCCTTTATGTGTATATGACATACCAGAGATATGCAATACAATACATCTACACTAGTTCTAGATATTCTAGATATTTCATCGATTCACCTGGATGGTTGAAGATGGGTTCTGAATAGCTGGCAAACAGATCTGATTGAAGTTGTAGTGGTTGGAATAGATTGTTTTATTTTAGTTTTAAGGTTTGGCTGCGATATATTGTGGATATTGCATGCAACTCATGAAGTGGCGCTTGCTACAGCCATGTCACGTGAGAAGGTCCATGGGACTATGGGAGCATGGGTGAAAAAAAAAAACATGGAACAGCCCCCTGAGGTGGTGGATTTTTTGGGCACCTTTACTTCCATCGGGAGGACCTATATAAGTGGGCTATGGCTATGTGATATAGTCATGGACTACTTGCATCTATTTGCCATGGTCCTATGATAAAGTCATAGAGAAGCTGTTGACCACCGTTTATTTGGAAGCAATATCAAGTCGACACTGCCTCGTTGCACTGATTGGATTGAGACAGACAACTCTGCACCCGTAGACCGGACATCCAGAGATTCATAGCTTGGTGGCACCTCAGGGGCGGGTGGGTGGCACTGGGCGGCAGGAGCTCGATGTGTCCAGCAACCGCATTGGTTTGTTCGGGGTGGATGCCCTGGCGGCTGTGCTCACAGGTGCCATGTTGGGCTGTGGGCAAGGCTGTGCCAGTGCCAGGTACCTGTAGGAGGTCCCAGGTAGATGGATGAAAGATGAACTGGCTGATGGTTTTAAGTGTTTTTTGTATTTTTTATTTTCCCTAGTAATCTTTAACAAATGGTTGGTCGACTAATATTTCTCACAGGGGTTGAAACCACCAACCAGTGAAAGATTAGAAGCATAGCCCTGGCAAGTGGTTTGAGATAGTGTGCTAGATTAAAGGATGGTAGCACTTGCCATGGGATATGCTCATCGAGGCTGGGCAACAAGAATGTCATTGCAGCAATTCACGTCACGTTGTCTTTTGAAAATCACCAACAAGTGTCCAAATAGCAAACTAACTAGCTAACTAACCAACTAACTAAGTCACAAACTAAGTGACTAACTAAGTAACTAACTAGCAACGTATATAACAAAGTAACAAGGTAACAAAACAAGTAAGTGATTGATCAACTTAGCTAATCAACCTATCTATCTAACTACTTCTGGTTTGATACTCGCTGTTTTTTTTTCAAATTTACTAATCAACAACAAACGGCTGCAACAAACAGTGACTATCCAATGGTGATCCCCAAGCGAGGTCACCATACCCTGAAGCTGTGGCTTCAGCTGTCCATGGCAGTCGGTCAAGCGTTCAAGGAAAGCAGCGGTTAGCACATCATCATGTTGGGACACACCTCGTGCGCAATGTTTCATGACTTAATCCAGCATAGATTTGCATACATGGCTATGGGTCAGTTCAGCCTGTACCCCTGGTGTACCATCATTACCTATGTATATTTTTCTCTATTTACCTGTTATTATCCTGGTGTACATGCCATCATGAACTGTTAATAGGCTAGATATCAACCATGTCCGTTGTAGGAAGTTCCATGATTTTTCTACTCATATATTTTTACCATCATTAACTGTTCTTATCCCCCATCAATGCTATATTAACCATCAACTGTTATTATCCCCCATGAAACTCAGAAGTAAAACCCCTAACTTGACCCAGCTCGCGATGATCCAGCGCAAGGCTCTGCCAAGACAAAGCTCACCTCGTTGGACGTGTCTCGAAACTGCTTAGGGCGACAGGGTGCTGCTGCTTTAGCGGCGGGCTTGGATGAAGGACCGGAGCTGTGCTTGTCAGCTGGAGATCCTGGCAGTGCAACCAAGAACTGCAATGCGTCTGAGTGGGAAACAATGACCAGTACCGCGGTGACATGTTCATATGAAAAGAATCAATTTTCATGGAACAAGGTCCCCAACGGTAGCTAATGCCGGAGGCATTTGACTTAGTCCCAAAGCGACCCCATATCATTTGAATGGGTGTTTATTGGAATGTGAGAATGAAGAGTTTTTTCCAAGGTGCTTCTGAGTTGTTGTGCAGAATGTATTTTGTTTCTCCCTTGGGCGTGAAAGGAGCCTGGAGACAGATAGAGAGCATTGAGCGTTGTTTTTGAAGGCAGGATGATAAGAGTTGTGTTTCTCCGTGTTTATCATGTGTGTTCTATTCTACTAAGAAACATGTTCATCAGGCTGGATCACTGGTGCTTGTTTGGGTGACCCTGCCAGAGGGTTATGGCCGACTTATGGAAGAAAACGTAGATGAGTAACTCATAGTAACTGGTTGACCATTCTTTTAGGCTTTTCGAATCCTCGAAGCTCCCTAGCATCCCTCCCTAGCATCCGATCTCAGTAAAATTCAGCTTGCTCCTTTGCTTGATGGAATAATATATCAGGAAATCCATGCTCTTTCATGGTCGCTGAAAAGAACATGATCCGCGGGCTGCAGGATGTCCACTGCAGCACTTGAATGTCAGCCTCTTGCCAGAAACTGATTTCAGAGTCTGACATTCCAAGAAGTTGCTGGCCAATGAATGTGTAATTCAAGTGAACTCGTCCATTTGTATTGGCTGAACACTTGAAGCTAGTCGGATGTTTAAGGTAACTGACAGATGGATGGCGCTATGTTTAAGGTAACTGACAGATTATATGCCATTAAAGGTCTACCTGAAACAGCACCGGGTTCCACATCCGGGACGCGTCCCAAGCTCCGGCGAGGGCTGCCGCAGGTAATGCAAAGATGGGCGACGGTGGAGCGGAAGCCATCGCCAAAGGCCTCAACCGAGGCCCCAAAGCCATCGTGTGGCTTCAGCTTCAGGACGGTCAAAGGTTGGTTGGTAGCAACGGGGCAGTGGATGATGACTATCAATAGTGGTTGATCATCATCATCATCATCATCGTCGTCGTCGTCGTCGTCATCATCATCATCATCATCATCATCATCATCATCATCATCATCATCATCCTCATCCTCATCGTCGTCGTCGTCGTCGTCGTCGTCATCATCATCATCATCATCATCATCATCATCATCATCATCATCATCATCATCATCATCATCAAAAAGGCTAATTGTTAGGGTTGTATTGCCCATTATTGATGCTGATTGTTTGAAAGGCTGAGTATTTGTTTAGTGGTTGAGAATGCTTAATGACCAGTCAGATATTTCCCTTGATTTGTCATGGTGTGGGATGGGCTCAGGCATGAGGACCTTTGACCTTTCATTGGTGAACAACACATCAATTTGCACTGGTTCCCTGATTTGAATCCATACCGATACATCAAGCTAGCCGAACGGTTCATCAAATCTCATCCAAGACCCAGGACAAACGAATTCCATGTATCATGGAAACACGCAAAGAGAAAACGCAAGACATGTAGATTTAGAATCCTGATGTCAATTTCCTCTACAAAATGCCGGAACTCAAGCCCTCTATAAACTGACCATTTTTGTATGGATTTTCGGACCTGAAAAAAGGGGGTCAGAGGCTGCCATTCTGTAGAGTAGCCCCTCCCTTGAAAATCAAGCTGCCATTTTGTAGAGATTCATGGGGAATCAGTGACAAAACACCACCATCTTATAGAAACTGAGCGTGCCATTTTGTAGTGCATGTTGTGATGATTTTATAGGTTTTTGATGATGCTTGGATGACACCTGGGAGTCCTGCTCAATGCAGGTTTGTGCTTCCTTTGTGGATGTAGGTCAGTTGACCCTGTACCCCTGGTGTACCATCATTAACCCTTGTTATCCCTATTATGTTTGTTCTATTTGATGGCTGATATTGACCCATATCCATGTGACTAAACAGCTGAAAAGCATGATGTTCATGCACCTTTGTAGCGGACTATGTTTTCTTTTAACATACCGAAGACCCCGGTTCACCTGCGTTTTTACATCAATCCGAGCTACCCATTTTTCAATACAAGTCTAGAATTGTATATATGTTTAAACATGTTCAATTTCCTACAATACACAATGATATGAATACAGAGAATCGTGTACATTTATGTTGGATTCTTCGTAACAATCATATCATATTAAACAATAATATTGAACAATAATATGGATTCTTCATAATACTCATGTTGAACAATAATATAAAACAATGATGTAAAGCAATAATGATGTGACACAAGAATGGCACATGTTTGGCCAGTTTGATTCTACCTCCAGGACAATCGCATCGGGCTGCGCGGCTTGCAGTTGCTGCTGGAGGCCTTGCCAAAGGCGCGCTGATCCGTGGCCACCGCGCCACGGCCCTGGTACAGCCGCGCTAGGTTGGTACTAAGCTTTATTGATACTAACCAGGTATTGATTTGGTACTCATCTTAGATTTTTAGTGCCATTGGATTAGATTGATTTATGAGGTGTCCACTCAAAATTGAAGTTTTAGCAAGGGATCTACAAGCCATTAAGCTACCGTGGGTGGAAAGGGATGGTGTTGTAAACCGCAAGGCCTGCTTCAATCCACCAAGAAATCAGGTTGGATGATGAAATGACTATTCGTTTGTGAGTGGTGCTCAGCCTAGCCCTGAAGTAAGCAGACTGGTTTTGGGGGCCATCACATATGGCTGACAAAGCCTGGTGTCACACAATGGGTACTGTGTGGAGGTCCATGACAATGGAAACCAATGGAAATCATCAACGGTGATTGTCGTGGGAGCATTCACAAGACTGACTGATGATCCCCGTTTCCCAGTAATAAAACTGAGCCTCTAGAGCAGAGGGTAAGTGGAGATAAGTGGGGTACCATGTCGTTCATCGCCCATGGGACAGACATGATACACCATGCCCCAAAAATGCAGATGTCCATATTGAAGATGGAACTTAGATACATCTCTGGGAGAAATTGATCCCCATCTCCAAGTTTACATCTTAGGGATACTTTGGATGGAACTTAAAGGTGTGAGGAAGCAGCCGCCCCTTCCATCCAGCTCCAAGCCATGTAGCCAGGTGCCAGGTCTGCAAAGGTTGGCTGCAGCTGGAAACCTTGCGCCTGATGTTACTGGGCCAAGAGCTATGCCCAGCTGTTCGGTGCTATGCCGTTTCAGCGGTGTCACAATGCTGGGGGAGCATGACAGAACGGTGACGGGATAGCTAGATGGATGTATAGATAGATTGATGAGAGAGAGGGAGAGATGAAGATCAATATGGACGCATCAGCAAGTGCGAACCCCAAGGCACACTTCTCCGGAACCGTTCACTTTGCATGTAGCACTGTGCAGCAAACGAAACAACAGACCCTCGGGTTTAGCCAGCCAAGCCACATGTCGGATAGGGTTTTGATATCCATATACTGTGTTAATGTTTGAAAATCACTGCTGAGTGCCCACATGAACGGTTGTTGTTTTGTTTTGGTGCTGGTGATTGCAACAAGTGAACATCAAATGTTTTGGCATAAGCAAAGCAGTTGTTATAAAGTGCTGGTAACAGTTGGTTGATGCGTTTAGATTTTTTGTTGCCAAAGAAGCAAAAGGCTCAGGACTCAGGCCTGCAAAATAAACATGGTGCCATAATCATTTCTTTCAGACCATCATGACTCGTAAGATGAATTACCAATCTTATAGCAACCAACCACGCTAGCAGGATTTGGTTCCACAACGAAATGTTAGCAATTCTACCCTCCTCGTGGTTGTTGGGTGCCAATGGCATCACACCTGGTCATTCACGCCCGCTTTGATAAACATAGTTGATGGTTTGACGCAATTTGATTTGTGTATCAAATAGTTGCCCGCCTATAGCTTGCTGCTGCAGCCATTCAATAATTTTCTGTAGCCTTTGGTTGAGGGGAAGTGAAACTCACTGTAGATGCATTTGATTTGTTAATTATCCAGGATTGAATGATGACAATGTTTGTGCTTATACTTTTGCCCTTTGGCCACTCTCATGGTTTATCCTCTCGATCTCTTTCCAGTTTTGGGGCAAACCTGAGCGACTAGTTGTAGCTTTGATTCTTATTACACGAGCGGTCAGTGATTCATTCACTAAGTTATATTACTGTACATTGCGACCTTACCAGCCGATTTGTGTCACTTGTCATTTGGTCAAATCACCGAAAGAAAAGTAGTACTGAGACCTCTCAGCTGGTTTTGGGATTGTACCTGGTTGTCATCACCTGTCATCAGGTCGGCTGGTACCTCTCAGCTAGTATATACTTTCTAAGGATAGATCCATAAACAATTCGAAGACCTTGCCATGTCCATGGCTGGTGTTTCACCATGAAATATGGTGGTTTGTGGAGTCATAGGGGTACCCCCAGTTATCATCCAGTTTATTAATCATTTCTAGTAATAAACCAACCATAACTTGGGATTCCCTCCACATGGGAAGCGTTGTTGACAGCTGGGATCTACCATTCCAGCAGATCTTTCCATGGCTGACCTCTCAGGACTGGCCAAGCCATGTCCTGGAGAACTTGATCTCGGCGAATCGTGCAGGAGTCAGGGCCTTTTGAAACGGCGGAACCCTTCCATGTGGACCCCTTCCATGGTGTATAGCTGTATGGATTCTCGGACAAAATCAGGGTTGCTGAAAGGAAAAGCATGGGAATCGTACTAGGACCATGATCAACCATGGTCAACTATGCTCACCAAATTCAGATGACCTTGAGCCAAACATTAGATATTGATTAGATATTGAGCCTCGCTCGTATGCAAATGCATCATCGATGTCATCACCAATTCTGGGGCTTCAAATGACCAAGTCAGCTTTGTTTCTCTTGATGGCTATGCCAAAAGTTCAGCTACTCTTTGTTTCAGATTTGAAGATAAAGTGCTTACATGTTGTATCTAAAAGTCTGTCAGGTGTTTGTTTGTGTGTCAACATATGCACACACAATGTGTAATGCACACCAGAACACATGAATCCCAAATTTTGCATACCGACACACACACACACATACATGCATACATAGAATTACATAGATACATACGGACAGACATACATGAATAGAAAGATACGCACATATGCTCATTGGTACAGGTGCACGGTAGTAGCTTGCTTTCTCAGCAGTTTTGGGGGCTCAGCTGGTTTGTTAAAACGGATCTCTTTAGTGAGACACCTGCATGTATACGTATTATGCATATTTTGTCATATTATACCATACATCCTTACATCAATGTATATGTTCGTGGTATCATATTACATATACATGCCGACCCACGTACACTCATACACACAAAGATGAATATAATCACTCATATTCACACTTTACGTATGTTTATTTTCAATATAGGGGTAGCCCCAAATCATCCAATATTATGAAACATTTATAGTAATAATCCACTATAACTTTGGGTTCCACAAGAATAATTTCCTCGCTGAAGTGTGTGTATGACTTTGGGACATGTCCATATCCCATCAGGTTCCATTTTTTGCCCACTTTTTGTGTTATTTAATCCAATTAACATATTTTCAAAAAATATTCCATTATTGAATATCCCATTAACATCCATTAACCATTATAACAATTAGAAACTCCCATTACAACTAGAACCATCAGAAACACTAATAAACACACTTTAATATCCCATGGACATCCATGGACCATTATAATATAATTACTATAATCATTAGAAACCTCCATTTCAAGCACTAAACCAAGCACTCTAATCCCATGCTCCACGACTTCAGGTCACCAAACCCTCGGTGGAGTTGTTGAGTCCCTCGGGGCGTCGTTGGCTCGGCTACCGCATCGTACATCACAACAGCAGCGGGGGCCCTGGGGGCGCTATGGGGCGCTGGGGTGGTGCCGTCAGGTGCTTGCAGAGTTCACCCAACCAAACCACTGTGATGGAAATTTTCAAGTTGATCACTGCTAGCGACCGACACCCTGCATCAAAGCCCACCACGCGACGAAGAGCCACTTGTGGCGCTTCTCGCACTGAGCAGAATCCCACCTGCTGGGGGATTTTTGGGCATGTTTGATGCATTTCGTGATCAGTGTCATTGCTGTCATGACTATGGTCAACAAAACTCAAAGTGTTGGTCATAGATAGCATTGGTCATAGTATCATCGATAGTATTGGTCATATGATTTTTCACATGTTTTGGTCATATCTTCTTGAAGGTCATACTGTTGGTCATATTTTTTTACTGATCATTTTTTATCATGTTTGTGTCGTTCAAGGTCATAGTGTTGGTCATATTAGTCATATTGTTTAATCATGTTTTTTTTATCATTCAAGGTCATAGTATGTCACAGTGTTGGTCATAGTCATCACTGCTTGTGCAGCGGTCATCCCCTGGAGCCCATCCTTTCGTGTCGCGGAGAGTGGTGCGAAGCCAAGCGCCGCTCCGCCCAGGCTTTGGATCCCTGGATCCTCGTTTCGCCACGGTCCTGCAGCTGGAAGAGGCTCCCTGGGAAGACCAGCAGCAACCTGCAGGTGAGAACCTAGCAGGAGCATGTACATACGGCAGATACAGACATGACATCAATACACATATGTACAATTTATATATATATATATATATGATGTGTAATTATATGATGCATAGATGATTGTATGGAATATATGACATACATTGTTTTCTGTGGGAGTGCATATAGGTAAAGAGTTTTGGTGGACACATGGAGTGATGCATTTCACCCTTTGACTGGGCACCCGACAACTCCACCAGGCTCAGGATGGCTCCAAGAGCGTGCGGAGGCCGATGCACAGTCTATCGGCATGCTTCAAGTGGGATCATTTTCCAAGGGGGTCATGATTGACATCAGAGGATTTTTTGGAGGGTGGATCGGGGGGTGCCATTTTGTGATTTGAGGTCATGATTCGTGACCAGGCAACCTCTGGTTTATGCCTACTGTTAGGCATTCTTGGTTGGCCTTTTGACATGCTCATAACTTCCGAAACGTCCCATGCTGACGGCGCGGACGCATTTTTCCTATCGGGCTCTGAGGCTGTATGAACACATTTTTTCTATCAGGAATCTACAGGGCGATTGGACTGTTTGTTTTTGGCAACTAGATTGATACCTGCTATTAGCCCTCCAAACTTCCGGCTGAACCATGGTCACGAGCCAGCAAACCTGTTTGGCTTTGACGGTCATTTGGAGAAGTGATGATGAACGATGCCTGCTGCTTCCAAGCCCCTTCATGAAATCCATCCAAGTGAGAAAGTCAAGTGGTGTAGTCCAGTGCAATTATTTTTTAGTGGGTCAATAATGGTTTTTGGAATCGCTGACACTGACAATGATGAGAATAAGGGCATAGCGTCCAGCACTTTCCAGCATTAGCTCGCAGTAACAACTTACCTATCTACTCTAGTTGCAGTACAGTAGTATCCAGCACAACCTAAAATATGATAAGTTCACTAGTTGAGATCCAAGAACTGCCTTAGTGCAAGTGTAGGGCACCACATTCAGAAGCAGTGGCAGAGCCTCAGATATGCGCAGAGATGTTCATACATCAGGGGTATCGCATGGCCAGCACACGCCTCAACAAGAGACAGCTCATGACCTGAAAGCAGCAGCAGGAAGGAAAATTAAACGATTCAAGGCGGCAGAAGTTCGAAGCTAATCATTCAAGTTCAGCTCGCACAATTCGATGGAAGTTTTTTTGTTTGTTCAGTCGTGGTCTTTGCAAAGCTCGTGTGCAGGACCAGTGTGCTGAAGCCTTCAGCAGCAGATTGATGAATGCACCAGGAGCCAATACCTTCAGGCTGTGGTGAATCTAGGATGTCAGGGTATCCTCAAGAATCATCAAAAACCAAGTAATTATATATATATATATTATTTATACTCATCATATTTAGGAGCAACAGCAAGCGTTTGGGACAGATGGTCATACTTCTTCCAAACAACCTGAGAATGATAAACATGATAGTGTTTGAATGGCTTTCGGAAGACACCACATCACCACGTTATTTGGGTAGAAGCCCCCCATTGCTGTGAGCAGTGGACTAGAGTCGCCCATAGTGAGCCGCTGTAGATTTGTTTGGTTGCGAATCCCAAGTTGGATCCTCAGCAACGAAATGGGATCACAAGTCAAGCCTCGCCAGCCAAAGGACGGACCAGTCACCTCCCCCGTATGATTTGTAGATCTTGTAAACACCACCCATTTGCGCTTGGAACTGAGTATATATAGACTTTTTTCTGGAGATTAGGCCTTTTGACACTCCTTTTGGCAGATTGGAGAATAGCATTGATGCTGTGGGCATCAGAGTTTGCAGTTCATGTCCGCAGATGATAGCCTTGCTGCCACCTGTCCCCACTGGCACTCTTTGTCAAGAAGTGAGTGCATGTGTGTGCGGGTGTCTACATGTTTTCCTCAAGCACTTCAAGTTGTTGATTTTGGGCACTAAGCATAGAATATTGTACATTGTGCACGCTTCACTCAACAGTAATGGAACGGGGCACGATCACAGAGCATTCACCAAAACTGGTGAAATACACAACCAAAGAAAATGGTACGTAATTACGTAATTATAGATGGTCTACATATTACAACTACAATTCAAATATATTCAAATCGTTGCTAGGTATCGTTTTCGCATGATTAAACGGGTTCAGCCAACAAAAGGGTCTGGAGTCTGACCTGACAATAATCCTCCATGATTTCTGATTGTGATTATCCAACCTGACTAGTGCACTTGGAATTCCTTTCTAGCTACTTGCCCAGTTGAAAGGAAAACCCTCCGGATGTAGATGTGCTCACCAAGTCGTTGTTTGCTGGAATTGTTGGCTGATTGTTCTGAATCGTCCCTTCAGATTAAAGCTAGATTTTTAGCATGACTAAACAGCTATCATCCTGGAAAGATATGACCTTATAGTTTCTCCTAAGACATGGTCTTATACTGCCCAAAGCTAACCAGTATCCTACTTAGATATCCATTGTCACGCCTTGATGCCAGCACCTTCCAGGGGTGCAAGTGTTGAGTCGTTGCTGCGGAGGATTCTTCAGATGCGACGGTACCACAGCAAATCAGCATGATGTACATAGGAGACTTTTCTGCGCCTGGAGAATTTGAATCCAACGGTTTCCCTCCTGATTCAGCAGAATTGTGTAAACAAATGCCCAGTTCAGAGGGCAGATGGCCAAGTAAGTGCTGGCGACGCAGAAGTGAGATCCAAGCACCTTTTGGCTGTTTTGGAATCCTAAGATTGATGAAATTAGTCTCTGTCTACCAGCTGGCTGTTTTACTACAGTGACCTGTCTGAAAAGTTGTACTTGTCAAAAAGATCAATTTATATTACACAATTGCAGACACTACAATATCATAGAATACATTGATTATCACTAATATTACATCATATTCGTGCATTCAGGCATATGATTCATATTACTACAATATACTGTTTTTACGTATATTAACGTATTCAAGAAAACAACAACTGCGAGAATGAAACTAGTTGATCTTAGACCTTGTGACATAGCTGGGGGGCAGAGGAAATCCAGGCGCAGGATCATGTTGCTTTGCCGCAGCTTGCGCCCACTCAAAACATGGAGTTTGGCGTTGACCGTTGCAGAAAGGACGCCTTGACCGGTGCAGCTTGTTGCAGGAGGTGATGGCTTAGAACCAGTGGAAATGCTGACGTGTGGTCTTCTCATGTAGAAATTGTACAAACATGAACAACAAATAAGTAAATACAGTAAATTGCATAGATATATAAATGTATAGATCACTATGCAACAATCACAAGAATCTGACAGAGGAGTGGGTTGAACATTCATTGCCGACATGGGATGTAATGAAAGGTGAGTTGGGTTGCAGGTGTATGCTTGCAAGTTGGTGGATAGTTTCTTGATGCTTTGCAACGGCTGAATTGATGGTTACTCTGTGATTTTTATATTTCAATGCTCAACAACAGCTTCTTAACTGATTTTGGATCAGCAGTTAACAGTTCTAGACTAAGTCAGCATTAATGTGACTTTTTGATCAACATGACGGCGTGACAATACTGAGTCACTTGTTGGTTGTAGCATTTGATTCTGCATGATTTGTCGGCTCGCAGCTGTGATGTTTCTGCGATGGGAGATGGGGGAGTAGGCTGTGCGGGTTCGAGGCACGAACTGCGATTGGCGTGGGTTTTTGGGTTAATACCAATACCAGCATGGCCAATGTTTGCCCGTATGATATCAATCTTTCTAGATTGTTCATACAGTTACATACACAATTTGTGTATTCACATAGAGAAGTATGTTTCTTGATGTACTCCTTGTGTGCGTGTGCGCGTTGGGAGTAAATCCGTGTCCAGATCCATCATGGCGAGAGACCAAGTTGATGTGCCGTGATGTCAGCCTGTCCAAGAGCTCATGGGATGTAGCGCCTGCCGAACCCCGCCACGCGAAATTAAGGAGATGGGATTTTGTTCACGCCGGACTTTGATTTTTGCTGGAGGAACCATTGAACAATACTCGGACCTTTGAAGTGCAAGGCAATCCCTTTCCCCGAACTGTAGAGTAACAAAGCCATTGACATTCGGTTGTATCTTCATTTGGGCGTTCCATACCTTCAACCAAAGGGGGGAGCCAAAGGAGACGGCAGAAGGCGTAGGCACCAAAACCCACAACCTGCTGAAGACAGAGCATATCATGGTGTGGCCATAGTTCTTAATCCAATCGCCAAACTATGTATGACTGACTTTGAACAAATTGACGGTAGGGTAATGTCTGTATCTTTAAGTTCCGCAGGTCCTCCTATCCATATCATTAATGCTTATGCGCCGCAAAGTGGTGTTAATACCCAGCAAAAAGAAGCTTTCTATGACCTACTTGAGGGACAGTTGAATAAATTTCCTAGAGCTCATGTCAAATATATCCTCGGTGATTTCAACGCTCGTTTGCACACGAGATGTGAACATGAATCCATGCTTGGCCCGCATATCTTTGGCAGAGGGCACCATTATTTGCGCCATGTCTCCGATGAGGTGATGGAAAACAGACGCTTGTTTTTGAATTTCTGCGCTGACAGTGATTTGTTTGTCATGAATACTTGGTTCCAAAAAACACCCAATCATCAGCTGACTTTTCGTGAGCCTGCGACACGTCACGAACCACCATGGGATGCCAGTAGATTTGCGCAATTAGATTTTGTCCTTGCTCCAGCTAGGTGGAAAAATTCAGTTCAGGATGTTACAGCCAGAACTCAAATTTTCACTGATTCAGACCATTATATTGTCACTGTTGATTGTCGCATAAAGTTACAGGCTAGAAGAAAAGTAAATCGCACTCCAAAGTATCGCTCGCCGTCGCATGGTCAAAAACAAAAGTTCAACAACGAATTGAATGGACACCTAAGTGAAGTTCAGCAAATTGACATGAGCACAGTGATGCAGTCCATAGAGCGTGCAGCAGCAAATTGCTTTACTGCCACCCCTGCGGCGCAAAGGCAGCCCCACATTTCCGATCGAACCTGGCAAAAAATCGTAAGGAGGAATTCAGCCCATGAACAAAACGACTGGGCTACCGTGGCGCAGCTGACTGCAGAAATCAAAAGAGACGCAAAGCAAGACAAAAGAAGATCGCTGTTGAAAACTCTTGAGCAGTGTCGCAGTTCTAAAGAAAAATGGGAAGGTCCTAAGTTACTTAAATCAAAACGTGTCATTAAATTCACGAAATTAAAAGACAGACATGGCAATAGGGTAGGCTTTAACCACCGTGCAGAAGCAGTTGCGGACTACCTGCACCACGTGCAATGGTGCCCTGCGCCAATCCCAGCCGAAAAACGCCGACCAAAAATTATCAGCCACGACCTAGGCATTAGATTGTGTGATTTTACCATCCAAGAAGTTATTGACGCAATTAAAAAAATGAAGCCAGGAAAGGCGCCTGGCCACGATCAGATTAGCGTTGACACAATAAAAGCCATCAGCCAAGAAAATTGCCGCTTCCTTACTGAAGCCTTGAATGTTTGGTGGCGCTCTGAAATAATTCCGCGAGAACATCTAAAAGCCATGGTCGTTTCTCTCTATAAAAAAGGTAACACTCAAGATATTTCCAATTACAGGCCCATTTCTTTATTAACTTGTGCATATAAAGTGTTCACTTCTGTTTTGCAATCCAGAATCGCTGAAGCCATCGATCCATACCTTTCCCAAACACAATATGGTTTCAGACGTGCACGCTCCACGCAACAACCCTTGTATATTGCCAGGCGCATCCAAGATGCGGCAGAACAGAGTGGCAGTGAATTGCTGATGGGTTTCTTAGACTGGCAGAAGGCTTTCGATAAAATCAACCATAGCCGTATGTTCGAAGCTTTGGAAAGAATGAATATCCCCCCGAAAATGCTCCGAATTTTGCAATCTGTGTACCATCACCCTACCTTCCAGGTTGAATTTGACGAGTTTAAGTCTGACGTCTATGAGCAGCAAGCTGGGATTCGCCAGGGGTGCCCCCTTAGTCCATACCTTTTCGTCATTGTCATGTCGGTAATGTTTACTGATATACGTGCTGAACACCACAGATTTCTCAGTCATGGGCACCTTGATCACATCTCATTCATGGAAATTCTTTATGCTGATGACACACTGCTGATTACCAAAAATACTCGAACTATGAACAGGCTTTTGCACGCTGTTGAAGAAGAATCGCAATATTATGGTTTGAATCTCAATAAAGAAAAATGTGCCGTCGTCTCTTCTAGTGGAAGACATGATGTTAGGTTCAAGGACGGCACCCGTGTGCCACATGAAGACCAAGTTTCATACCTCGGTGGAATCATCACACGACAAGTTGATATCCGTGCTGAAGTTGAAAGCAGAATTTCGGCAACCATGGCCGTTTGGAAACGCATGCACATGTTTTTCAAAAACGCGAATTGTCCAGTCAGATGGAAACTCATTGTATATAACAGCATGATACGCTCGAAACTCCTATATGGACTCGAAACCGTGGAGTTGACAAATTCATTGCTTGGTCGACTTGAAAGTTTCCAATTGCGAGGGCTGAGGAAGATCCTGCAGATGAACACCACGTTCATCGACCGCAGAAACACAAATGCCGAAGTATACCGCAGGGCAAATGAAGCCGCTGCAACTAGACATAGCCCTTTGCCCAAACTAACTTGGAGCATAAAACAATGCTTACATGAAAAGCGGATCAAGCTAACTGGTCATATTTTGAGGGCCGACAATAGAGACCCAATGCGACAGGTTAGTTTCCGTAGGGACAGTGCTACCCCCTATGCCCCTATGTTCAGGAGGCCTGGGCGGCCTAGGAAAAATTGGTTAGCTACTTCTTTAGATTTATGTTGGCAGAAAAATCACGATCTTCCATATGCTAATAACCAATTGCAGCAACAGCAGCTCCTAGCTGATGCCAGAAACCGAATGTTTTAGCTCCACTCTTGCCACTTGAAAGTGGCCATCGCTATTATCCGCTATTTTCGCAGCTCTCATGCCTGATGCTTCTCCCTGATGTTTCACCGCGTCCCTGTGATTTCCTAGTCGGACGCATGTATTCAGTTCTTTATTTGCATTTTAACTGTTATCTAGACCAACCTAGCGTGTTTTCGTTCACCACCGGAGGTGCCAAACGGGCACTTGTCTAGGAAGGTGTGCAGTTGGATGATTTTCTTAATTTTTGTTGCAATCGCTTTTTTGAGTTCCGCTGTCAACCTCCTCTGTGCCTTGGCTTGCCAAAAATACCTTCATGCCCCTGTTTCCTACTAAAATTGTCATCATGGGACACGTTCCCAATTTGTATATTTACCCACCAGTAGAGGACACAAAATCAAACCACACCTGAGCCACCTGACTAGTCATTAAGCATGTTCCCACTGTTGATTGATCATTGGTATGTATTGGTAGATCCATGTCAATAATGATAGCTGCCTTTTCATCTGGAAATGGTCAGCAAGAATTTCAGGCGGCTGGTTCGATGGCGGCGCAAGGGGGTCAGATCATGGAAAAGGCCTGAACAGGATGAGGGGAACAGTGGCATGTTGTTTCAACCAGCATTAATTGGATATGGGTATGTGCATAAATGGTGTGCCCCCACAGCTGGTTGGGGTTCCCCTAGTCAATACCATCTTAAAGTAGATTCTAAGCGCAAGAAAAGTAAAAAAACGTATTCTAAGCCATAGACATTTCTACCACATAGATTTTTTTTGTCAAATTTGGTGTTGATTCAAATTCTATGTGTCAGAGGTTGACTACCACTTAGAATACATTTGTTCACACTTAGAATAATATTCTAAGTGCATTATTTTAAGAAAACAGTATATTCTAAGTGCTGGTCCGATACAGTATTATTGTATCAATTGGTTGTGCAATCCAACATGGTGCATCAGTGATCAATCATCAGGAGTTACAATGACCGTTGGATTGTTCGACATCCCACTGTGCTCAGTTTTTCCATTGGTTTCTGTGAAGTTTTATGCAGAGTGGAGCATGGTAGTATCACAGATATCTCCTGGTGTGTTTCGTGAACTGCTTGAAGAGCATCACTGTGTGTGTGTTTGTTCTGGTGCAATGGAAAATGGCGTGCTGCGTCAATTTATGCTGATTTATTTTTGCAGTATTGTCAATATGGTGATTGGCACGTTTGGCTCAAGTCAATTACTTCAATAGGCGTAGGCATAGCTACCTTGTTCCCCTGTTTCTTTCTGTAGCTTTGGCAGCATGGTGAAGACAAAATTTGTGACCCAGACGGACATGAAGATAGGCTTGATCGGAGACGAAGACACGGTCACCGGCATGCTGCTGGCTGGTATTGGTCATGTGGACGGACAAGGGAAAAAGAACTTCCTGGTCGTGGACTCCAAGGTGCTTCAACTGGTTGGTGTTTGGGAGCTGTTGGGAGCCAGGGGTATCCATGGCTATCCCTTTAAAAGGCTCAGGAGCTACCAGCTCTTGAGATCGCGCCATTGATCGTTGAATGGATCATGGATCTGCCACTAGCCCAAGTTGCCTAAGAGGGTTCTGAACTCGGAGTCATGGAAAGTGTGAGTTGGATTTATCTGAAATAGTTCATTGTCTTGCACAAATGGTCTAAGAGTGGATCGTTCCTGGTATTGTTTTGGAGTTCACTGATGGGCAGCCCCGATTGCTGTATTTGGAAGGGTACATGTTTGATGAAGTATCCAGCATGCGCTAGCTGGCTGTTTTTGCCATGGCATTTTTGTTGCCTATTTCCGGATTTCAACAAGATTGCCGGAAATTGTTGCCCTCAGCAATGACCACGAGTTCGACTTTCCAGCGGTCACCACCAAGCAGGGACGGTGATCCCCAACCAGAGATGGGTCCCTCAGGTGCACATCAAAGACATCGAGGAGCAGTTCCATGACCTCACGGCGCGGAAAGATATCTCCATGATTCTGATCACACAGGCATGGATCACGGGAAAGTGAAGCCCAGCCACCGGACCTACACCTTTGCCCCGACATAAGAGCTGATGATGGCTGATAGGGTTACAGTAAGACCTTAGGTGGGGGATTGGCAGTGGCTTAGTGGGCTATTCCGTGATTGTGCTTTGAGGCTGAGGAAATCAGCGGTTTGCGATCCAAAACGATAGTACTTCTCCATCTAGATGAATCTTACTTGTGAACCTAGATATTTCTGTTCAGCCATTGTAGGTATCCCAAGCATTACCAAGATCATTTCAGTTCAAGATGAAGAACCTTCGGCAAGGCGTAGGGTTTACTACCCACACTCAGATCACATCAGATCACCATTCACCAGCCAGTAGAATCAACCGACCACATTGGAAGGGATTCATATGTGTTTTCAAAGCATCGAGACAGCACGTTTAAACTTTAAAACATCGCTTTATCATATATATAGTTTAAGACATCGAGATAGAAGCCTATCCTCTTCGGATTTGAATTTGATGAATTTGCAAGACAATCAAAGAGGTACTGGCTCGGAGTTGGGCATAGACCTTTTGCTTTGTGAAGCCTCCACCTGCAACAGCTGGACTCCTCAAGCTGTCCATCAACTCTGTTGGGATACAGCCACCCTCAAATTGATACTTTCCCCACAAACATGATCATTTGGAAACTATCACTTGGATGATCCTTGGATGTTTGGAGGTTCCTATGAACAATCCCAAGGTCACAGCTGGGCTCTTGGCTCCACCAGTGCTCTCACAGGATTGCGCCGAGATGATTCGAAGAGCTGTGGATGAGTTTGCCCACAGCGGTCAGATGATTCCCACGGTGCTGGAGATCCCATCCAAGGACACCCCCTATGATCCGAGGAAAGACGGTGTCATGCAGCGAGTGGCATTCTTCATGCCCAGCGCTATGGCATCCCTTGGGGTAGAGATTTGAGTGAGGCAGGGCTCTAGTTGGAAGGTCGAAAAGGGAATCTAGTTGGCAAAGAAGTGGCATGTGATCAAAGCTGATTTGTTGACTTGTAGAAGTGTCTCAACATTTCCTTGCTCCGGGTTCCCTGTTCATTTTGGGTCAGATCATGATCAGCGCAAGGGCGGCAGAAAGCGGTGGCCCTGTGTGGAGAAAAGAGCGGCACGTACTGGGACATACTGGGATATGGGTGTTTCTCAAAATAGGGGTACCCAAAAATGGTCGATTTATCACTATAAATGACTATTAAAGGATGATCTGGGGGTACCCCCAGATCATCCTTTAATAGTCATTTATAATCATTTATCACTATAAATGACTATTAAAGGATGATCTGGGGGTACCCCTATTTTGAGAAACTACCATATGTGGTATACCTAAATTTGCATGAGCCCATGAGTCAGTACGGGCCTTATTCGGGCCATCCAGATTGGTTTTCATGGGCCATGAATTTGCTATCCGGGTACGGAAAGTCTGGATTTTGATACTGTTTTGTCTAACATGAATTTTTGCTGTTTACATAAATTGAAGTTGATCAATCTCCGAGCTGTGACTGCTTGAAACCAGAGTGTCCTGTAATAAAGGTACCCTGACTTGCTTTGTGATGTTGCACCATGAGCGATTCTTATTGTATTGGACATGTTTGGCTTGTGAATTTCCACCATTGTAAACCTCTCACCAATCATCAAGCTGAATCCTCTAATTGTCCAGCCTAATGGGTGGACACCATGGGATTCAGCTGGTGGAGCCACCGATTCGGTGATGGCCGGCAGTACAGCAAGGCCTCTGCGGGTGTCAGAGAAATCTTTTCTGCGCTGTCCAACTCGGAGGCCAGATACTTCGATGAGGCGCGGTGACTGAGACGACTGTGAGCTGTGAGAATGGATATGTGCAAATTGATCTTCTGTCAGACGCGTTGGTTCAATCTTGGAAAGGGTGGCAAGAGCAAAAGGCACTTGTTTGCTTCAGACTCTACTCGTATGCGTCATCGCCAAATTGGACGACATGGGTTTGGTCAGTTTCGGCTCACTTTCCGCATCATTGCGTGAACTCTTTCACAACGTGATTTGAGTTACACGTCTAAGTCATTCATTGTTGGTAAAGGTATGCATGGGTCGGATATATGCAGACAAATAAGTGAATGAAGAGAGCGTTTGTCGTTCTACAGTGTGGGCAAGTCGTCTACCCAAAGTTACCTTGGTGCTGCAACATTTGAAGATGATGGTTGACAATTGTCAATTGTTTGATAGCAATAGTATGAGTACTTGACTGACATTGATCAATTATCAACAATGGTTTGTGATCGTTAACACTCACCACCAACCATTATTAACAATCAATACCAACCATTACTAACAATCAATACCAACCATTGTTAACAATCAATATCAATCAAACCGAGAACCACCACATTGATGTCCAACGCTAGTGAACTTCACACAGCCCACCAGGTGACTCCTCTTCCGGCGACGCCAGGAGCGTTACTCTGAGGCGGAGCTCAGAAAAGCTCTGAACGACAACATCACGGAGCGAAAGATCGATGCCATGAAGTCACTCGGGTCGCAACCAACGTGGCGATCCCACAAGCGTGGTGGAACCAACCGAGGGTTCTAGGGAACCCCAAAGTCATGGTTGGTTTGATCATGTTTGATACTATAAATGGTTAATAAACTGGATGATAACTGCGGGGCGATTCGTTTTTTTAAAGACCACCAACTGACAGTGATAGACGTGAAAGTTTGCGGAGTCAAGTCAATAGTGCGACACCGTCCACCATGGATAAGGAGGTCAGAATCTTAGGTATATATGAATTGTGAGACTTGGGTTTCATCAATCCGAATCATTGTGATTTCAAAATCAAAGTAAAATTCATAAGGTCCAGGTACACCCAATTGCTTCATCAGGTGTGTAGTGAACATAAGAACCTTGTACTCTATATAACCAATGAACATGCTTACATGGTGAGTAAAAAATCACAACCAGCCCACAGCTTTGGCTGCCACGGCAGTTGTGAGCAGTGAGGGACGCCCTGATTCTACCGAGATTTGTTGTAATTACCCTCCAATCAGTCAGCACGCAAGATGGACAACTCACATCACTGGTATAAAAGCACTGATCCTGTGAAACTCTCGTTCCCTGACCACATCAAACCCCAGATTGAAGCAATCTGAATTTGGTCTTAGTTCTCCCTGGGAAATTTTGCAGGAGTATCATGATCAGACCTTCTGCTAGCTGGTGATGGATCCCATATGATCCCATGGACGGGTTGAGTGCAGCTGCCGGATTGGAACTCCAGGCAGCTTCCGGGGTCGCAAAACCAACATGCCCCGACTGTAAGGAAACAATTCAGACATCTCTGTTCCCAGACTTGGCTATACATTCCTTGGTGAGATTTTGTTGCGGCCATTAAGGTGTATCTTAGATATCTTCAGGAAAGTTCAGCCTGCACTAGAATCCGAGGCGCCTTCTTGCAGCTGTGTCGGCTGGTCGCGATGCCAGTGCTCTTTTTCCTGATGTGGTGCCAGTGGTTGCAGCGGCGGGTCAGGGGTGTTGGGCTCACCCCAAGAAACAAGTGCGAGCCTCGTTATTCAGCGTCACAAGCAGTACTAGCGACCTATTACCTGTACTGTATACCATGTGCATCAGTCTTTGCCAAAGGATAGGGGGCTGCCCCAAGTCGTGGCGATGAATCTGTGCAACTGAGACTGGATTTCAAAGTGATTTTCTCTCGTTGGTTCTATAGGGACCATGTGAGTGGCATCGTGTTGGGTGACCCGTCCATAGGAGGTGGGCCTACCATGGCCTTGCCACTGATGCAGAAGCTCCGACTCTTAATTTCCAATTCATGTGCATTAAGGTCCAGGTGTGAAACTAGGGCTACATGGTGTTGCAATTCAATGGCATTCATAGTAATATGATGTAAATTGATGTTTAATATCATACACAGTATTGTATGTTTAGTAATTAAAGTTATATATATAATTGTGGTTGTTAATTTTCCAGAGTGTTGGTCATTGCAGTAGGTACGGTTGAATCATAGAGGCACACAGTAGCTGGGTACCCATGCGATGAAGTGTCTCAACTACCGCCCACTCATCGAGGTCAAGAACGTGTCATTTCAGCCGGCTCCTCAAAAGATAAGGATCTTGATGTGGTGCAGGGCAGATTCATGACAGTGGGGGAAGAGTTGTTGAGGGTATGCGCAAGTGTTTCTACTACAGCGCATTGTTGGAATCACATTTGTTAGCCAAGCTGCTCGCTCGTCATGGTGTGAGTTGAACTTGTCCACCGAACATTACTAGCGCTCAGACTGATTCCTGTAGCCTGTGATGATGTGACAACCGTATGCCGTAAACGTGCGAAGATTGTCGCCACTGGAGCCCCGGACTCCATGCACCATGCAGAGGTCACCTGAGCTGAAGAAGTTGATCTACATTTATTTGGTGCAGGTGGGACTGAGAAAAGTTTACAGTTGTCAGTAGAATCTTATCCACTAGTGGTTTCTCAGCATAGGGGACCCCCAAAATGGATGGTTGATTTATCTGGACTCCTGCAAATGGTTGATTTTGGATGATTTGGGGGGTTTCCTGTGTTGATGAACACCCATTGTCCATTGTTGTCAACAATTCTATCGGTTACTTGTGTTGGTGATACTGACAATTGGGCACCATCAACAATACAGTCAACCACTATTATGTTTTTTGCGTGTGTGTGTGTGTGAGAGAGTATTTTACCTACTAATCATTTATCTATGACATTGTCTATATGGTGTATATGTAGAATACCTTTGACCCAACCAGTGTGAAGGTAGACAAAGGTTCTGAACACAGCGCAAGCAACATATTTCTTGGACTTTTGTCCAATGTGCTCCATACAGTAGAACACGCAGTCTCCTATTTCCTGCATCTACTGGCGTGTGGGTTTTGGAGTATTTCTTGCCCATTTGACATTGCATAGTCTACTCATTTTAGATTGTTTTTTGCTTTTACAAAGACGGAATGATCTCCAGAGATGTCCAAAGAGTTTCTCAAACTTGACTGATCATCCTTTGTGCAATTCCTGTCCAGTACGCGGAAAACAATCGCGAACTCGCGCTTTTATCGATCAACAGCTTCCAGAAGGCCCCCGGGTGGGCGGTTGCTGGTTGAGGACATGTGAATCGTTTGGTCAGGGCAGACCAGATATCCTGCTTCGCCAGTGACTGCTGGAACCAACTGTCATCCAAAGCCTATTGAATCATTGCCAACTTTTTGGGATGCCTTTGAACTAGGGCGGTTCATGTGCTGTGTGCAAAGACCGAAGCATCCTAGCCGATTTGAGCTGCAGACATGTCAATACCGTGTACTTTGTGCATCCGGGCATCATGCTGCGCTTTACATTCGCTTTTGGTGGGTTTTACTTAAATGATTTCTTGTTGCCCCAGCATGTGCTTGTTGCAGATGGTGAGATCATACTACCCTTCGCCATGGTATGGTCCCATCCCCAAGACAGAAAGACTACCCATGCGCTGCGAAAGATCAAGAAAGTTCCTATCCCCAGAGCGCTGCGTGCCCCTTCGCCGTGGTATGACAGGACCTTTCGGATCGCAGCCAGCAGCTGAGAGCCTCAGCCCTCAGGGCCATGGCATCCATCAAGGTCTTGGAGGCCCGGCGCCGTGGCGGACACCCGTGGGGTTGCCCTTGCAAATGCCCTTGGGGATGCCCTTGGGTCGTTGGGCCTTGGGAATGCCGTGAACGCGCCCCCATGTTGGATGATTTTCATTGTTTTTTTACATATGTAAAAAAAATGGATCATTTTTAGCGAAGCACCGGAGATGTCGGAGTCTGAAAAGGAGAGCCCTCAAATGGACTTGCTGAGCAGCGTTTGATGGGCATGATGCAGCATTTGGGATTATAGGTGTAACTACGTATAATGTCATCGGGTGAGGTGAGTATACAAACAAGAAGTGGGTTTTGTTCTGGGAATTTCTGAACGGAGAAGAACCAATACCATTTATACATTTTGAGCACTGGATTGATGATTGATATCAATTCACTACCCAAACATGAAGTGAGGGAGTGGCATGAGGAACTTTGAATGTAGCCTATTTGGGAAGCTCTGGTTTGGACGCAGTTCGCACAGGATTATTGTAATGGTTGGAAAGTTGATGAGGGGTGATCTTGGTTTGCGTGCACCAGATTCGTGTGTGTGCTCGGTGATGACAAACTATAGTTTGAGCGCTCGCAAAGCAGGGACAAGAATCCATCAGTCCTCAGGTCACATTCCAGGGTCATTGTCAGGTTTGTCTTGCAGAATGAGGCAGCTAGCATCATCACTGGTTCCAGAGCGCAAATTTATATAGATACACAGCTGCTGCTAATCAGAACCACAGGGGTAGAGTTTATGTACGGCGCTGCTCCTCAAAATCATCATTTCAGATGCACACCATCAGATCCTTAAGTACGACCACTATTGCGGGGAGCTCATGGAAGCTGAGGCCAGAAGATTTGGCGAACACGGCTAAGGTTTCCACATGGTTGAAGCTGTGAACTTGAGTTGCATAGTTGGTGGCTTTCCAACTAGGGGTACCTCCAAGAGTTAAATCATTATCAATTAGTTAATAGTGCTAAACCTATACCATAAACCATCAATTCAACTATTCAACTATGAATTCATTCAAACCACCTATGAATTCAATGAAACCACCCATTTGTATCATTATGAATTCGTCATTAACCGTAGGAAGATCATTTTTGATGCTTCCCTATTTTGAGAAACCACCAATTCAACGTGGGGTTTTCTCCCATCCCCTGGGTTGACAGGTGATTCAGCTGGTGATGGCAGCCGTGCAAACTGCTGTCGGTGACAGCTGTCGCCTCAGCGGGGACAGCAAAGGCATCAGCACTCAATCTTTGATGGTGACAGGAGCTTGTAGTTGATGTAAACGTAACAGTTTCATGCTAGTTGATGCCTTCCTGTTGATCATTACAGGTTGGTTGATCAATGTCAGTCATTGCCATCAACCATGACTGCCATCAAGAGTCAACATAACAGTTACTCTATTACAGACAAGTTGTCTTCGGTGGCAACGGTTGCCGAGACGCTGGAACCATTTGCACATGTCTGCAATCTTCAGTCTTTTGAGTTCTGTTTTTTCGTTAGGTTCTCCCTACGTGCGAAAGACCGCAGCGCAATGCATGATCAAGGCTGGACGGAGCGAACCGTCATGCTTAGACTTGTGGTTTTGGATGCAGGGGCTGGACCAATCCACTCTGCAGGTAGGACCATGTGGTTGAAGACCCTTTGACAAGGGCTCAGCACGCTACTACATATTTAATCCGAAGCAATGAAACGTCAGAAAAGGAAAGGCATTTTGGGAGAACGATGGGCCAGCAAGCAGCTGAAGAGTTGAGCCGCCCAGTCCTGCGTTCCTGCCCAGTCAATTACCAAGCTCACTTTCCTTCCCAACGTCCAGTCTTTCTCACTTTGCCAACCCTTAAACACTTGAAACCCTAAAACTTACATTCAAAATTGCTGTGTGTAGCTCTTGTTGTTGCTGCATGTCCTTGCACTCATGACGCGAGTGTTGATGGTAAGAAACCATTGTAGGCGCAAAGCGTAGGTGTGACGCATCACTTTACAGTAATGGCCTGGCAAACACAACTCAACAGAACCAAAATTGTCACAATTAGGGAACTATTTCTTTGCGTATGGGCGCCAATTGAAAAAGTGTATGAGGGCGTGACTGCCTTAGCTCCAGCAATGCACAAAATCTGTAGATTTTTCAATCGAGCAGCAATCATTGGTCAAGGCTCTTGGTGTTTGTCTTGGTACTGATCATACCTGATTTAAGCATTTGTTATGTTCCGTAGTATTGACAGATGATTGTTTGACTAATATTTTTCATATGGGTGGGTTCAACCATCAACCAGATACCCAATTACTTGTTCTTCACCAATGAGATGCAGAAGCGGGGTCGGTCGGGCATGTCCGCATGCATTGCAGGTGTATGGCGTCGACGCAGACCAGTTCCTCGAATTGAGGATGCGTACCTGATTGGAAAATTGATGGTACCTTAACAGTGGTTAATAGTGATCAATCAAGATTCATAGTGGTTTACATTTGGTAACGACTATGGTTAGTAGATGTTAATAGTCATTAAATTAAGCATCATGAACCTGCAAATTTTAAAGTCCTCGACAGTTGCAAGCTGAGTGCATCTATGACCAAGTCCATGCAGGAAGCTCCTTCTGAAGTTGATGAACGATGTGGAGGTGACAGCAGTCGCAGCATGTCGAAGCAATCTTTGAGTTTGTGGAGTCCATTCAAACCTGCAGTTGATTTTAGTGACTGATGCCTTTCAAATATATTCAAACATATGGATGTGAAAATTTATTAGGTACAACCATTTAGATGCACAGCCATGGCAATCTGTGGATCTGGTCCCTTGGGGTTCACAGGACCTACCAGGTCGTCCCGCCAGGTGCAAGTGGTCGGCAGTGCCGTCATGGCCTTTCGCCAGATTTGCATCGTGCTGCCGAAGGCAACGACTCGGGACACTCGAACTGGCTGCCGTCTTCGTAAGGGCTGCGACACTGTCGACTCAGTGAGCTTGGAAAAGGATGAAAAGTAAAGACCGAAGAAGGTATTGAGTACAAATGATTGAATTGTATGAAAAGTAAAAATGGATTTTGTGGAGTACAGTAGAAGGTCTGGAAAGTAAAGGAGGAATCTAAATTGAATCCTTTTGTGATACTGACATTGTACCGGACTATATTGGACTATGATAAACTCCACGTCAGACCCCAAGTTTGCAAGATTCAATTGATGAAGCCACTTGGTCAAGCTCAAGGTCAGATCACCATTGCCTGACCAGGATGCAGCGGAGGACAAGCAAGGCGAGGAATCCACATTTTTCAGGGCTGGCACTGTTTGACGGGAACGCTGGTTGCAGACTGAGATGCTTTCTGCATCTCACATGATCCCACCATCCAAACATCCATCTTGCTGGCGAGGGGATGGTGACGCCATGCATCTCAGATGGATCCCACCATCCTATTGGTGTCAGTTGATCCATCCTCTCTGTATTCCTTTTCAACCTCCCTTGGTAACCGCCGGCAACCAGCTATGAGGTGAAAGCACAGAGTCTTCGTGGAATGTGGGGACCCAAGTTCCTGCAGGCCATGGGCTTGAGCACTTGAGTAAAGTTTAGAGATCATTGTGTTTTTAGCAGTCTTCTTGGCCGATCTCAGCCGTAGAAACTGCTGGATTACATGCACACTTTTCTGCTGTGTAAAAGCAGTTGTGCTTAAACATATTTAGGAAAAACACAAATTGAATCAACATAAATCCGCATAGATAGAAAAAAGTGTGTCTATATATATACAGTATATATATATATTTAGATATACACATGTATTTATATCTGTGTATTGAGATATACACACACATATGTAAATACAAAAAAATGAATATACACACATATGGAAATAAAAACATGTCTACACCTATAATGCTGCATATACAGATGCATTCATTACTATGTTTCCTTTCGACTGAATCCACTGCTGCCCGGCCACCAGCTCGCTGCCAAGGCCCAGCAGTTGGAGCTGTTGCATCCACTCTTCAAGCGCTTGGTGCAGGCACGGGCCGTCGGTGAGCCAGGTGGTTCCAGGTGTTGAGAATGACCCATGGTATCATATGTGATGATATCATATATAATCATGGTATCTATATAGAATTACCACTGGTTATGTGATTGTATACACTCATATCATATATGGGATTTCAAACAATTATAATATATATATAGATATAGAATTATGGTTTTTGATTACAGTAATTCTTGTTTTGTGAAGAAGGGATTGAAGACTTGCACCATTTGCATCCCATTTTTCAAAATGTCGACAAAATGCTATACTTGCCACCAACGTTTGATGGTTTGCACAGAAGGCTTGGAACATCATTGGCCAGCATTGCCCTTCTAGTTACAGTCGCAGTGGAAGGCTTGAACACATCCGTCTTTGGGCTTTAGTCCCTTTGGCTCAGATGGCTGTGTCCGTGTCCACTGTGCCAATCTGATGCTTTCAATGTTGAATTGTATTCAACAGATCATGTTGGGTGATTGATCTGGGGACATGACCCCTCAACCGAGGAATACCATTGGTTATGCTTAGTTTGGTGTTGAGCCTCCAGGCTATGTGCATTTCTTTAGAAGGTATGCCCAAGTTTGAGTCATTTGGGACGATCTACAAACCATGCTTTGTGTTTACCAAAAAATGATCACTTTGGGGCAGTTGTTGGGTATCTCTCATTAATGCATATACTTCATGATTGTAGCACAAATGGCTTGTTTGGTAGATCCCTTAGTGTATACCATTGACAGATATGATAATGTTTACTCTTTAATTATAACCCCCTTCTTTCTCATCCCCTCAAATAGACTTATATCAAGGTATTTGGCGGGATCCCGATTGTTTTGAATTGACACTAGATGCAAGCCTATACATCTGGTAGATGTAAGCCTATAGATGTAGGTAAGCCCTTAGTATCACATTTGGTATGACAGATGTAAGCCTATACAGTACTACCTTGTTGTTTCATCTTTGGCCACACGAGCAGTGTTCCAACCGCTGCAGGACATGTTGCTCATGGACTCGTGGGCGTTGGGGACCGCAATGCTTTTAGCGGCGGAGGATGGGCATCAGTCACCTGGTTCGTAGATGCTAGTTAATGGTGGTTTATGGCGGTTAATGGTGGTTAATGGTTGGTGCGCTTTGGGAAACCAACCTGGCAATGGGAAATCCACCAATTATTGCGTGGTTTCCCACGGTTTCACTGTAAGATGTGGTCAAAATCCACTGCCAGGTTAGTTTACCGGAGGGTGGATGCTAGTAGCATTTAGGAACAGCTGGAAATCACAAGTCACATCAAGTCATTTAAAGCTACTGAGACTTGTTTAAAGGGGACGGTCCAGGGGTACAGTACGGTCCGCGATTGCCATGAAGGTTGCTATGGTCCAAGGACAGGTTTGCATGTGCGATTTATATGTGACCGACACTTGGGACTCTGAACCATCCAATTTGACAATGCTCATACTTTTTGCCGGTTGGAAAACATTAATCTATCTTGGATTGGATGCAGTATCTCAAAACACAATCGTCCAATGATGATCGAACCAAAAAATCAATTAACACCTATCATCCAAGCATATGGCCGATAAACATCTCAAGCACCTTCAGATGATTCAGCCGAGACCAATTAACACCCATCATCCAAGATAAATTAATCGTAATTTGTATTTTTTTTTCGAGTTTGCATCCTTGGCTGGGACGTCAAGAACCATGAGCACGGGCAGATGCTGCAGAGAATTGGGCAATATTTTTTTTTGATGAATTGGGCCCTACATTTCGACCCTTGGTGGCTTGACTGCGCTTTCTTTGCGAAGCTGCACCTCTAAGGCAACAGTGCTGCATCGACCTCCTGATGAGGTGCAATGGCTGCCACCATGGGTATCGTGGGTTGACCATTGCGTATCATCAGTACTATGCTTAAGCATAGCCATTTCATGCGCGTTTATGGGGCCGGTGACCCCCATAGCCGTTGAAATCAGTGGGAGACCAGGGCTATGAACCACTCTCAACGACACTGTTTTGCTTGGCAGTTGGAGTAAGGATCTGATGCATTGGCAGTTGTTCAATAAGACTGTATATTTCTATTAATTGCGTGGAAAACGTATGTTACACATCGAAGCAATTTTCATAGAGTGATTTGATGTTGGCATGAAACAAATATTGTTCTACGGGTAGATGGCTGTACTAACCCGCTGTCATATGAGTATTTCTCAAAATGGGAACCCCCAAAATCATCCAATATTAACCATCTATATTGATAAACCAACCATTTGTGGGGTCCCCTCTTTCCATTATACGAGTTTTTCTGACACAAAATCTAGCCACAGCGATTGGTCAGTTTTTTCGTCCATCATTTCTCATACTGGGTGCATTGCTGGCTTGTCCTGCGAAAACACATGTAGTGTTTAGATTGCCGTTGCTGGTATAATGATGGCAAAACTTGCAAATCTTCCAAATATCGAGCCAAAGTTGCAATGATGCGCCTTTTCCATACTTTTTTTAGATTGCTATATGATACGTCATTTTCTAGACCTGTTGTGCAACAATATATTGCATCGGTCAATCAGAATTCGTTATGTTCAGCAAAATCAGTTTGTTTTGATTCACATAGAAAAGGGTTGGTCAAGGCATACAACGAACTGTGTGTGTGTGTTGTAACGGCTGAATTTCGCTGTAGACTCTGGACATGTTGCAATCAGGGTCAGAATGGATGGGTTGCATGTGATCTTTGCTGCTTTGAAATGTATTTTTCTTGTTGTGATGTATGAACGTTTGTATTCATCATGGTCTATCATGCTGTGTTGATATTTGACTGCATGTACACTAAATCGAACCACAGCCATAAACTTGCTCTCTCTATCCATTAGTATTCTACTATTTAACTGTTGGTTATTGCATATATACATATATTTATATATATACATATTTTCTCAAAACGCGGTTCCCCCCCAACCATCTAATATTACGCACAGACCCCGTGGTTTGCCCGGAGGGCAAACCACGGATGTCTGCGCGTGTTGAACATTGCTCGAAGAATCAGTGAGAAACACTGGCTATACGCAGTGATTCACGGTTTAGGGTTTTAGGGTTTAGGTATTGGTGTTTAGGGTTTTAAGGTTTTAGGGTTTAGGGTTTTAGGGTTTAGGGTTTTAGGGTTTTAGGGTCTAGGGTTAGGGTTTCTTGATTCTCAGAGTTTCAAAACAACGGGCCTGCGCAGGGTTTTGAACAGTTGAAAAGACTCACTTCTGGGCAGGTCTTGTGGTCACGGGCAAACCATAGGGTTTTGCCCCCATATTAGCCATTTGTAAGAATAAACCAACCATTTTTGAGGGAATTACTTTAAAAACGAAACCACCATATATCCCCCACTATCAACCATGAACCGCTGCGAATCACAGCGCAGCAGAAATCCAGGCAGCACCTCATCTCGCAGCGATGCACAGGTACTGCCGTCTCTTCTTCGCCAGCCCGGAGACGTCCAAGGAGTGGAGCTGGACGTTCAGAGTAACTCTAATCACCAGCAGTAAACAATAGTTGGCACCCATATCCTATTGTTCAAATTGGTTGTAATATGTTGTAATAGCAACAATTATCTTGATGGCTGTGACTCTAATCACCAGCAGTTATAACAATGGTTAAAAACACAATTATTTTACTTCGAGTGATCCCCACCATGTCATTTCAACACCGCTTGTTGGCTCCACTTTTGTCTGACATTCTCTCCGAAATTTAGAATGACATTCTTTCTGACATTCTCTCCGACATATCTTCTGACATTCTTTCTGACATATCTTCTGACATTCTCTCTGGCATACCTTTTGACATTCTTTCTGACATCCTTTTTGGCACATCTTCTGACGTTCTTTCTGACCACTTTCTACTCGCACATTCTTTCTGGCATATCTTTTGACATTCTCTCTGACATATCTTCTGACTTCTCTTCTGACATATCTTCTGACATTCTTTCTGGCATATCTTTTGACATTCTTTCTGACATTCTTTCTGACATGTCTTCTGACATATCTTCTGACATTCTTTCTGGCATATCTTTTGACATTCTTTCTGACATATCTTCTGACATTTCTTCTGACATTCTATCCTGACATTTCTTTTGACATTCTCTCTGACATTCTTTCTGGCATATCTTTTGACATTCTTTCTGACATCTCTTCTGGCATATCTTCTGGCATTCTCTCTGACATATCTTCTGACTTTCTTTCTGGCATATCTTTTTGACATTCTTTCTGGCATATCTTTTGACATTCTTTCTGACATTCTTTCTGACATGTCTTCTGGCATATCTTCTGACATTCTCTCTGACATATCTTCTGACATTCTTTCTGACATATCTTCTGACATTCTTTCTGGCATATCTTTTGACATTCTTTCTGACATATCTTCTGACATTCTTTCTGGCATATCTTGTGACATTCTTTCTGACATCTCTTCTGGCATATCTTCTGGCATATCTTCTG
>VSDK01005065.1:4492-42253 GCA_009767595.1 Symbiodinium kawagutii | reverse complement strand
CATATCTTCTGACATTCTCTCTGACATATCTTCTGACATTCTTTTTGACATATCTTCTGACATTCTCTCTGACAGTCTTTCTGACATCTCTTCTGACATTCTTTCTGACATATCTTCTGACATTCTTTCTGACATATCTTCTGACATTTTTTCTGGCATTTCTTTTGACATTATTTCTGACATCTCTTCTGACATTCTTTGTGACATATCTTCTGACATCTCTTCTGGCATTCTTTCTGACTTATCTTCTCTCTCTCTGACATTCTTTCCGGCATATCTTTTTGACATTCTCTCTGACATATCTTCTGACATTCTTTCTGACATGTCTTCTGGCATATCTTCTGACATTCTCTCTGACATTCTTTCTGGCATATCTTTTGACATTCTTCTTTCTGAAATCTCTTCTGACATCCTTTCTGACATATCTTCTGACATCTCTTCTGACATTCTTTCTGACAAATCTTCTGACATGTTTTCTGACATATCTTCTCGCATTCTCTTTGACATTCTTTCTGGCATATCTTTTGACATTCTTTCTGGCATATCTTTTGACATTTGTTTCTGACATATCTTCTGACATTCTCTCTGACATTCTTTCTGACATCCTTTCTGACATATCTTCTGACATCTCTTCTGACATTCTTTCTGACATAACTTCTGACATTCTTTCTGACATATCTTCTGACATTCTCTCTGACATATCTTCTGACATTCTTTTTGACATATCTTCTGACATTCTCTCTGACAGTCTTTCTGACATCTCTTCTGACATTCTTTCTGACATTCTTTCTGACATGTCTTCTGACATATCTTCTGACATTCTTTCTGACGTTCTTTCCTCGCGGTTGAGGTCCGGCAGCGACCAGTGGGCGTGGATGGTCGTGGTTGAGGTCCGGCAGCGACCACTGGCCGCGGATGGTCGTGGTTGGGGTCCGGCAGCGATCACTGGCCGTGGACGGTCGTAGTTGAGGTTGGCAGCGACCACTGGGCTTGGCCTGTCGTGGTTGAGGTCCGGCAGCGACCACTAGGCGTGGATGCCCGTGGTTGAGGTCCGGCAGCGACCACAAGGCCTGGATGCCCGTAGTTGAGGTCCGGCAGCGACCACTGGGCTGTCGTGGTTGAAGTCCGGCAGCGACCATTGGGCGTGGATGCTCGTGGTTGAGGTCCGGCCGCGGATGGTCGTGGTGGAGGAAGATGAGGAAGATGAGGATGCGGAGGCGGAGAAGGAGACAACTGTGACAAAATCTAACAACCCTCACCTGACAGGTGGGGAATAATCTATTGTTCTGAGTTGTAAATAGTTGTAATTGCACAACCTATTGTTTTTGAATTGAATGTAATAGAAACCACTATTTGATGGTTATAAGAATTGATGGTTACTGATGGTTATACCACTATGATAACCATCAATACCATTTCATAATGACAATGAGTATAGTGACTGTAACCATCAGCAACTATAAGCATAATAATGTTTAAATATTGATGGTGATAGTTACTGATGGTTATACTGATGGTTGATGATGGTTATACTGATGCCTCTTGTTACTCATGGTTCCTATTGTTATATGAAATTAGCAGGCATGCAGTCCTGGTCACGAGGAATCCTGTGGACTCCAGACTGCGTGGCAAATGACTAGTGAGGAGTGGAGAGGAGAAGCACGTGACAGAGAAGGGATCATGGAAGTACATAAAACGTACAAACCCTCACCGGATATCACCTGACATGTGGGAAAACCAATGATCAAAGTTGATTTCTGGTGAGAGAGTGTCATAGGTTTATCATCCCAACACTCTGCAACCTGTTGATAGTGATACTCCCAATGATCATCCCAATGAGTGTCATAGGTTTAGTTGGGATTTGTTGCCCACTGCAACCTGTTGATAGTGATGTTTCACATGGTTTTTTTTCCTGCCTGACGAGCAGGAAGCAGGCGCTGAAGGCCCGATCTCGGGGATCGGCGGTGGCGGGCGATGACTTCGTGACAAATGGCTATATGGTGGTTTCTCAAAATATGGGACCCCAAAAATGGCTGGTTTACTACTATAAATGGTTAATAATGGATGATTAGGGGGGTCCCCTATTTTGAGAAACACCCATATAATCGCTGTATAATGGCTATAGATTATATAATGATGCACAACTCGTTGGTTAATGGTTCACAATAGGGGATTATTAAGAAGCAACAATTCTAGGGAATAGACCCACTATATATGGCGAGCTGGCTCAATATTAACCAAGCAACAAATGGGTAGGTGAAAATCCAAACTAATACTTGGAGTGTTTATTTATTTGATTGATGGTGGAACTATATAATTTAGTTGGTTTTAGGTATACCTAATCACCACCAGATCTAGTAGGGACAAGCCATACATTGCCACCGTGGTGGTGATTAGTGATACCATCAGCAATTTGTTCGGTGACAGGGGATTCAGCCATGGCTTTGATATCCTCAAGGAGAACCTTTACTCGCTGCTGCAGACATTGGCTGTCTCTCAGGGAGCAGTTGTCCAAGAGAAGCAACAGTCACAGCATCAGTGCCAGCGGATTTTTTGCATCAGAACTTGCAATTGAAGCTGACATTAAGCTTAAAACAACAGATTGAACAATGAGCAGATGCCATCACCAACAGTCACACCCTGGTAAGAGCGTCACATCGGCTTCCGGTCTTCGCTTGGTTGGCCGCCATGTACAAGGGCCTTCGTCAACTGCAAGTCAAGTCTTTGCCCTTCCTGGGCCGATGGAGTGTCTTGATCACCCGGCTAGCTTCACCCTATGCTCCAAGCTGTGTATTTCTAAGGGATGGCCTCCAGGATCTGTGTTTGGAAACCACTGTAAGTAGATCCTGGATACCTGGAAAATGACGAATGCACAGCTGTGAAAACTTTGTGCATGGAAGGCTTGTAGCACAGAGTTATGCGCTTTCCTGTGTGGATTTTACAGATTTCAGAGGATGAGGCCCACTGGTCCTCTTACAAAATGGATGTGCCCGACAAGTTTTGCGAGTTCAGCTTGATTTGTGAGGTAGGAGTGATAGGCACAAATTGTGAGAGAAAACGATTGCCCAGCTTCGACTTTAGGTTCTTCTTGAGGTTTCCAGCGGGTTGGGAGGCATGATGGTTTTCTACATAGGAACGACTAGAAACAGAGCACGTCTTGGAGATAACAACATCACATACCCGCAAACTGGTTCATATGGATAAGCTGTTTGCAGGCTTCTTCTGTATGGTAGTATTTTTTAGACCCTTAATCGCTCGAGATGTGATTTTTGAGCCTGTTGGCATTTGTAGACTGTATTGTGGTAGATGTGACAAGTGGTGAACACATGTTTCTGCCCTGAAGAATGCAATAGACAGTTGTAAGGCCGGGTTCTAGCAGTTACAGCTTGGACTAAGGCTACTGCTTTCCTTTCGTCTTTTTTCTTGGCTTCGTGGGATGTGAGGCAGTCGTGGTAGCTGGTAGAGTTGCATTGGTGGGTGCAGAATTCAAAGGAAAGAGTACTGAATGCAGATGAAATGATCCTAGCTTGAGTTGTCTTTGGGCTGGTGAAATATTGAAACTCATGGAGACCAGTCTCAGCTGGTTTTGCTTCAACTCAACAACGAACTGGGGTCACAGCCCAATGGTCGATGCTATAGCTGCCCACCGGGCTGGGACGATCCTGTCTCAAGTCTCAGGTGTCACTTTCAGTAACTATCTTGGGAGATGTACCAGTGGCAGCCGTGGATTCACGTCAAACGGCACCAACGCCAATGTTGGGTTTGCTCATCACTCCTCCATTCAAAATGCATCTGCCGCCGAGGCACCTGCATATGTTTGCACATGTTTGGCCAATTTTTTGGTACGAACTAAGGATGAGTTCGTCAGCCCGTCCCAAGATGGATTGTTTGTGCTGGCAACATGTGAGGAGAACGCCCAGGTTACCAGATCTTCAACTATGAGCTTTTGTCGGCTGAGAAAGACCAGTTGTAGCATATTGCGAACCAACAGGTTGCCTTTAACACATGTTCTCGCGAATGCCAGGTTATTTCCACCAGAACAGTTCTTCGTTGTGAGTTGCTGAACTAGAACAGTTTTGTGTTATATTGTGTTATTTTGTGTTCAGTTCTTGTCGAATCCCAAGCAATGTCAGGTCTTGTTCTTGAAAGGCACCGGACATTGGGTGTCTTGGCTTGGGAAGGGCCACAAAGTTCGATCAGCAGGCGCCCAAAAAATGTCCCTAAAAAACATCAAAATTGCAGAGCTTTTTCAGAAATGGTCGCATACCTCGGATCAACCTCTACGAGTCCATGTCGCTGTCATTTCAACGCATATTTCCAGCAGTAGCTGGTGATAGACCATCAATCATGGGTGGTCTCTTAACAAGGAGATTTGGTCTCCCATGACGGGAAATATAGTATCCAGTCCCAGCTATGTTCATGTGTTTCATTTGGTACCCAAACATTTTGACCCGTACTAGTACCCCGGAATGGTCTCAGAGTTTTATGATAGATCGGACTTCCCTCCCATCAGCCTATGGTTCTGACATGTTCTGACACTATGCTGATGTTCTGTTGCAGCCACTTTCTTGGCCTGAAGGGCGTGGTTGGCTTTCTCATGGGTCAACCTTGGTCCGTCAACGCAGGAGGGTTCACCCAGGTCCAAAACTTGGAACAATGGCCGGTACTCCTCACAGGATGCTTTTATTGCAGACCTATCAGATGGGTATGTGCCAAAATAGTGGTACCCCCAAAACCACTTGCCTCCTTGTCAAATGTTTTGGTGGGTGATTGGTTACTCTATTTTGGCACCCAGATGTCGTAGGACATAACATCTGGGGCACAGCCATTGATGGCTTTGCGCAACGTATCAAGATTGGATAAGACATGATGATAGTGAAATCTAGTTGTTGCAGGAACCTTCCAGAAGCCAATTCAGTAAGGCTTCCCTTTGCGAAAGATCCCTCAAGTTATTGGTGCCTTGCCACCACGGATCATCCAGAAATGTTAGGAGTGATTCTGACATGTTCTGACACTTACTAAGCATCGTTTTCATGTGGCCACCGTGAGTTGGTCTTTTGGTTTCGAGGCAGATGATGTGACTCGAAACCTCCCGGGGATTTTTTGTTAGGATAGAAGGAGGCAGCCCTTCGACCCAAACGTTCCCATGGCTTCCCAAAACTACCAATTGCATCAACAGATTGAGGGACACTCAGATGATTGAAATTTGTTGTTTTCCACCTATGCATATACGATGTATACACTATGTATCCTGTTTGAGCCTATCTTTGTTCCTTGCCTCCAAAATGCACTGCCACAGGACATCACCCTGGTACAAACTGGGTGATTACGGTGTCCTATAAACTTGGTGAAAGTCAGTAAGCGTACCCACTGTCATCACCATCATATCCTGATCAAGCAAATATATACAAATCATGCCAAAGTTCGACACTTTTGCCCAAAAATGGAGGATGTGGTCTTTGCTGAGATGTTTATCACTCTTTTTATGTCAAGACATGGTGTACCCCAAACCATCCCAAATGCTCCTTTTTGGGGCACATGAATGAATGTTTTTGCAAACATTCCGTTGGGGTACCACCATCTATGGATAGCTCCAGCGGCTCCAGCTTTGTCTAGTTGTTAGCTTTGGGAATGCCTTTTGCCGCATTCCCACCTTAAGCTACTTCTGTCCTCTTAGTTGTATCAACCATAGCCAGGTCACTCATTGTTGGTTGGCCACTCACCCACCGTACGCTTTCATCACCTACAGTATTCATGAAGATCCCTGGTGCGGCTATGGGATGTTGGTCTAAATGGCTATGCAAAAAAGGATGGGGTGAACATTCCAACAAAGAGAGTCTTTTCTTGGGATGTGAGCAGAGGGGTCCGTGGTTTTGATGCGATTTTGTCAATGTTTAAACTGTATGCCCATGAATGATCAATATCCAGCGGCTATCATTGACCAGAACTACTGTACAATCACAAGGAACAACCTCTCATTTGTCTTGGTTTTGACAACGTAACCAATTTTGCTCTTGGTTGTTGACCCCTCATGGTTGGGCATGCTGAACAATTCATTGGACATATGACAGTGGGTCAAATGACCACGCCAGCCTTTGCTGGGGTGTGAACCACTCGTCCTTTTTCGGATGGTTGGTTATCCCCACATCGCTGGTCGTTGCCAGCAACACCGAGACGTCTATCCGCACCGACCTCGTGGTGTCATGCGCAGCCCTTGTGACGCAGCTGGGTATGCAGATTTTTGTTCCATCTGCGTGGCCTAGTCATGCTTAACCAATGAGTTTGGGGGCTTTACCATGGTTTCAGCAACAAACCTTGCGGTTTTATTCAGCAACACAGTTTGGAGGTTGTACCACCGTCCAAGTGGGTGTCGTTATTGTTTTAAAATCCTTCTGTGACCTCTGAAGTGGATGGTTTAGTTCTCTGTGAAATAGGAGTCCACTTTCCAATAACGTGACCTCAGGTTGATTTGGAACTTGCAGGGTCTCAACTTCGGTGGACAATACATGAAATTGTTGCATAGGGTGAAGGTAAATGCTGATCCTTTATGTAGATGGTTTCAGCGAAAAGGATCAAAGACACATGTCAATACATGTCGTCCTGGTGCTCGTTGCAGTAGCTTAAACATTTGTCAATCATTTGCCCAATCGTGGAAACCGTGGAACTTCGCAAACATTGACTGGTTGGTGGTTTAATCATTTTTGGTCTTCCCAGCTGCATTACTTTGGTTGACAAATCTCTTTCATAGATGGATAAAACAATCAACCAACAGATATTAATGATCATCTAGAATGGTGGACTAATATTTCATACGTACCTCATATTTCAACTACCAATCAAATTGATCGTTGTGTTTGAGTGAGATGGGTAGGGACACATTGCCTTTGGGTTTCTCAAGCGTGGCATGCTGGAATTCTCTGCTCCCTAATGGTCGTCCCTGTCATCAAGGTGGCTAATTTGTCATGACCGCCGTCATCGTAAGGAAGATGATTGCAAGAAAACACAGCAACAAGCATGACAAGTCAAAACATCATGGCTCGTGCTTTCTTTTTGCTGCACAATAGTGTCAATTGTTTGGAACTAGAAGCTACAGACAAACTGAGACTTATAGATGTAAAACGTGCACGTTTTGGACATTGTAGACTTTTTGAAGCGGCTTTGGTTCAAATCATTTGATACAACCTCCTGAAGGCTTGGTCGATCCTTAGACGACGAACTATTCGTCTCTGAGACATTCACTTAATGGGCTGGGTTTCATACTTGGCGGTTTAATGGATCTTCTGTCTTACCACCATCAGTGGGACAGTGGCATTGGAAAACCGTTGTTGGGAGTCCAAGGATACTTGCGATTCTGAGCGCCTTCTTTATGTCGCTATTCAACAGGCCCGGACGTATGAAAAAGGCCGTGGTTGTTTAGCTTGGAGGTTGAAAACTTGTTGTTTAACTTCTCATTGAATCCCAAGAAAGTCAGTGCAAGTGCATACGTTTCCGTACTTGCTAGTTATGGTGTTTGTGTATGTTTGCGGGCGTGAAATGTAGTGAAGTGTGATTCTTTTTCCAACAAATTATCCAGCTGTTTTGCTGTGTTTCTTGATCCTGCTTGATGGCTCTCAGTTCTTGCGTACTCGATTACAATGATACAAACGTCTACACGGTAGGATATATGGTGGTTTCTGAAAATCCGGAAGCCAAAAAAAATATCGTTCATTATCATGAATGGTTTATTTCAGATGATTTGGAAAGTACCCTATTTTGAGGAACCACAATATGATATAGAACATTTAGACTTTGCTTGAAAGTAAAACCGTCCCCCGTTCCATCGCCGCAGGTTGGAGGGGCTGTTCCACCAAATTAGTTTGATCAACCTGGTGGAACGCGAAGAGGTGGAGGAGATGACGGTTGGGAAGGGATGGACCGGTGGAAGGGTCCTCGGCGGTTGGCCTCGGCTGGATGGGTTGATGGTTTCTGTTTTGTGGTGCCCAGCAGTTTCAACCACGGCACAGATGAGCAGCGCGTGTGATGGTTTTATGTGACAGGTGGTTGGAGCTGGTGGCATATTTTTCATGTGATTCTTTGCCATATCACCACAAGCTGAAAGCTACATTACCCAAGTCCGACTACTTCCACCGCTTCCCCACACAGCTTATAGACTTATAGATTCTGCCCAGAGGCGGGCCTGCCTGCCCTTGTAGATTCAGTCTCTCATGGGATGCTTGGTTGAAATGATGACGTTCGGCTTGGGGTCAAATCACCATCACCTCCATGGCCGGCCTGACAGGCTGGCAGATGTGAGTTTATCCTTTTTGCGATGGATTTTTAGAGGCCAGCAAGCATATCAGTAGCCTTGAAGTCTGGAAGGCCATACAAATCCATCAAAAAAACGCAGAAGTGCCGGGATGATCCAGGATTTCAGTGGTTCAAGGCCATGGCTGTCCAGGATTTGGAGGATACTCACGACATGTTGCTGGACACGCTGAAAGCACAAGGTGATGTTTTCAAGCGCATGCGACCTGGCCCAGGGGCGATCAGTGACGGCGAGACCGGACTCAACCTGGAAGATAAACATGAAACAAACCCAACATCAATGACCTACACTCTGGTAAACTAACATGGCAATGGAAAATCACCATGTTTTATAGAGAAACCCTGGGAAACCATTGATAATAGTTGATGGATTTTCCATTGCTATGTTACCAGAGGGTATCCAGTTCAAGCAGACGAGATCCGACCCTGAAGACCCGGCTTATTGATTTGATATGGCTATGGGTCAATAATAGCCAACCAATAATAGGGGATACTCACCGACAATAATGGCGAAAATAATGGTTAATGACAGGGGAATCAGGGGTACAGGGTTTTGACCCACTGCCGTATTGTAAAAACCACAACAACTTTTGATTCGAGAGCTACTGGGAAAACAAGTTTTGACTGAAGACTTGGTGCTTGGTAAATTCAATGCTTTGGTCAAAAAATCATTAGATATGAAACTCTTTGTTTTCTATTCTTCTCCTGAGATCTTCAGCATTTTTGGGTAGTATATATTTTGGGGTATTTTGTGCAAACCCTGCTCGAATGATTGGATGCTTCTCTGCCTGCCTGCTTAGTTCAGGGTTTTTATGGGGGATTCTGCTAGATGTATACAACTGTATACATGCACAGTATAAGATCTCAACTGAAAACTGTGACCACCAAAAGAAAGCCTGTGAAAAGAAAGCCTGTTATCTTGGAGATCAAGAGGTAGATACTTGCTTCCAATCGAATTTGTCCGACTTGGAGACTCGTTGCTATCCATCGCCGATTTGAGTGCTGCCCGCCCTGCTCGTCGTCGATGAACCAAGTGGACCAAGGTCACATTATTATCCGCTCGTCCTCCTGATCATCTTCATAGTGGCAGAGTTGGCAGCTGGGAAGATCAGCCGTGCTGCCTAGGAAACAAATGACGTACTGATGTGCTGAATCGATACAGCAGCTAATGTCCCAATGGTCGATATTACCAACTATTTGTAACATTAGATAAATAATGTGCGAATTACGCTGTTCTATTGTATCCGTTGAATTTGTACACACGATATACGATTATATGGGTGCATTATGATTATCGTTCTTACCGGCAATGATCATACCCCATTAGTTTCACAGCCACTAGCCCACAGGCGCTTCCATTGTGGTGACCCAGCTCGTGTTTTAATCCGATGCCCAGGTGTCAACACAATTTAGTCACTAAGGGGTGTGTTGACAAAATTGTATGATTTATTTGTATCTTGGTTCAGTTGATTGATTTGGTCACTTGGTACCCCTTGGTGATTCATTTGGGCAAATCGGGTCCCCACATCCTGAATATGGAAGGCTGTTTAACAAATCTTTCATTTACAGGGGAAAGGATTCGCATGCAAACAGCCAAATATGCAGGTTGCAAATGCTGAGAGTGCCCTTACTAGTAAGCAATGATGATGACCCGTTGCCTTCCGATATATTTGGAACAAAGAAGTACATCAATCTTCTTGGAACCCTTCGTATTTGTATTTGGTACCACAAGTTAGAACACTGGAGCGTGTGTGCGCAGTGAATCTGTATATGTATAATACAGACTGAATACTGCTTATATACACATATATGCATATAGATTCACATTGGTTTACATGTGAATATGTACATGTTAGTCTATATAAGTACATAGGTAGGCAAAGGTATACATACACATCCACTGTAGACATTTTTACACGTGTATAACTATATATGTAACAATATCTGTGTGTGTGTCATCGTATATCTATATCTATTGGTATAAACAGTTTTTACAGATGTACAGGTATTTGCAACTCTATGCAAAATATACATGTGTGAAAAGTATGTATATGTAGATAATATATAATATTTGTAAAGATGCAAATGTACCCATAAAACCAAGTAGAAGCCAAACATTAAAGAATATCCACATCTGCACTTCGACCAGCTCCTCACCATAGAATTTCACATAGTTTGTGTTTTCATGGTTTTGCACTGTGCACATGTTGTTTGCCTATTTCTACATAATACTTCTTAATTATCCTTGATTTACTCAGAATCATACAAAGCAATCATGTCCTACACAGTTGGTTTGCTTTGTTGAGCTAGCTATTCTGTTTGTGTATACTGTTTATATTATCTTAGTAGCATGCTTCTGAGGAAGCACACAGCTGTCTCTAATATGGGTGGATCATGGTGGATCCATACATGGTGGTACTCCACAACCATCCCAAGTCATGATCATTATAAGGCCACCAACCAGCTACATGGCAGTGGGTCAGTTCACCCTGTACCCCCGGTTTCCCTATCATTAACCAGCTTGTTTTCCCTATAACATTGTTGGTGGTTATTCCCAATGAAAGTATTTTTGGTTCTATGAGTACATCATGGCACATCATGGACAAAGCCATCTTCTGCGGATTTTTTTGCAATCTTTTTGCAGCACCCAGCGGCCGAAGCTCGGGTTGGAGTTTTGGGTTCCGCCAAGATCTTCCTCATCTCAACGGGGTACATGCATGCCATCGAGGCCGGTGATCCGTGGCCGTTCCATGAAAATGGTTGGTCAAGATGTGTGAGAAGCTTTGGTCATGCTGAGATCCCAAGACTGTTAGCTGTGAGTTGAGAATATGTGGCCAGGAATACTACATTGTCATTGGGTCAGCTGGCAAGATGGTTTGCCAATTCTCTATCATTTTGAGGTGTGTTGTTGGATGTGACTCCCGAAACATATCACACATTTGGACACTTGATCAGTCTCAAGGCACTGTGTGTGCGTGTGTGTGTGCGTTCGCTAATGCTCGGCTGCTAATGCCTTGGTCCTGAGCCAGCTGCTGAAGCGCAACTGTGCTGCACGATGTGATTTCGCTTGCAGGACAGATTGGCCAAGTACGCTTTCTATGGCACCACCTTAGTCGTCCTGCTCTCAGGGCCAGGTGATGGCTGTAACCAAGCAGGTGTTTCCTTCAACACAAGTAAATCCTGAAGAAACAACTTGTCCTCGTCCTTGGCTGACTAGCTGGCAACGGAAGATCACCACTTTTCATAGGCAGTTCATGATTGACCCAACAGCGGTGCATATTGCAGGGCTAGATCAGTTTGAGGTGGAAGTTCATTTGGTGTATATGTCTAAATCTATAAATATTAATTATGAAGGGACATCTATTTATGAAGGGATATTTGCTGTGCTGCATACTTGAGAGTTTTCATATGTTGACATGTGAATCGATACATCAAGAACAAAGCTTAACCAACAAGATCCGAACATCAGAAACAACAATGGAACCAATGATTCTTGTGAATAGCAACCACAAGTCACATATTCTATCTAGATTACTACTTTTTGCTAATTACAGCACACGCTTGCAACACCAGTAGGCTGTAAGAATAGCGCTGAGGAGGTATAGTGAATCATATGTTCAGGTATACTTGGTGTTTGGTAAAACTCTCCTTCCGAGATCCCGGGATGCCGCGAATACCATGGTGAAATCTCCATGTTGAACCCATTGGAACGGCAAACTCAGTTCTCAAAGGTGGATCCTGTTTTGTTGAAGACTTGGCGACCGTTGACCCAAAAATGATTTCAGTTTTCCTGGGGGTTCACAGCTTCACAAAACTTACGGCTGCTCATTTCGTTGATTCTGTTCCAGTGAGTTCTCAAAGAACTCTGTAAACCAATGGAGGGGGGTGCAACCCTGGTTTATCATCCACCCGTTATAACCAACTCATCACTGCTCAGAGGCCACATGGGTGGAGATCAGCTGAGGCCTTCATCATCACCTTTTTTCTGACGACTTTCCTGCGCATCGAGGGGATGTTCACTGACTTCTGCCACCTCGCAGAAGCGACCCTTGGAGCTGGCCGGAAGTTGTGGTTGGAAGTCGCCCATGGCAGAAGTAGCTGGTGGGGAACAAGAATTTCCGATGGTCCATGGCGCTGGTGGGTATCAAGAGGTTCTGATGGTCCACGTATGTCCACCTTAAACCTTCACAGTTTGAGTTTGGGGGTTCAACTCAGTGGCAAGGAAATCTATTGATCGTTCGCATGCCAGTGAACCACTGCCCACAGCTGAGATGTCATTCTTGGAGTGGTTGGTTTGTGGAGGTCATGCCGTTCGCACCCATGTGGCAGTTCGGAGCCTCCCAGGAGTGTTAATGCTGTTGTTGGGAGCGCTTTGCAGCTCAGGAGCTTGAAAGACATGGAGGAGTTTGTAAAGAACCTTCAAAACAAGTTAAAAAGAAAGGCACAGGCAAGACCCGTCTTGCCAGACGTGCAACAGTGGCGGTATGTTCATCTTGAAGTGGATAATGGTTGGAAGAGATTGCACTGACATTATGTGCTTTCAGAATTGACTTGCATCCGTTGCATTGAAACAAAGTTCCCTAGCCAAGGGGATGCCCTGAAACTGTCAGTCTTGCTTTCAGCTTGACAAGACTGATGTCATTTGCATACAGGTCAACAAAATATGGCATCTGAAAGTTGGCCTGTTTCTTCTTACGGTTGTTCCCGGTGCACTTCACGTGGGGGCGAAGCCAGGGAAGAAGTTGTGCCACAGATTGAAACGCAGATGGTGACTGGGAAACCAACCACCGATTCGTGAAGAAGCTTCTTGCAGTTTACCTCCAGAATCCTCAATGTGTTTTTAAAATGTTTGTGCACAGTAGGAAAACTGCAGATGTATTTGTCCACAGTCAACACCAATTGTTGCATGAGAGAGATTGCCCTGTTGACGAGCAAATTCGGTTTGGTGATGCCTCATATTTTGTCCAAATGTTTAATATTGGGCACATTGAATGAACCACATGCCATTTTGAGATTCCCAAGTTGCTGGCTGGTATCCAAGTCGGTTTTTCTGTTGATAGTCAAGAATTCTTCCATTCAAAATCCCATGCACCTCAGTAAGGAATTCCTGATAGACCAGCAGCAGAATGTCATAGGATGTGCTTCTACCAGTGGTTGAAAGCTATGTCAGGCCAAGATGCAAGCATGTGCCCGCGGCGAAAACATCTGTTTCTGAGAGCGCCGCTCACCGTCGAGCCGTTGGCAGATGAAGGGCCATGGCTCCACCTGTAGCCAGCTGCGAATGTTGCCCCTGCACAGGATTGCGCGGGGCGCCGTGCCTTGGGTTATGTGGAGACAGGTCTGGGTCATCGATGACAGCATCTGAGGGCGACCTTGCAAAGGGCGAGCAAAGCTGATGGTCGATTTACCACCGTCACATGAATGGGCTGTTCATGACTACAGAAAAGGTGACTCACATGAGCATGAAGAAACAATAGGCTAGATCATATAGTTCATGTGGTGTTGCACATTGCACGTCACTGACCCTCGATGAAAAAGGAGTTTGTTCTCGCGTTTCTTTTAAATTCAAACAGCGGTTGTTTGAGTGGGTAGCAAAACATAAGTATTGCCAAAACCATTGCAAATTGTGTAGTTCAAAGCCAACCATCCCACATGGATATGGGCATTGGCTGGTCAGAACCAACCATCCGAACTTGTGCATATAGTTCCGCATCCGAACAGCTCGACGTTCAGATCGATCGCATAGTATGTCCCTGTAGAACTATGGATGCACAATTTGCTGCATTTTTAAGCGCATGCAAACGTTTTACACAAGAGCTTACACATGTATATATATATATATCACAGAAATTCACTTGTTCCCATACTTTTTTAATGCTGAATTATGGACATGAACATTATTTCTTGAGATGCTAATGCACAGACATTTCCCTATGTGGATGTGACACCTGATGCACGGTGATTTCGCGTCGGCAACGCAACCTGGGTTGGGCCATTCTTCATGGACCGACCCGGGGAGTAGGTAGAGGCAAGACACTTCGCCCGCCAGCCCCAAGTGAGTCGATTTCTGTGCCACTTGCTGCATGACAGGGTGATTTTAAGTGGGGCACGATCTTTGAGTGCACATCCCATCCATAGTGATTCTAAGTGATTGTAAGTGATTCTAAGTGATTCTAAGTGATTCTAAGTGATTGTAAGTGGCATTGTTTTTGTAGCAAGGGATTCAACTGGTTGTTTCTCCCTCTTAGCCGACGGATCACTTTTATCAGGAGCCAGCATGAGCCAGCAATCGTCAGTGGCCATGTGGGTCAATTGCTTTGCCTTTAAGAGAATGCTGAGATGGACATCCATCATGCATCCAGATTTTTTCTTTTGGGCCTATGAACACCATCGTAGCAGAGCTTGACAACTACCATGCCTTTCACATCGAATTGCCACTTGTTTCCAGAGACGGGTGCAACTTTGTGTAAGAGACCTGTTGCGGGCTGTGAAGGGTGAACAGTTTTGCCACTAGAAATTGTGATGATTCACAGCTTGTTGCCTTAGGCACCAGCTGTGCGTTTGGAGGTCCAGAAATGGTGGTGCCACAGTCCAAAATGATCCAACATGTTTAGTTTTGGGTCACAAAAGCCATCAAATGTGTCATGTACAGCACATAAATATATCAACAAAACCTCATTGTTTCACATGATTTTTAAGCTCCCCAAAAATATTGTATGATACACTCAATTTGGGGATTGTGATATAGTTCGTGACTCGGACTCTGCCATCTACGGACCGCTCATATCCGCTCATGTTGTGTAAAGAATCGCAGCCGATCCTGGATGCGCTCGTTGAAAAGACGGCTGCAGGACCCCCTGTCTGGACCAGAAGCACCCAAAGTGTCACAAAAAACATTGAAACATAGTGAAACTTATTTGGTTGGTGGTTTTCATAGTGGTTAATAACCAAGAAACAGTGAAACTGGTTGGGGTTACAACCATAAATAGTGGTTGATAGTTGATAATAAGAGACAATCAGCAAAAATGATGCTCAATGAAACATTTGCTAGGAGCTTTGAGGGGACCATTTGCTAAAATCAACCCACGTGAATCTTTGCCAAAGAGTTTGGTCAGATCAAATTCACTCCAGGGTTTTCCATTGTCTTCTCACCACCTGTTCTTTGCTGGGTTCGGAGGCACAAAAGATGGCCAGTCAGAGGACAGATGACGAAAGATTTCGCACACAATTCGGGACACACAAGGGCGCAATTCAATAATAACTATGTGCCTAGGTGACTTGAGATAATTTGAGGTAGGCAGGCAGCTCTCGATTGGATGATCTTGTTTGGGCTTGAAACTTTGTTGTAGGGATGCTGTGGCAATTGTGCACTCAAAATTTCAGCAAAGGGTGATTTCGTTTGTCAAAGTGACCCTTCTTGGAACGCATTGAGTGGAAGCCAATGTTCACATGTTTTTGTTGTTTTTGTTGTTGTTGTTGTTGTTGCTTCTTGTTGAACCCACAAAGCAGTTTGATGTTTTGGCATTGTCAGAACTGCTTCAATTTGGCAAAAACAACAGTTTGGGGAAGCAAAGGAGTTCTTAATCATCATAGTCGTTATTCGTGCAGAGCAGACCTCTCCCATTGCCGATATCTTTTACTTCTCCCATGAGACCAACGGCTTTGCGGGGTCATCATGAGTTGCTATTAGTTTGAATTGGATCATGACAAGAATTCTCTTACGCACTTGCTCCAGATGGTTGTCCACGTTGTGTGTATTTCTCTTGGCAATAGGTGCGGTTCTGCTTGTTGGGTGTTTCTCAAGATAACCCGAAAAATGGCTGGTTGAGTACTCTAAATGGTAAAAATTGGATGATTAAGGGGTACCCCTGTTTTGAGAAACCCCCAGATGACCACCAAGGGTCTCACCAATTGAAGTGCTGATACCGTCAATGCGAAGGCTCTGACGAGTCTTGAATATCCAGCGAAGGACTTTCTGGCCTTCTTGAAGAACCTAAAGCTGCTGCTGTTCTCAGCCAGCAAAGGCGCGATTCTTAAGAAACGAGGTGAAGAAACAATTGAGGTGCCAACATTGAACACTCGTGAACTCTCCTCAACTCGTGAACTTTGCAGAAATGTTATGAATTTGCGTAAATTCTAAGATGGAACAAGTCTCTAATTGGTTTGCGTAATTCATTTTTTTGAATGAATCCTAAGATGGGAATGAACGGGACAAAGTCATTTTTGAATTCACCCCCGCAAGGTGTGACCTTGGCAGCTGCAGTTGCTCTTTGCTACTTGGCGCCTACTGAGGCAGCTTGCAACACTGGTCTGTGGACACATGAAATTGACACGATGATTTAACATGACTAAACGTCTTAACTTGCCATCATTTTGGACATGTCTGCATTTGTTGCATATGTGATGGTTATGTTTATGTTGTGTTGGCGGACAAAAAACATCATTTTTTGGTGGTAGTATCGATGGCCTAACATTGCCTGTCACACAGTTGCTGTCACTGGAGATCACTGGACGCCAGGAGATCAGTTGCGTGGCTATGCCGTTGATGAGATGTTTGCGGCAGGTGCTGGGACACTTCCAAACGTTGACGTGGAGATGGGTCAATACCAACCAACAACGCAATAGATTCAATAGAACATGCATAGAAACGTCGCAGCGGCTGGACTATTCGGTCATATTTGGTCCATTCTTGGGAAGGGTCCCGGGTTTTTGACCCACAGTGGTTCCTATCCGCCATCAGTGTCTGTCACATGAGCTTGGGCAAGCCGGAAGACGTTGTCAGGTCTGTCAGGTATCGGCATGGATTGAAAACGTGGAACGCCACAACCGGCTCGTTTCCCTTGGAAACGTATCATGACCAGACCCAGCTGGCCCAGCTGTTTCATGACAGGATTCTCATGAGGGTAACCAAGAGGAACTGATATCATGAAGAGTAGATGCGAAGGGTAAGGTGGGTGACCATCAGCGACTGATCAAGTTAGACCCCATGCGATGTTGATCCTTTCGGTGGCGAGGGTCATTTTACCTGGATCTGTTTGTGCCAGGGAGGGCTAGGCCTTTGCAGCTGACTAAGCCGCCGGAGACACAGCCGCGGCTATGCAGGCGACGCCGGAGGCATCCATCACTTTGCTCTCTGCAGTGGCGCCATTGGTTCAGGTGCGGCCCGATGGGAACCGGCGCACGGGGGACGATGGTTCACCAAGGTTTAGCACGGTTCCTGACATTTTCTGGCCAAAGTTTAATGATGTTAAAGCCATTAAGTGTGGAGGGTGGCGATGTAAATTCTTCCATCAAATCTATCCGTGAAAGAAAATAAAAACTCAGCTGTAGGTTCTGATTGCTGTGCGTGGGTCTTTCACTGTTCCCTCGCATAGCTTCGTAAGGCAATCCATGACCAGTCATGACCAGTATGTGTAGATGATTAAAGACTTGGGCCGTGACCCTTAATGATGATCAAGGATGAATAGCGGTCATGACCAATATGTGAGGATCAGTGCTGTGTGCACCACAACATGTGGCTTTGGACACATTGCAAGAGGTTGACTCCCTTTGGGCATCTCACATAGCAACTCAAGATCCCCCATCGTTTTAGAATAGTCATACCGATGGGAGATGGGAAATACCGCAAGATTGCACTTTAGATTGCTTGCAATGTCGAATCACAGACGGATTTGTCACCATATGCTGAAATGGGGGTCGCTACTCCCAAAACTTGATGGCTTGCGATGAAGGGAAACCATCCAGAATCACAACATGTACCCACTGATCCCAACTATTAGTTGGTTCGCAGTTGTACTTCTCTATTTTTGGTTAAACATTCTAAACAATGAACCAGGTGGTCAAAGCAAGGTGGATTAAGCTTAAACCAAAGGCAATTGGTTTGGTGCTAACGGGGCTACCATAACGCATTTGTTGTTGCAGCTCTAGATACGGCACTGGTGTGCTAAGAGGTCAGAACACTGCAGGCTGGCGATGTACTTGTACCAACAGATAGCAGTCATTGGAGACACTACATATTCTTTAAAGGCCTTGGTGTGTTATGTCCGGTGTCAGGCTCGCCCTGAGCTCTTTAGAACCATGATCCGCGAGTTCTTCATACAGGCGAGCCAATTGGGAGTTGCTCTCTCGTGGGATTTTGGGCATTGAGTATCTCAAAGTTCCTTGACTTCTATGTACAGCCCTATGCTATGTAGTGAAGTTTCGTTGGTTCAGTGTTCAAAGGTCACTGTGGTTGAGATTGTGAGATTGTAAACATCATCAATTCAGATGTGGCTGTGGGGTCTTTCGCTTGTTGTCATCCCTTCAGACCAGGCTGCCCAGGCTCTGTGCGTCCATGTTTGCTCGAAACTTTCTGCATTTTTTGTAGCCCTGGCACCGCAGTCCTTTGATCCTCCGGAGATGAAGAGATCGAAGCTGAAGGCGGGCCCAGGGCGTATCATTGATGAGGGCCTAGATGGCATTTTTCAAGGAATTGTTCACCATGAGTTTTCGTCCTAGAGTATCCTAAAGTATATTTGATGCAATATGGCTCATTGCTCGGAAATTGCTACTGCCGACGGATACTAAGGGCAATTATTTTCTCACCCTAGGTTTTCATAGGTTTTCTACTGTATGGTTTTCTCCCTTAGTACCTCACAAATCCCCTGCAGATCTCTGGACGATTTTTCGGTTCAGTTGTTCATCGCGGATCAGGTGATCGAGATGTTGGTGGACGATACCAATGTGCAAATGGTGCTGAGGGAACTGCAGGTGGAACCGGCAGAGTGGGTGTGAAGGACGTATCAACACATATTATATGCAATGAGTATCAACATAAACGTGTTTTGTTTGAGGTGAATGCTGGTTTGATTTGTTTCGCTGCTGTAAGGGTTTCAACATGTTTCATCCATATTTGAAACATTTTGGAATAACTATAGTGTATCAATGTATGTGACAGTTTTTGTTAAACACTTATTCATGAATTTGGGATTAGGCTTAGCTGGCTCTTGTGGAGGGTGTATGTGTAACTGCTACTGCGCTGTGCTGATGCTTCCAATAAAGGTGGTGCTCCTTCTCAGCCTTGAACGTTGGCGGCTGCACTACCACTTTTGTTCGTCGACCAATTCACCAGACTCAACCATTATAGAATATACCAGTCAGTGTGTAGTCAGGAGCAATCAGCCATTATTGTTCAACCGCCATTGAGCATTCATGATCAACCATTGTCATCCATGAAAAAACGATTGTTGACCAACTGGATTGATTCTTTTCCAAGCAGATTCTGTGGCTTCTTAGATTCATGGGCCTGCTATGGAGCATGTCAACCCTACCGGCATTGGTAAAATAAAACGATACAGATCTCAGCCACTATTTATCCGTCATTGCCAAACATGATCAGCCACTATCATCACTACCAGTTGCTATCAATTACTTAAGCAACGGTTTTCTGTTACCATCAGTTGCTATCGATTACTGTCACTATCAATTACTGTCACTATCAATTACTGTCACTATCAATGAGATTGGTTGCCATCAGTTACTATTATCAACATGTTGGTGGTTTTAAACATGTTTTACTTTCCCTGGTCATTATTAACAAATGGTTGGCTGCATATGTTTTTCATAGGGGTTAAAACCACCCACCAGTCAATCTACCTATTCTTGTTTTGTGCACCACCGCTTCCGAACCTCGTTAGATGGGCCATGAGTTAGCTATGGATCCCAAAAACAAATTCATTCAATCAGTATTTTGTGGAAATCTAACATCTTTGGTTATTTTGGTTCATGCTATATGAAGCTGAACAAGAATCCTGCAGTAGCAAAACCAGCAAGTTACTGACTTTTCATAACCAATCATGGAACTGGAACTCTGCAGCCCCGGCAGGTCTACGTGTCATGGCACTCGCAGCCAGACTTTGTGGCACAGGCTGTTAGAACCATTGCGCAGGTCGCTCTGAAGATGAGTTCGGTGCCATCACCGCGCGGGAATGGGTTCGGGCAGTAATGGGAGCCAGAGGAACTATGAGGCCTTCGAGTACTATTGGGGCGTAGAGTTCAACGCTGATGGGCTTTCTGGAGGGCTCATGGCCTGGTTTTGCATACGGCACACTTGACCATGTCACAATTATTGATGGGTTTGATTTTCCATTGAGAGAGAAAGAGAGAGAGAGAGAGAGATTTGCTGCCGCATGCATCATGGAAAGTGCTTCAAGTGAACTCAATTCATCCCAAAGTAGGCTCCATGTGTTCGTGTATGCGACTATGCTATATTGTACTGGAATTTCTACCACGCAGAACCAGGGATTGCACAGCAGGTCTTCTAATGATTTTTACATGAATCACCTATCAAAATCTATCCAACAAGCCCATGGGCGTGCCTGCGGCATCATTTGGCTCGATAGTTGATGCCTCTTGTCCCTTTCTGCACATCCAGGTGCGATTGCTCAGATGTTTGAGCAATGTGGACTGGTTGCGGATTAGTGTGATGTCACCTAAGAAGCCATTGCAGTAGATCCTATAACATTCAAAAAGGCACGCCCTTATCTCATCTTATCTCTCTAAAGGGAAGCTTCAAGCCCTTTCCCAAATAGTCCCAGACATTGTCCCCCATGGATCTGCCCAAATTATCCTCCATGGATCTACTGTCCAGGAAACTTCAAGCACTTTCCCAAGAGCACTCTCCTGCCCAAGAGGATTGATTCACTTCGCTGTAACGCTGACAGATCTTTCATGTTGAAAGCCCCTACCATAGACTCCTGAATTCTTCACCCCTTGTTCTAACGACCTCCGCTCGCTTGATTCAGGCAAAAGCATCAAATACCTTGGCGACATGCTTAGACACCCAGAATCTCCTGAACAAATGACTTATTTCAACACTACCAAAGCCCTATGAACAATCAACTCCAGTTTCAGAAGAGGTGCTCCTAGATGCTCCTGGATTGGCTTTACCTGAAGCCACACCTAAGATTTGATTCAAACACATAGGTCTGTCCCTCCCACACCTGGAGAATTCTCACGATCTTACACTTTACTACATGGCGGAACCCAGACAATTCTCCTGCACCAGCATGCAGAATTGGTACAACACAACACATCAACTCCACCATTTGCTTAGTAGCAGAAGATATGGAAACTACTTACCCCCAAACGAAATGCAATCAACAAGAGCCATTTCAAAGCTCAAACCCTCTGAGGGAAGCTGCAGACATGCGGCCCCTTCTGGGCTGCATATCGCTAGAGAGAAAAAAACACTCAACAATAACAAGTCTTCCCCTCACGTCTACATTTTGCATTTGTATCCCCGTATCACCTCTTCCCTTTGTAATCTCCAGATAGTTGTTTTCTTTATGGTCTCCGCGACGATCTTCTGGAAGCCGCCTGTAAGGTGCTCCCGGTAATGTCAAGGGTGGTGCGTAGCCGTCCCGGAACTGCCAGCTCGGGTACAGCATTGATGGATGGCAGGTGATTTCCGATGCTTAAGTTGAGAGTATCCCATGATCATTCGTTCAATCCCTAGTGATTCCCAATCGCTACTGGAGTACCTAGGGCCCATACCACGCCCAGAACGAATATGATTTCTGTAGTGGTTGCTTCTTCCCACCAAGTTGTTTACCCATCATCAGCACATCATCAAGGATTCTGTTTCAGCAGCTCACTAACCATCCTGCCGCACAAGATCATGAACCATGACCATGACCTTCAGCTGATTCATTCATCATCATTTACCGCATCACAGCAGTAATCATTAAGATGCATTCATCACTTATTATTCATGGCCATGACCACGACTTAATGATCATGTGGTATCAAACAGAAATCAATAATTGACCAGTACCCATGATTCCTTGTTGACAATCCACGGATCAATCTCTATGACGATCTGTATTAAGTGTCTTTTTGATCATCATCAACCGTCATAAACCAGAATTGAGTTTTGGGTTACGAACAAACCACTGACAATTTAGCCATTCTACTGACACTTTGCCATTCCAACCAGTATTGCGAACAGTGTCATGCCGACTTTTTTGTTAGCAAATCCACTTACTGTCACCACTAAGCTGGTGCCGAACCATGAAAAAAACATCAGCCACACTAGGTTGTGTCACCACCAAGTTGGTGCCTACCAAGATGGTCGCTCAGCCACTAGTGGTACTTTACAGAAGTAGCTAACATCTCAACCGTAGAAAAACAATCCACTAAGTTACTTAGGTAATTTTATGTTATGTAAATTGCCGCTACGTTGCGGCCTATCTATAGCTATCAACAACATCAACCAAGGTGATTTTGGATCTTGAAGCCATCGTTATTTTTCTCGCATGGGTTGAAACAATCAACAACATTCTGGGGTTGAAACCCCTCCGACAAATATTCGTCAACCCCTATCTATCAACTGTAAAACCAGGTCACTACTAGGTCACTGATCTAAAATACCACTGATCAACCACTGATCAACCACTGATCAACTGGTCAATACCACTGAAAAATATCTTCGTCAACCGTAAAATCACTATCCACATATCTATCAACCCTAAAAACATTTCAGGATCTTCAGATAGGCTCAGGCTGCGCAGCGCCTGCGCAGCGGCTGGGGCGGCGAGGCTTCCATGAGATCCCTGGAGCCCGCCTTCTCGGCGGCGCTGCGGCGCCTGCCGGGCGGATGCTTCGCCAAATGGCCCCAGGCTGCCCAGCGCCGGCGCAGCGGCTGGGGCGGCGAGGCTTCCATGAGATCCCTGGAGCCCGCCTTCTCGGCGGCGCTGCGGCGCCTGCCGGGCGGATGCTTCGCCAAGATGCCACGGTCCCAGGTGCGGAGCCTGGGGGAAGGGGATGAGATGAGTGGAGGATGGGGGACTTGGATTAGTTGTGCTTGGTGACATTGTGGAGTTGGATTGGAATTCTGGAGTTGGAGTTGGATTGAAGTCTTGGAGTTGGAGTTGGATTACTTATTTAGATTTGGAGTTGGATTGGGGTTAGATTACTTCTTTAGATTTGGAGTTGGATTTGAGTTATGCTTGGTTTGACGGCGCTGATCGTTTGTTAGTGATGCTTAGATTAGCCTTGTTAGTTTGATTGACAATGGACTGATTCGCAAATTATGCTAGATTCCTGATTCTGATGGCAAGGATTGGTTGATTCGGATCTACTTTAAGGATGTTTGAAACTATTCTTCGATGATGATTGAATGAAAGTTGTGTAATCGGGGATATAGCAACCAGCATCAACCAACAGGGCCTGTTTAGAATGATTTCCCTTTGGTATCCTTTTGGTAAACAGCCGGGTGCTGGTGCCAGTGGCCTCACTATTGCATACTATGGCTAAATTGTGCTATTTCCAAGTAACCAATAGCAGGCATTCTTTGGTATGACCATAATCATTATATTTCATAGGGTATGTACACATCAAAGCAAAACTGCCACACAGTGACACCTTTATGAGATGGGGAGCCGAAGCCAAATTGAAGGTAGCATGTGGTGGTTTCTGAAGCCATTATAGGGAACCCAAAAAATGGTTGGCTTATCATTATGACTGGTTGATAAACTGGATGATTTCGGGGTACCCCTAATTTGAGAGAGACACATGTATACATTTGCCTTATTTAGGGTCAGCGGCTAATACGTGCCAAGGCTCTTCATGGGGGTACCTTTGTAACCTGATTGTTTGATATGTTTGGTTGATTTTTGATAGGTTTTAATAAGGGGGGTTGATGGCCAATATCGAGAGCAGCTTTGGGATTTAGTAGAGGTGAGCACTAACTTTGGTTACTTAATGGATTAGGTAGCAATCCTTGATTGAAGCTGAAGACTTGGGGTCCAAAACCCCAACAGCCATGACATAAAACTAGGAACAAAATGAAAAGCAAAACATTAACTTTATTACGGATATAATTAATGTTTTGTTCAGGGGAATGGCTAGCTTTACTTAGAGTATAAAGATTAATCCATGGTGGTTATTCTAGGAGCATTCTGTAGCAGTCTCACCTCCAAAGGTCTTGGTCGAAAGCGGACAAAATCAATGGGAGATATGATATGCCACCCCTATGACACGGCATATAGGAAACGATCTGCCCCGTTTGCAGGTGCAGTTGGGGCTTTTTTCAGATGTACAGCGGGCTTCATGTGTTAACTAAACAAATTGAATGTGATGTGATGCCCCGACGGTTCTTTCATTGGGGTAAATCGCTACGGACAAATTGACGAAATCTTGATCTAGGCCTCTTTTAAACAAAAATGACAACGAAATGGCCGAGTACTGGCTACCTCTGATTAATCAACAGGGCCCCGCCCTCCCCCCCCCCGCGTTTGCCCTCAAATAGTTTTACACTCCAACATGCAAGATGTCCGTATCATTGGATGTAAATTGCCACAATTTAGAACGGATACTCAAATGCCAAATCTAGGAAACCCAGCAATCCAGCAAATAGGGACCAAAAAGTGGTTTGCTTTGCCACTGATTCCTTCAACCAGCCACGCCGCAAAGGGCATGAGCGCACTCCCGCCACAAACGTCGCTGACCAACATGTGCACCTACTTCCGTCCATGGCCGAAGCACAGGTGCAGGGAGTGGTGTGCCACCGATTGGTGATTTGGGCCAGCTGTGTCTGCTTATGAATTAGATGCTCTGGCACATTTCCAAGTGGTGTTCTTGAGTGAAGCCGATGGATTGCACAGCTACATCGTTGGCTCTGAAATTCAAACAGTTTTATGCAGTGCAGTTTCGAATTCCTGCGAGAACACACTGGTCAAGTCCCCAGTCATGTTTTGCTTGCCCAATGCATCCAATTTGTGCAAGTCAACACATGTTTTTTGATAGGCATGAGTATGGCTCACACCGTTGGGTGTGAGATGGGCGATAGACATCAATCGCAGCGTATTCAAAGGGACATTACATGATATCACTTGATTTGAGGCATGGATCATATTCGGCTGTAGCCATGTAACAGATCCCCGTACCGTACACCGTACATCAAGTTATGTCAATCTACCGGTTGTTTTTGGATCGTGTTTTCGCCCAAGTTGTCCAGCCAGGTCCATGTTCATTATCTATGGCGGTCGACGTGATGCTTCCACCATCTCGCAGCCGGCTGAAGAAACCACTAGCAAGGTGCGATTTTCTGACTTGATTAACTTGCAACTCACAGTCCGCTTGAGGAGTGACAGGGTCCTGCAAGCTGTGGTTGTGCGTTGATTTCTGTTCTTTTTTAGTTTGGTGGTTGATTGACCAATATTTTTCATAGTGCCATAGGGATTGAAGCAAAAAAACAGGTTGAAACCACCCACGAGTCTTTACCACCAACCAGTCTTTGTTGAGTGCCTCTTTCAGTCTCCTGTTGGAAGCTTTGTCAGGTGGGGGAAATCTCAGAGATCAACTCCGGCTTCAACTTGGATGGCATCTATGGTCTGGGCGCACACAGCCCACAGCGCGCGGCATTGCATTCAGCTGCACATGGAGTGGAGCTCTTCATGAAATATGGGCAGCAACATATACGCACACAGTTGGTATTTAAGCATTTATATTTAGCATTGCATATGATAGCGTATGATATGAATTAAGTAGATTGATATCGTATGTATTTGTATATATATCTATATACCAATATGTATTTATATATCTATATATACATACTAATTTATGTATGGAAATATGATGTATAGATCTACTATAGGAAACATAGAGGAAACATGTTTGTCATTTTTCTTGAGATATGTATGTATGTATAGTTCTACATATGTACATATGTATATTAATACACACACATATATATATATATAGAGAGAGAGATGTATTTTTAGATATTATTATATATAAATATATAGATGTATGTTTAGATCTGATTACATATATATACACATTTATGTATACATATCTCTATACATTTTATTTGTTTGGTTATACGTATATATATATATATGTTTGCATGTATGTGTTTGGAATCTTGATTGGTATCCATAACGTATCAAAGATATGGGTGACTTCACGCCAACTTTACACCAGTCGCTGAGCAGTACCTGGGTAATCACTGATTTGGGAAATTACAACCCTTTATGAAAGAAACATATGAATTTATTGAAATTGAAAAAATATAGATATGTGGTTATTTGAGGGTAAACTTGTATAAGTAAAGTGTATGAACACGTTCACTTCAGCAGTCATTCTTGAGGTGGGATGAATGCCGCTGTTACTGCCAGTGCAGAGGGGCAGACAGGACCGGGATCCGACAGGAAAACGGCAGGATGTACACCCCTTCTTTTTGGTTGCGCAATGAGCCAGGATATCAGTGCTACACTAATGTTAGCTTCTCAGCTTTTGGAGGACTTCAAAATCATCCTCATCATCATCATCACCATCATCACCATCATCATCATCATCACCATCATCATCACCATCATCATCACCATCATCATCATCATCATCAACATCATCATCAACATCATCATCACCATCATCATCACCATCATAACCATCAGCAGCAGCAGCAGTTCCATGTCCATTTCAACCCCCCCCTGGCAGTCCCTGGCAGCAAATTGAAGCCTTGGCTCGGAGGAGGCGAGAAGCCAAAGGCAGCTGGACCTGTTGCAGCCCCAGTGGTGCTGTCATGGGAACCTTCACTTCAGCAATGTTCTGAACCTTTTGGGAATAATTTTTTTCTTCCCAATTTGTATAGAAAAGGAGAGGTCCTCAAGAGAGGTCAGAAATCATAATTTGTATAATAGAAACCTCCTTTCGACACATGCATACGATTCCTCATTATTATCTAGCTTGCGTGAAATCATATGCAGAATGTCGAGACAAATTCAATGCATCGCGGCCAGTGGGCAAGGTTTACCGAAGCTCATTTCATGTGCTGTATAAAAGAATATATGTATGTAAATGTATTTATACTTATATAGACATAGAATCACAGAGCATATCTAAACAACCACGATCTATGCACGTCACATGCTTGAAAAGTGTAAGTATGCGGAAACTTCAATATGTGCATGCGAAGGTGTCGGCTGGCGCGGTACAGCTAGTGATGAAGCATCACTAGTAATCAAGAAACGCGGCTAGTGTCATGTCAGTAGTGGTTTACCGGATACCGCATAGAAAGAGCTGTTCAATGGATTGTGTGTACAAGATACAGTTTTCTCTTGGAATGATCATCATGACTCTGGGTTTATGAGGTTTTCCCATGAAGAGCCCATCGTGATTACTTGTAGTTCCCTGCAACTGATTCCAACTGTACTTACGAGCTATCCCCAGCGACATCGCAACAACATTTTCCCGGTGTTATGAAACTTACACCCCAATCTGATCAAATTTGATACCACAGATACATCCCCACCTGTACTAAGTAAGCCTAGTTGGTAGGGTGCTCGTCACGCCGACCGGCTACTTTTTATGAAGAAAAAGTGGTGGTTTCAAACATGTGTCTATTTTTCCCATTGACTTTCGGATAGTTGGTTGGCAAACGGGCATATTTTTCATGACGGTGTTCGCACCACCAAGCTGTCCGGCCCTATGAGGTCGCTGCTATTAGGTCACCCCTAGTTGCTACCCCTACTGGTAGTAACCCCCATTAGTAACAGTAGCTACAATAGTTAACCCCTAGCCATTTGTTTGCTATTAGTAGCCCCTATGCTCCTGACTGGTGACTAAAGCTAGTTACCAGTTACCCCCTATACATTTTTTGGTACTGGCTAATAACAGAACCTACTGGTAGTAACCCCTATGAGCAACAGTAGCTGCAATATATATATATATATAGTTAACAATCGGTGTGAATTACTACCCGTACTGTTACTACCCCTACAGTCGTAGGGGTTGCTAAGCTATTACAGCAGCTAGTAATAGTTACAAGAGTGAACCCCTACTATATGTTAATTAACAACCCCTACTGGTAGTCAACCCCTATTAGTAATCCCCTCATAGTAACCCCTAAGTTAACCCCTACCACTATTAGTAAGCCCTGTTGCTTACAATCGTTAACCCCTAGTGGTAGTAACCTCTATATTAGTAGCCCCCAATCGTCACCCCTAACCCCTACCACTATTAGTACAAGGTGGGCCCCCAGTAATAGTAAGTTGGGTTATAACTCCCTATAACTGGTAGTTGCCTCTAGTTATAAGCCAGCTTATAGGTGGTTGGGGGCCCACCATTAGTAGCCCCTATTGCTTCCAAATAGTTCACCCATGTTGGTCCAAGGCCAAGCCCTTGGGGCTGGGCGGCGTGCGTCGCCGCTTTGAGCGGGGCCAGAAGCTCTCCATGGTTCCTGGGTCACAATGGATGGATCAATGGATGGTGGTTGGTGGGTGGTTAGTGGATGGTGGTTAGTGGATGGTCCTGAAGGAATGGTGAATGGATGGTGGTAAATGGATGGAATGCTCAAGGTGAATTAATCAAGTGACAATCAATTTTGAGGGTTCAATCTGGTTTGCAATCATGATTTTGATAGTGACAGCTCTAAACAACTCACAAATGAGGCACCGGGCTGGCCGTATTGGTCAAAAGTTGGTTGATCCGTAGAGCTTGTCATTGGACAACCATGGTTGTTTTTGTCATACAAGTATGTATGCATGTATAATTTGTTGTAGGCCCCATTGCAGGCAAACATCTCAACAGCCATCGTCCGTGGGCATCGGGCGTGCAGTCTTTGGATGCCATGCCCTGAAGTACGGAAGCATTTTATCCTTCGCAGGGAACATACCTGGACTTCCTGGTGTTCGCATTCTCTCCTTTTTGCTTTGGTTCCTAAGTGGGCACATGAAGATACTCCGCTTGCCTTAATTTGCATAGGGCACTTTGTTGAAAAAAACATGTTGTGATTTCCATATGACATGCGGCTCGCCGGGTTGCAGCACACTGCCTTCAATGCGGCACTCTACATTCAAGATGGATAGATCCACGGAGGCACCAATGTGATCAAGATATGGTATGATATGCTTGTAATTTGCTTAACAAAGTCGATTCCATGGGGTTAATTATCGGGTTCTCTCAGATTGCTCTCTAACAAAGTTGATTTGTTTAAGATTGTCGATTTGTTGAACTGAGTTGAGAGATATGGGGCAGTCGGGTCATTCCTTTGGAAAAATACAACAGGTCAGAGGACTATTCTTAAAGTACCTTACAGCCAATTGTGTTTTTCTTGCTGTTGTTGACTGGTACAAGGCTCTGATAAGGACATGATTGCGCATGTATTTTCATGCATTTGTATTTATATATATATATATACATGTACATATGTCGTATATGTGAAATACTTGCATATCATCTATTGTATATCTATCTTAAGTTATATATATATATTCATCTACATATTTGCATTGATTGAGCTGCTCTGAGAGACGAAATCTTCGGGACATACGAAGTCGGGGGCATGGATTCCATCCCAGGTCACAGCCTACGACTTCCCCTCGGGTCGTTTTGCCCGGCAAGCGGGGGTGGAGTTGGTGCTGGTGGGTGACAGCCTGGGGCACCCAGGGGCTTGGGACCAGGACAGGGAGATCCATGTGCTGTGACCATGTGTTCCAGCTCAGCCGCTTCTGGGGCCATGTCCTAATCTAGTTCCGGCATGGATAGTTCAGCATTAATAGTTGCTAAGGTCGTTGATAAGAGTTGATATGGATCTTCCAGTAGTTGTTGATATGGATCTTCCAGCAGTTCTTCCGGAGCCATAATAGTTGATATGGATCTTCCAGCATTTCATGTTGGATTCTGTGCACTTTGTTTCGCTGTGACCAATGCTTTTTGATGGAGCTGAGACTCAGTGACAAGCTGCAGAGATAGCGGAATATACAGCTTTTGGAAATTCGAGCCCAGCGTTCTCAAAGATGGTGACTCAAAATAGATATTCATCTATATAAGCACATACTGGGCCAAGCGCAGAATCGTGATAATGAACATATGTCTCGTCGAAGCAAGTGTTCTTTTCGCTTGTGACTAAATGTTTGATCTATACATTGAGTTAAAGGATTAATGGACTTCCTACTAAGTATATCTAATCTGTCAATTAGTGACGACAATCCTTGCTTTCAATTTCAATTAGTATATCTACTCTTTCAACTAGTGATTTCCTTGAATTGCAGAGGTCAGCAGGTGTCGCCACCGTACTAAGGCCTTGGCAATTGTCGGTGTGGCTCTCAATGGCAGCATTGATGAGTCGATGGAGAGGTGTCCCCTAGTGATCACACTGCTGTTGGAGATGTTGAAACGTTCACGTAGCATAACATATTTGGTAATTGTTATTGTAGCCGATTGGATATGACAAACTGCGCTTTTTCATGCTTATATTATATCTGATAATTGTTATAGTAGACGATTGGATATGACAAACTGCGACTATCCACGAAGAGCAGTCATGCGAACCCCTTTGTACAATAGACCATATGATCTACAAATCAAGCTTCTTCTAGCTCAACCAATCAAACATTATCAACCATTACTGATCATTAACAAGGATTATCAGCCATTTTTATTAACCATTTCTACAACCAATGGTTGATGCTACCATATAGTATGGAACATTTCTAATATTTGGTAATAAAAATGGATGTTAGTTCCAAATGTTTGGTGTTCTGAAGCTACCAGGTGCAGCCGGTCATTGCGTTAGTTCCAGCCTACTAAGGCTTGGCTTGTCAGACACGGTGGGGGTGACCATGGAGGCGCTGCGAAAACTTTGGACGTCCCTCCAAGTTTCTAGGTGATAGGTTCAATTTCAATCAGCACTATACTCGAGCGGTTCACCGTAAAGCTGTTGTCTCCAAATGTGATGAAAGGTTTGCTTCTTTTTTGCCCCAGCTGAGTAGCCAGGAGGTACAACACCAACAAAAACCATTAGAAATTAATAGTAATTAATTGATAGTTGCTAAAACTAAAACATTCGTTCTGGTGAGTGCTGAAACAACGGCAGGACATGCTGCGGGCAACCACCGCTGTACGGCGTGGTGTGGATGCCAGCGGCCCTGCGACGTCGCCAAAGCCGCTTGTGATTGGAGAATGCCTGGCCTGTTGACCCCGCGGCGTACCTGGAACCCAAACGACCCCTGTCTTGGATGGTTGACCCATAAGATTTGGGGTTAATCATCCAAAACAAGGGTCATTTGGGTTCCAGGTATATGTATTTGTTCATCTTTTTTAATGCATATGATATGCATTCTATACTAATCCAATATATTGAACTTAGTTAATGCATTGTTTGCTTTTCTTTTAATTTCATTGTTTATTTAATTGAACTTGTGTACTTCATTATTCAAAGAGATATGATGTTCAATGTCACCTGAGTTCAATTAAATGAAGTTCTCGCTGCTGCAGCAGGGTTCTTGAATCCAAGGATTTCATACGCTTTGCACCTTGCCAGGACATGCCTTTCGGTGGGTTGCCTAGTTCCTCAAAAATTCTGGCCTTTGCAAGATATTTACACCGACAAATACTGTACCAAAAAAGAAAAAACAAATGAAACATATTGAACAAAATTGATTGCTTTTTGTCGCAATTGTTTTACATAAAACCTTCATGAGCAGCAGCTTTTATTTACTGACATGTCATGTTTACTTGTGCATCCATGGCATTGCACGTTGGGCGGAGCCCACGACTCGAGGTTCGTACTTGACACTGGAAGACGCACTTCGGAACGCAGCTGCCTTCCGGGTTGCAGGCGGGAGGATGACCATTGAGGGTATGTCATCAGGCCTTGGTGTGTTTTGAAGCAGTTAACCAACCAACTTCCATGGTTTAACTGGCTGGTTGATGGTTAATAATAGGGGATGATAACTAGCAATTGTAGGGGATATATACCAAGTGTATGGCGAGCTGGGGCAAGCAATTCACCAACCAATTTCATGGTGGATGATGACCAACAAGTTCATAGTTGGGAAACGGCCTGGTTAATGATAGGGGAACCAGGGGGACTAAGAGTTTTGACCCACAGCCATATGGCAGTAGTTATTTTGTCAAGATCAGTGGATGTCTCGCAGTGGTGGTTCCAGTTTCAGTAGTTGTTTTATCATAAAATCTGGATAAATTGTTTGTTCATGTCTGTTCCACCACTAGTTCTAGGCAAATGAGTTGGAAAAAAATCCGATAGTTCCACTTTCATAGTTCAAATACTCAGATATACTGACACTTACAACACTTACATACTGATTTTTGAAATTTGCATCACGTGGTTCTCGCTACAGCGCAGGCGCCGATGTCGTAAAGCTCGAAGGTGGAGGTGTAGAACTCAGCTGGGAAGGTGCTGTGGGGGACCATCCCAGTGCCTCATGGCAGGTCCCATGAATGTCAGTGGCTGATTCAAAGTGAAGCCTGACCTCAGTTAGGTGTTTCTCAAGTCATAGGGGTACCCCCAAATCATCCACTATTAATAGTTTATAGCAATGACCCAGCCATTCTTGGGGTACCCCCATGGCTTGAGAAACCACCAGTTGAGGACTGTCCCAGGTCCCAGTGAGTCCCAGTTCCGTCGACGTTCAAACGACGGGACGGGGGAGTTGATCCAAGGTCACCTCGCCCATGTTGTGAAAGCGTTGACCAACGTTGGGCCCTTGGTCATTCGCGCTTGCACGAGACACAAATGGCTATGGGTCAATATTAACCAACCAATAATGGGAGATAATAACCAACCAATAACAGGGAAACAATGGTCAATGCTGGGGGAACCAAGGGTACGGGGTGTTGACCCAGTGCCAAATGATAAGTTTCTTTCGCTAGAAACATGTTTCTTCTCACACTTGTTGCTGTGGGAAGGAAAGGGTGACGCTTGTTATGTGTCATATATATTTAGATCAGATCTATATTGACTATTAGTTTTCAAGCATTTTTTGCATTCAGGCACAGCGTATAGCACATTTGTCCCCGAGGCGGGTATCGCTGTGATGAGCCATATTGGTCTGGAGCCGCAACGAGTCGGGGCACCAAGGACCGTTCCAAAGTGCCATCACTTACTGTGTGCGACAATGCTTATCCAACCCTCATGAAGGAGGCATTTGAGATCAGTTTGGTACTTATCATGGTTTATCATGTGTCCCTTGATTTCTGTTGATCATCAACTCTTCCTTTCTGAAAGGGGTAGTGTTTTGTTGCTGATTTGTGGTTTTTGACTTCAAGGAAATCCTTTGGTTTTTGTTCAGGCGGTTCACCTCCACTGCAAGCTCCTGTAGTTTCTTTTCACCATCCAAGGAAGGTCAGTCGATTTTTTCACTGTAGCACCACCATGATCCCAATCGAATCATGTACAATGGGACATCAATCAACGAAAATGTTGTTGCTTCTGGAAAATGGGAAGCCAGCAAGCAACTGGTTACAAATTGATGCTTAGGGATAGCATGGATAGGTGCCCTTTCGGAACTGGTATCAGCCAAGGATCTTTGCATGGAACGGTAATATTGCTATCAACAAGACTAACTGAACCCCCCCGCTGCAATGATGAGACCAGATTACTGAGATCTTTGGATGATGGCACATTGCCCTTGCTACTGTCATAATCATTGCAATGACCAAACCATCCGACGGTTTCGGGCCACCAAGGGACCTGTTGCGTGGTTTGGTGGAGTGGCTCCGGCTACATGACGATGGTAGTATGTCACCAGATTAGGCAGTCAACTTGGCACATGGTGTATGAGAGACTGCCTAATTTGGTGAATAATATGGTACATTTTGGTGTTGTTTTTTTCCAAGCACCTTGGTGGATTTCCGTTTTCCAAGTTGCTGAATGCACCCACACAAACTCTTTGCCTCTCTGATAGGCCTTGCTGCAGGGAGGTTTCCGTTTGCAAGGCGAGATAGCACGGGAGCACGGGAAAGGGGAGCCACGTTCCTTCTGGAAAACCAGTAGTTACCAATGCCCCAGCACTGCTTGGCAGTCCTCAGGTGCTTGGTGCAGAAATCGTGGGAGCACGGTGCAGTAGGCAAAATTCAGCAGACCAGGAAGCACAGAAGTCTAAACATGCAATGCATGGATCCAGGGCTCACAGTCATGAAGAATTGAAATAAGTTCAGAGATCATGGTCCAAGGTGTCTCAGACCTTGGTGTTAAGTTCCTCAAGTGAAACGTGGCTCGGTGAACCAGAGGCTTTGGAGTCCAAATTCCTTCCAGCTCATGAAGTTCTTCATTCACCCAGCTGTTGAATGGCATGAGAGGGGTGCCAACCTGGCAGACCGAGGATTCATAGCAATGTTGTTTGGTGACGAGTGTGTAGAAGTGGAATTGTCTTGGGATCCGGGACTGGCACGGGGTCACCTGAATAGTGGCAAGCAAGCTTTTCTGGGAGTAAACCAAGATGTATGAGCCTTCAGAAGGAGAGCATCAATTCTCGGTATGCTACCACAGCTGCCAGTCCCAACAAAAGCAAGCCATGAAGAGACTAGCAAGACAACCCCCCAACAAGTCACCGCCAAGATTTCAAGGGACATGCTTCCTCTGTTATTCACCACATGGCTGCGGTTCGCAATGTAGGTGGTCCGAGAGGATCAGAGCAGAAGCTTTTGGGGGTAAACCATGAGATCAGCTGGTGATTCTTTGCCAGGCACCTCGGCCGCCGGCGCAATGGACATAATCTCAGATGCAAAGGACCGACTGTGGCGATGTGGGACTGGAAGTTTGCATGAGACAAGTGGTCACTGCTATTCACAATAAAGAGCCACAACCTATGGGATCCCCTGGTGGTTAATTCTGCGAATCAATGCTTGGAAACAGCAGATCACTGAGACCTTCTGGTGGATAATGGTCAATAGTTGCGGATAACGATCATTTGTGGTAGGTTAAGAACCCAGGGCAAATTGCTTCATTGCACGATGAATCCTATTGCGGAATGACCTTCAAGGGCGTGCCAAAGATTGACGCTCAGGTGGTCATCTCCCCACGTAGTGCTGGTGAAAGATGGTGATGGGAAACTGAGGGGACAACATGGGACAAGTATGGTTGTGGGTCAATATTAATGAATGATAATTGGAGATAACCACCAGCAATACTAGGGAAAACAATGGTTAATGATCGGGAACCAGGGATACAGGGCCTTGACTCACAGCCGTATAGATATCCAACCAGCAACCCTTGACATCCTGAGATTAGTTGGATGGAATGGATACGGGTTGTCAAGTATCCTTAGCCCTCAATTGCAGCATACTAGCTGCGCTAGGCACTCCAATGAGATCCAACATGTGGAAGGATAGAAGTCAACGATGGAGATTGATGAAACAGACTGTGTATCCTGTGTTATCCTGAATGTTATACAGTACTCTGCACTGTGATGCACTGAATGGCAAATCAAACAGGGTTCAACGATTTCTGATCCAGTTCGAGTTGTCCAAAGTTGGTATAGTTGATGAAGTCTCCCCAACATCACAAGTTTTCGGACATGCCTTACCTGTGTTATGTGTCGAGTTAAAGCATTGATTGCTATTGTCAAAGGGTTACTTTTGTCTAATCTAACATAATGGTTTTATTCTACCAGAATATCATTGCATGCTACCTATATATAATCCATCATATTGTTCTGGTCTATTCTAAGCTCATACTGTTCTATTTTGTTAAACTGCAGTTGATACCATCCTACATCATGTTACTCTTCGTTTTATTAGAACATATTCACACTTGTATTTACATAGGCACTCGCACATACATATCAATACATATCCTCCCCTTTGTCCGATTCTGACGAAGAAATACATGAAAGACGGACATCAATGACGAAGAAATACATGAAAGATTAACAACGACATTGTACAGCACGGTGTTCTCTATCGCAATCAGGGGTACCTCACTATGTAGTGCAGCACATCAACCTGATGATCCAGTGACAAGTCGAATTCATCCACTGGCAAAAAAGTGCTCAGAATACTTCATACTGGCCAGTGATTGATTCCCATTCTCCTCGATTTTCTACTGCATTAGGTATTTGTAAGATTGGATACCATAGCAGGATAGTCTCCAATCCAGGATGATTTCCAATCCCATGGTATGCAGCGTAGTAGGGGAATCATTCTCCAGCGGTTGACCATGATGATTTTTGGGAGGAGCTCAACAGCGCCGGCGCGGTGCTGCTGGTGGTGGAGATGGTACCTGAGGAGGCGCCGTTGCCCACACATGCGAGCCAAGGACTTGGGGATGGCATGGTGGGGTTGTGAATGGTCATGGTTATGGTGAAAGTTAGCCATCAAATACCATGGTTATGGTGAATGTTAGCCATAAAAATAAAGAAGTGAATGTTAACAATGTAAAATGATACGATAATGATATACCTTATAATGGGTTGGAAACGGGATATCTAGTGGCTAATCAGTTGTTTGTGAAGAAGGTTAGAATTTGAGCCACTAGTATTCGAGTGAATCACATATTATATTCAAGATATTGGCCAACATTTTAGCCACGACTGTTCATTGTCAATGCTGGTGGTAACTTAGTTTATATGATTGATGGTTCGAGTAGCCGATAACTATTGGCATCATCACAAGAAAATGTTGTTTGTCGTAAAATATAGTGTAAAAGCGCACCACATAAAACCCCTGTAATATATATGCATACATCATTGCTTACCTTCTGCCTTAGCATGTGCGGCTCAAAAGGACCTCTAGCTGCTCGCTGTGGGGTTAGCTGCACTAGCTTAACGGTTATTCATTTTCTGGTTATATATTACCATCCGGTGATTGATACCTGAAAATTCAGGTTATCAGCCGTAGTCTCTACCACGCAATGGCGACTGATGGTACAATGGTTCCTGTCACCTCTGGGAGTGTACCGGCAGTGTCCTCAACCGCCGGGTTACCTCCTGTGCCAGCCGATCCGCAAGATCTGGATGTGGAGATGCAGAGTGCCCCAGTTGCGGCGTATTTCCAATTCATTCAACAAAACATCAACATGGTTCAACAGGGAAATGTTGAAGCGCTGATGGCGATGGCTGAAACCAGGCATAGAGAGGTCATGGAACAGGTGGTTGGCAACATGAAAGCCAAAACCAGTGCCATTGTTGCAGAGATGGAAAAGATTCATACTCAAATGGTATGTGACAAAGATCTGGAAATCGCTAGGTTGACTCAAGAAATGAAAGATCTTCGCAGTACTCATGCAGCTGAGTTGGAAGGGTATAAGCAGTTGGCATCCGGTGAACATCACAAACTGCTCGAGCAGCAGAAGATCAAGTTGACCAGTGAATTCAACACCGTACTTGCCGAAACTGTTGCGAATGCCGAATCCATCGTTGAAAAGCTGAAAGATGATAATAGAAAAGAGTGCGATACCTTGTCAGGTGATTTGCTGAACCTTCAGGTGTCGACGGACAGAAGCCTCGATGAGGCAGCGAGACAAAACAATGCGCTACAGGAGCGGGTGGATGAACTACTAGAGCTATTGGAACTGGAAAAGGCAGAGACGAAAAGGCTCAATGCCGGCTTAGTTGCCGAGCCCGTAGCCGGAAAGCCGTCTGGAAAGCCGTCAGAACCAGAGCAGAAAGAGAACCCAACAGATCCGCCAGTGCCGGAGCAGCCCAAAGTGGTTGAAATTAAAACTCCTGC